>CM075338.1:39089292-39684800 GCA_037788925.1 Mytilus galloprovincialis
TTTAATGTAGAACTATCTTCAGTTGTAAGGGATTTCCTAGCTTTTAATGGAGAACTATCCTCACTTGTAAAGGATTTTCTAGCTTTTAATGGAGAATTGTCCTCACTTGTAAAGGATTTCCTAGCTTTCCTAGCTTTTAATGGAGAACTGTCCTCACTTGTAAAGGATTTCCTAGCTTTCCTAGCTTTTAATGGAGAAAATTCCTCACTTGTAAAGGAATATACACTTCTTTTTTTCTATAAAGTAATTAATTATAAGATGTTAGAAGTGACTTGTTAATATGAAATGCTTCTGGCATGCAACATAATAAGCCTGATACATGCATAATTGAGTAGGAAATTTGTAGATGTGTAGAACAACAGCAATAAGTATTTCTAAATACAAATATTTAAAAATACCTACCATTTCTTGCTTTAAATGGAGATCTGTCATCACTATCAAAGGATTTCTTATATTTTTTACCTAGAATTATGTCATAGAACTTTTTTTTATACCTTGGTTATCTATAAAAGAACTTAAGTTAAGTGAGCAGGATCACATACCCCACATCCCTATATTGTCACTAGGCAAACAAAATATAAATCTATGATTTTCATCCAAGTCCCCCCCCCCCCTGACAAAGTGGTCCACCTTAACCGATATCCAGCACTTCATTGAAATCTATAGGAAATCCAACAAAAAATAAATGTGCTTTCTACATGTTCTAGACATAAAGCAAAAATCTATGAATTTTATCCAGTCCCCTCGTGAAAAAAGTCTCCCTCCTCTTATTTCTGTCAATAACAATCCCATCCAAGCTTTTTTGATTACAGATGGCGACAGACAAAAAGAGAGATGGACCAGTCAAAAACATTTTACCTTTCGTAACTTAAGTTGCATGGGGTATAAAAAATTTGTATAAATAAACTGCTTAAATTGTCAGTATTCTTTGTTATATCATATCTCCCCAGGTTGGCATAAACATTTTTCACAAATATTGAACCAAGATTTCTACAGGAACAAGAGGCTCATTAAAGCCTGAAATCACTCACCTCTAATTTTTTGGGGCAGATTTTTTTTATAAATGATTATATATAATTCATGATGCCTTGAGTACAATTAAATGCATTTTTAAAAATGCTATTTCATTTGTTTGCCAAAAAGCTAAAAAAAATAGATTAAAATCATCTTTTAAGAGAAAAAATGGAATAAGAGGTGAATTTTCAAATTTCAACTTACACAAATGAACAACCTATCTGGTTTTATACTAAATCAATACAAATATAAAAAGTAAATAATATACTAAACAGAGTTAACATCTTGCACTATCAATGTTACTGGAGCATATTGATAAATATTTAAGATAGTTCAGACTTATCTGTAGAACCCAAACTGTTGTATGTTCAAAGAAATACTTGTGCAGTAGAAAACAGTACTAATCAGACCATTATAAATTAAAATACTAACACAAGTCAGGAATTACTTACTTGATTTAATCTGGTCTGATGTCCTTTTTGAAAACTTTTTGAATATTCTTCCTACATTTTTTTTTTTAAAGTGCTTGAATACGCTTTATCCTTAAAACAATGGTGAAGTTATTACAAAGTCTTAACATAATGTCACAAAGTCTTCATAACTTCCTACATTTTAAAGATTTTGCTTATTGTTGAAGGCCAAAAAGTAACCAATAGTAGTTTACATCTATGCAAATTGGTCTCTAGCTCATTGTTGTCTCCTTGAAAATCTTTTACACATTTTATATTTTCATTAATTAACTTATTGGAAATAAGATCAATTTGCTCTTAGGTCCATGGCCTGATAAACACGTTTCTACTATAAACCAGCAGAAACCAGTCAAAAGTCAACTTTATAATGATGTCAAACTTGAACTCGTAGAGAGCTTATTTAATACTTGTTCAATGTCTTAACTGGGTTTGGTACCATTGGCAATTATTCCACATATACGTACTTATGTTCATATGTTTTTTCAATATTCATTAATATGAAACTCACCTTCAACTGGACCTATTAAAGCTTTGCCTTTTCTTGTCTGGCATGGAGAAAACTTATCATAATACTTCTGAGTGTTACTAATATACATATCTAAAGCATAAACTAGAGGCTCTAAAGACCCTGTGTCGCTCACCTTAGTCTATGAAGGACACAGATGGATTCATGACAAAATTGTGTTTGAAGATCTTACTTGACTGAACATTCTTGTTACTTACATTTTTTTCATATCTATAATAAACTTGGCCCTTTAGATAAAAAGGAAAATATTTTGTAAACCAATTTACCAAATCAATGAAAGTTGTTTAAAATTTACTATAAAGGGTAATAACTCCTTCAGGGGTCAACTGACCATTTTGGTCATGTTGACTTATTTGTAGATCTTACTTTGCTGTACATTTATGCTGTTTACAATTTATCTATAACAATATTCAAGATAATAACCAAAAAAGGCAATTTTTTTTCTTCAAATTACCAATTGAGGGGGAGGCAACCCAACAATCATTTCTCAAAATCATCTGAAAATTTCAGGGAAAATAGATATTGACTAGATACCAATTCAATCCTTTGTCAGATTTGTTCTAAATGCTTTATTTTCAGAGTTATAATCTACATTTTACCCCATATGTTCTATTTTTAGCCCTGGCGGCCATCTTGATTGGTTGGCTTGGTCACTGCACACATTTTTTTCAAAAAGATACCCCAATAATGATTGTGGCTAAGTTTGGTTGAATTTGACTCAGTAGTTTCAGAGGAGAAGATTTTTGTAAAAGTTAACAACGATGTCGACGGAGACGAACAAAGGACGTGGGACGCCAAGTGATGAGAAAAGCTCACTTGGCCTTGTGAGCCAGGTGAGCTAAAAAAACAATGAAAATTCTTTGAATGCAGCACTTAAGTTAAAATTTAACCTTAAATAGTGAAAAACGTTAATGACTGATGAATGAAACTGAAAGTGCAATGCAATGTGATATATGTGGAAATGCCAATGTAAAAAAAAACCTGCATGTTTAACCCAGCCACATTATCTATGCATGTGCCTATCCCAAGTCAGGAGCCTGTAATCAGTGGTTTGTTTATGTATTACATATTTGTTTTTTGTTCATTTTTATATTTAAATAAGGTCGTTAGTTTTCTATTTTTAATATTCAGACTGGTTACATTTGTGTACCTTCTAATACTTTGAGAGTATTTAAAACAAGCTGCCATGCATCTTTACTAAAGTAGGTCTTCGCTGAAGTTTGTGTTTCAGGACATAACAGAATATCTGTATGACTCAACAGATTTTCTGGCTTTGTTTCCACTTCTTCTTCAATCACAAACAGTCCAGACTGTGCTCTTAAAACAGCATCTAGATCAGCCATATGATGTAAAAAGCCTGAAAAATTAAGATCTAACTATGTAGTTGAAACTTTAGTAAAATTTAGAAAAAGAGGCCATCAATAGCATGTGCCATTTCAAACCAACACTGAATTTAAAAGTCATCCAGGGGCAGGTAGGAAAAAGTGGATATCACATTTGAAATCATGCAAATGGTTTAATCATTCAAAACAAATAAAACTTAACCATAAATTGTGAAAAAAACGTTAATGACTGATGAATGAAACTGAAAGTGCAATGCAATGTGATATATGTGGAAATGCCAATGTAAATAAAACCCTGCATGTTTAACCCAGCCACATTATCTATGCATGTGCCTATCCCAAGTCAGGAGCCTGTAATCAGTGGTTGTCGTTTGTTTATGTGTTACATATTTGTTTTTTGTTCATTTTTATATTTAAATAAGGTCATTAGTTTTCTTGTTTGATTGTTTTATATTAATATTGTCATATCGGGGTCTTTTATAGCTGACTATGCAGTATTGGCTTTGCTCATTGTTGAAGCCCATATTTTGGTCTCGTGTGCCAAGTTCTGGACAGTTGTCTGATTGGCAATCATACCACATCTTCTTTTTTTTTTTTTATATATATAACAATATCATTAGTGGTTCCCCTTTAACAGCTTATATCTACAGTTTTCACATTGGAAATAAGTTTTTTTGAAGAATATTATACTTTTTCATATAAAAATAGACTGTCCATTTCAAACATACTTTTTAAGAAAACTAATTTCTTTCAATGGCCACTTTTGTCCTAGATGACAAAAATGGAATTAAACATATTTCCTATTTTCAATCCCTTGGTTTGACCTTATGGTTGTACAGTCACAAACAAACTAAAATTGGAAGAACAAGAATGTGTCCAAAGTACACGGATGCCCCACTCGCACTATAATTTTCCATGTTCAATGGACCATGAAATTGGGTAAAAAATCTAATGTGGCATAAACATTAGGAATATCATACCATAGGGAACATGTGTACTAAGTTTCAAGTTGATTGGACTTCAACATCATCAAAAACTACCTTGACCGAAAAATTTAACCTGAAACTCACACTTTCATTTTCAATATCTCAACACCATAACTCCTGAACTGTTAAGGTAAAAATTGCCTCTATTGAACTAGACATCCATTTTGTCATCAGTAGCAGCATTTTTGAAAAAAAATATTTTTTTTTGTCAAATGTAGTACATTTAAGAGACATTTATAAACTTAAACAATCCATTCTTTTTAAACTAACAAAAGTAATGGGAATTGTATCATATAACATCTGCTTCAATGGTTTCAAGTTCAATGTTCAGTTGAATAACATTACCTTTGTCTATCAAGGTGATCTTTCTAATTTTTGTTCAGCAGATCTTTTTAACAGCATCTTTTATTTTATGCATTAATATTTTAACTTTCATGCATATGTTACAAGGATTTATATTCTTTGTCTGAAAGATCAAAAGTATTATAAGGTAAATGAGATTTTTCAATCAGATATGACAAGGTTTTGGATTTGAATAGCCTGCATCACTCATCTGTAATATTTTGAGTATCAATGATTATATTTTTGCTATTTAATGATTACAAATATGCACACGCTGTTTTCATTTTCTTGAAATTATAGTTTTTACAAATGAAAAGGATTATTTGTCGAACGGCAAATCATTAGAATTGTTTTTGACAAATATTGGAATTAAAATAGCTACACTTTAACATGTCAGTGTTGCAAATATTGAAAGACAATTATCCACGCATGACTGAAGGAACATGGGCTAAATAATCTCCATGGAAAAGAGATGTGCCAATGCTAATACAACTACTGGTCCGAGAACACAATTAATTCGTAGTGCATTTCTTTTAGAACATAGATGAAAATTGAAAAAATCCTTTCTCAATTAAATTTTTACAGTGTGTTGTACTACTTTTGGGACAAATTATATCAAAATTATAGAAAACTTCATCGCCTCTAACTCAAAATATGGACAATTTTGTGTTTAGGATGTCTTGAAATCTTTTGACAGCTTCCGAAGTGCTAATTTTTAACCTTTTTTTCAGCTGGACCAAATCACTACTTTCTTGCAAAATTCTGTAATTTCACCCCCTACTTACAATTTGAGGCATTAAACATGGAGAAATAAATTTGGAAGGTGTATAAAAATTATTGGCAAGTAACCCACTGTTAACACTAGGGACTATATTAATCAAGGGACGACAATTGTGGTCTCGGACCTACTTACCAAATCCTATTGACTTATCACAAGTAGTTGCCTTTAAACAAATCTAAACACAAACTAATACATGTAAACTAAGCAAAATTTCAAAGTCAATATTCTTCTGACAGAAATAAAAGAGAAGCAAAAACAGACAAACCTGAATCAAAGTTGGATGGTCTGTGTATCAAAGTGCATGTAAAAGTGACATGCATTAGACTTGGTACATGTACATGAAGGTGTTGCAAGGTGATTGGATGAAAATTGTCACATAAATATTTTAGGAGTGATGATCTTTGCTCCTAAGTAAAATTCCTAGTTTCATCAGCATAGTCCTCACAACTATTCGCGGGGTCTCCTACTTTTGGCATTAATTTAATGTAGTTGAACAATTTTGAATATATTTCAAAATATCGAGATGCATATTGCTTCTATCCAGCATTAATTTTGAAAATTCGCCTTTAGTAAATTTCTGTGCTTGCTCTGACGTATTTTCGGGACAACATAAGAGGTTTTTGTGTTGTTTGTCCTTTGTTGATGAGTTTCATCAATCTTTTGTACATTAGTTGATTTTGTTTCAGAATTGTCTTTTCTTTTAGGAGGTTCCTCTTTACATAAATTTCTGATGATTTCCCCCTACAAATAAATTTAGACCTTTAGATAAATTAAAATTGTAGAAAAAAATTTAGAAACGTTAAATGGAACAAACATTATAATGATAGTTTATGACTGAATATAGATCTTTACAAATCTTTAGGTTGTAATAGTGATGTTGGGTTTCCTCTCTTCTTCATTTAAACCCACATACAAGTTTATAAATAACACTTACAGGTTACATCTTCATACTCTGAACATAATGCAAATCATCTGAAAAATAAATATTGTTGAAGCGCAGCATAAAACAAAATGTGAAGTATACATTTAATCAACAGAATTTATGAGAAAGTTTTAAGTTTTAAGAATTTTCAATTATGAAAATAATGCAAAGTTCATTTCAGTAATCTGAATGTTATTCTTCTCTTGTGTGATTTTTTCATAATGTTGAGCTTCAATATACATAATATATAGATTTGAAAACAATATCTACATTTATTTCAGTGTTTTTGTTTTTTACTCTGTAAATGTTATATAATAACAACTTCTTACATATTTAAAGAGGTTAACATCGTAAGCTGTAGGACTGTTTTTTCCTGAGGCCCATAAGAATATACATGTATTACTTAGGTGTACACACATTTTTATATCAATTTGTAGTCCATATTCAGCTCTTTCATTTCAAAGATTAGTGCAAGAATACTTTAAAGTTCATACCAAACTACATGTACATTATCATATCATTCACACTACCTTGGAAGCTATTTTAATTACTTTATTCTGCCGTTAGCATGAAAATTGCTTGAGGACGATGTGCAGAGCTCACAATTTTTCACATTCACACTGTTATCATTTGTCACAGTACATGTACAATTTATAGCCTATGAAAAGAAAAATCTATAGTATTATCATTTTCATCTACTTTACATACATAGTACGCACATACAAATATTTTGAACATAGGCTAGCTTAATATATAAAATATACACATAACCGTCACACTATAAAAGATAAACATGATAAAGAGTCTTACATTGATGGACATCCATCTCTTAGTTAGGGTTTATTTAATCGGCTTCGGTAAAAAAGCGATTTGTATAGAGTTTTGCTATTTTGCCGGTCTTAAGACAAACAATTTTACGAACAATTAAGAACATCTTAACCTCAAATGTTGATGTGCTTGAAGACAACCTAACATATAAAATGACAATGCAAGCATTAATGGACAAAACAAGCATATAAACTGTTTACTGAGTCACATCTGACCTGATATCTCAAAATAAAATTCCAATCAAGAAGGTCAGTGTTCCTTATACAGAATGCACGATATCAACTGGTGATGAAAGACCAAGCAAACAAAAAAGATGCATGAAGAGTGGGTTCAAGGATGGGTGTTGCAGCAATGAATAATTAAACAAACATTTGAAAATCTAGTCTACTTAATACAATTTTCAAAAGTATAATTCTTTTTATTAAATCTTAAAGTCTCAGTTAATGAATATGTGAATTAACATTAAATAAGTTTTTTTTTCTATTTACCCTCATAATACACAGTAAAAAAAATTAGTGCCATATTACTTTAAAGATATAAAGGTCAATTCTTAAAGGTCAAAGACTATAAAAAAAAAAAAAAAATTCTGAAATGCGAATTATCTAAAAAGAAATTATTTAATTTATTCTGTAAGTGTTATTACATTAAATAGTACTATACCAAAATAAAACAAACTGCTTAAAGTAAAAAATCATAAATATTCTTAACTTTGTATGTAAAAAGTCTTAAAAATCTGTAAACTTCCCATGTCAAATTAAAAAAACTGTAAACTTCCCATGTATAAAGTCATTAAAACTTAAAGATACTAATGTAAATAGTGTACATAAGGTTGTTGTGTTAGGATTGTTAATTACGTTTTCCGTTTATTTTTTGGTGGTGGAACTGTTCGACATACGAAAGTATGGTTATCCTTTATCTAGTCGAAGACTAAAAGATTATAGAAATCTCACCTAGTAGCCACATATATCATGTGTGTTCATGATAATTTTTTTCAATAAAATGTATTTCATATAGTCCGGATCCGGCAAAATAGCCACTGCCTTTTACTTACCTTGCTTTCGATCGGTAGTTATATCCTGCATTCCTTGTTTACCTTTATATGTATTAGTCCATATGGACTGGTGTGAAGCCTCATATAAAATCAAACTAGTTGTTATATTGTATAAAACAGAATCCCGGTCCGTTAGCCCTTATTCATGTTCGATCTAGTACTTGTTTGCCCTGATTATTATGTTTTGTTGTTGTCTAGTTGCATAATGTTTATTATTAGAACAAAGTATATTAAAGTTTGTTGACAAACAATCGCTGAATATTTGTATTGACGCAACCAAATAATTATTTTCCTGTGATTTGCATAGATGAATTCTGGAATACAATATATATCTTTATTGATATTTATTACCAATTTGAATAATTCTATTCAATCGATTTATGCATGCAGTAAAATAATAAATGACCTTTCGATAAAATATCCAAATTTCCTGATCTTTTGTAAACATATATGTAATTGTTTCACATTCAATCCAGTCACTCACTAATCCCCACTGTTACGTATATTTTAGACACGAAAAAATTTAATGAAATTAAAAATGTTCTTTCTTTCTTAATAAGTTAAGGTAGGCTGTAGTATCTATTCGAAATAACATCAAACATGTGATCCAAACTTTAATTAGAAAGAAACATATATTACAGTCATTCTTTCAATATTGTTCAAGTATAGTTTTCAATTCTTGAAACTTGTGCGCACAACTTAAAAATTGTGCCCGAAGCGCTAGCCTGACCACTACTACCTAGTCTCTAGACAAATTTTACCAAATATTGAATTTGAATATATAAAAATAAATCGATGAATTATTTTCTACCTACTTACCAATTGATAATTGACATTTTACATTTAATTTAGAAGCGACAGAGTTATCCGGTCATTCAAGGGTTTCCTAGAATCCTATCTCTCTTGGTCTATCCATAGTCAAAAACCAATTTTGTATCTTTCGGTATATTAACTTTAGACACCAAGAAAAGTTTCTCACAACTTTTTCCTTTTAAATTATCTTGCACCACTGATATAAGTTTAAAACTCGGAAACTGTTACGAATGATTGAAATTTCGTGCTTAATTTTCCTCTTAATTAAACAAAACTCCACGCTTATCCTTTTAGCATCTTACACTAAATTCGTTACAGGATCAAATACTGCTACTGGGGGCAAATTTTTCTCTGTATATTCCTTCTCGCGATCTTCATTTTCGGAACTTATTTGGCGATGAAGGTCAACCGCCTCAGTTCAAACATTTACGTATCCAAGGTATATATCTTCAAATCAGTTCTTTTAACTGCAATGACAGACGACTTCAATGATTTGACAAAATCCTCAATATATAGAATAACTACCAACACGTCCCTTTGATTGCGATTTATTTCTTTTTATTCGGGATTCTTAGGCATTTAGCGTGCCGGTTTTCAACACTTATGTACTTGATTAACCCGACGTTCGTAGTAAACTAATACACAGTTTAATTGAAATGTCAAATATAATTTAGTCATTGTATGTTGAAAAGTTTATACAGTGCTGGTATCGATTGTTAAGTCGACGCAAATATATATGAACCATTATGAATAACAAACAGAGGATGGGTTTATGAAGTCATCCCGTTAGTTTTGCTGTAATACAATTTGTGACCACAAAAGATCTATACAGCTCCATTAAAATCTTCCAGACATTAATGAAACTCTTAACTTGAGGCACGAACACATACATTTTGTATAAAAGGTGACATTGTGACAATTGCCAAACCTTTTAGAATACGTATTAACATTTGTACCTCCCTTTTAACGCTTTGTCAACACTTTGAGTCCGTTCATTCGTCCATCCGTCTGTCGTCCATAGATCTCTTAACTTTAAACATTTTGTCTTCTCCACTAAAACAACTACATGTAGAGAAAAATGGAAATGAACTAAGCAGTAAGTCTTTCATATAATTTGCCCATTCTGACCAGATGGACAATTGTTGTTACTAATTGACTGAGTTCTCAAAAAATCTTCTCCTCTGAAACTTCTTTACCGAATGCATCACACTGGACTGGATACATATTTGAGTGGTCGTTTATAAATTTTTCTCATTTTCTCCGATCGGACTACAAAAAGGATCCCTATGTGCAATCTTTTTAAATCCTGATCGGTTGATATAACAAAAGTTCCTTTCTCCCCCGACATGGCTTGACCAAATAAAACGAAGCTTGACATGAAGCACTATTGAGAGGTTATTGACCAACTTGCCGCATTTCGCCCAGTTAAGGCAGTATACATAGGCAGCATGTGCGATTCCTGTTTCTCGTTATTCGTCCGTCTGTCTTTCTGTTCTATTTTAACCTTTTAATCTTCTCTTCTAAAACCAATAAGCGGAATTGAAGGCAGGAAGCATCTATGGGATGTTTTCATAAAGTAATTCCATGTCGCCCTGATTGGACAACAACCATGGCCACCTTGTGTAGTTCTTGTTTCTGATTTGCTAAAATAAAAATTTTATTCTCTAGAATTGCTTGAACAAATGGAACGAAACTTGACCGGACACTGCTTGGCCAAGTTGAACAAAACTGACAAGAAGCTTCACTTGTTCTTTACAAAATTTACGCATTCCGTTCTCATTAGAATAAAAATATGGTCGCAATGTAAAGCTCTTGTTCACGATTTTCTTACATAAAGAAATTATTTTGCTCTGAAACCGCTTGTTCAAATAGAATTAAACTTGATAGAACACATATGTGGGAATTTTTTTTTCGAAGTTTTCTCTCTTTCTCTCGAAGGACATTTATGCAAAAAAAAATTATAAGAGGACGTGAAGGTAGAAGTGACTGCTTTAATACCATGCGAGCTATGCATGCTCATCCCTCTATTGTATATCTCGATCAGTAAGATAGTGAAGCACAGTGCAGCACGCTACCTTATACATGTACACCTATTAGAAAATGCATTGACTAGACAAAATGTACATGATCTCAGGTGCTCCGGAAGGAAAAACAGATCCTGCTCTACATTGGGAACCCGTCGTGTTGCTTTTGTTATAACAAATCCGGTAAATAGTCTGATTCGGTAGGTCACATTCATGAAAGGGAAGGGGATTGTAGTTGCGACGCGAGGAACATATTCGATATCATTTGTGAAACGATTATTCCATAATGGTCAACCAAATTGCAATGGCTTTCGTTAAATTTACGAAGGGATGATTTCAACTTCACTATTTGGAACTCTTGTTTTAATAGCTTCCTTTATTAACAATTGGTTGAGGCAAACTCAATGTTGACAAGGGAAACGACAGAATTATCACTTTTCCATTAATAAAAGACTTAACTTATGAACTTATGAACTGTAAAAGTGACGCTCTTCAATTACAAGTTTGATTGTGTTTTGTGGTAAAAAGTATAACGTATAAATATTGTAACATTTGGTCAAATTGTTTCAGCGTGCAACCTAAGGGGAAAAGCTCACATTCTAGTGTGGGTCAGGTGAGCTAAACATCTGTGAAAATGATTTTTAATCAGAAATCATATATTACTAAAAAATGATAATTACTAATTCAACGAATTTAAACCGTTCTAACCAATTAAATAATTCGTTATCACAAATTACAAAAAATGTTTTGCACTTTTTTTACACAAAAAAACCCCTATATTTCAGGCCAAAATTGTATTCAATTCAATCAGATGTATGCATCTTGATTTTACTTTAGTGTATCCATTTGAATTAGAGGTTTGAATAAACGTTTTCAAATATTCGTAACTTATATAACATAAAAAGTAAAATCACAAAAACACTGAACTCAGAGGAAAATCAATTCGGAAAGTCCATTATCACATGGAAAAATCAAAAAACAAAACACATAAAAAACGAATGGACAAGAACTGACATTTTCCTGACTAGGTACAGCCATTTTCAAATGTAGAAAATGCTGGATTAAACCTGGTTTTATATCGCTATCCCACTCACTTTGATGACGGTCTCATCAAATTCCGTTATATTTACAATGATGCGTCAACTAAACAGACACAACGAATAAAATAGTCAAAATAAGGGCACAACAGTCATCATCGAGTTACAATTTGGAAAGGAATTACAAGGGCAACAGTTATCAAAGGTACCAGGATTATAATTTAGTACGCCAGACGCGCGTTTCGTTATATAAGACTCATCAGTGACGTTCGTATCAAAATATTTATCAATCCAAACAAGTATCGGACACGTAACTAGATACCCCAATTATGATTGTGGCCAAGAGTGGTTAAATTTGGCCCAGTAGTTTCAGAGGAGAAGATTTTTGTAAAAATTGACGGACGACGGACGCAGGACGATTGACGCAGGACGAAGGACGCCAAGTGATGAGAAAAGCTCACTTAACCCTTCGAAGCATGCTATCGCTGTTTTCATTTTGAGCTAAACTGCAAACCCTTTGTTATGTTATAGCAAAATTATTGAAAATAAATCAAACATCACTATAGTGATCGCCCTTATGTCCGCGTCACACTGTCCTGATTTTTACGCCGATGGCAACTCGATTATGGAAATTTTCAAAATCGGGACTAATCGTATCCAGATCGGGCTATTCGTGGTGCCATCTTTAACCATCGTAGAACCATTGGTCACTTTTTCAAGCCTCCTGGGACAACTTCGGAAAAGGTTCTGAATTTTAAACATGTTCGTAATCCCGTCGTGTTGCCATCGAATACAAGTACGAAGGCGAAAAGATGGAACTACGACGGCATTAAATCCAGCAAAATGTAAGCTTAATTTTCGCGCTAAAATACATTTTAAGTGCCATGCGTGATATGCACTGGTCAGTCTAAGACGACAGTTAAAATAGACGTTCACAAAACATGGAACTCATATCATATGATTCTATGAGATTCTAACAAAAAAAGGGAACAGCATTGTTTCTTTTGTATCAAATGGAACAAGAAGAGCAGCTATTACAGGCTCAGGATTTATATTTACAAGTATTGAATTATTTTTTGTCAATTTTTCATATTAAGTAACATAATGAAAATGATAAATGCGCCTCGTACACCAACACTGCAGGTTCATGTATATAGGGAAACCAACTTTTTCTTCGTTATTCTGATTATTTATGTATCGTCTGAGTTGTTGTCACACGAATGTTTACTCCATAACCATTTTGTTTTCTATATGTCATATTTTGCCGCATTTGTTGCTTTCCCCACATCCTTCCGTGTGTCTATATTATAATGATATTCTCCTGGAAAGAGCTCTTTTTGCATTACCCTACCTTTAAGATAGACCAGAAAACATGGGCATAAGTATGGGTGATTATTCAGACTAGTAGACACATTTTACAGTTCAAACAAGGCAATGCCGAGCCTGGCATGCCCTCGTATATCCCATATTGGGGACAAATATGGACACTATATGTGTATATGACACATGCAGAAAATAGCAAATTGAACGTAAACAATATCAGATCATTACAAGGAGGAACAACATACCAAATGTGTTTTGAAGCATAATGGTTTTAGAGTGTCCACAAGGGTGATATTGCCATGTATTACAACTGCCACTGTGACCTTGACCTTTGAACTTTAAAGTCAATAGCGCTTAAGATTTTCTTAACGAGTAACACCATACCAAGTTTTGAGCATTTTTGTTCTAGAGTGTCCATAACAATTAATCTATACGCAACTTACATGTAGTAGGCGAGGGGACAATAAACTAAGTTTCATAAGAATTAGACAAAAAGATCGATTTCCCCCATGCATGGCAGCCTTGTACAGATACGATATGTTGTCGAAATTATGTTCGTACCATAAAAAAATAAAAACAGGTAGAACGCCGTTTTGATCGTTTTCATACATGTATTATGTACATACATGTATTTTACCTTTATGTATCTTGTTTGTTTTCGCACCATCGTCGTAATCAATCGTGTAGCATTCGTAATCCATCGTGTACATAGCCTTCGTGATCCATCGTGTAGGCTTCGGCTGAGATATGAAGCTTAAATACACGTCTTCGGTAACCTTCAAATGTCCATCTTTTGCTATCATATATAATTTCCGCACCATCGTATAGACTTCGTTATTCATCGTTCTTGCTTTGGTCTCTTTTTGGTATTTTAACGAGATCGGGACCAACTTCGTACGAACTTACAATTTTCCCATTCGGGTGTCCATCGTTTATAATAATCGGGATAGTGTGACGCAGGCATTAATAAAAGAGGGAAGAAAGATACCAGAGGAACAGTCAAATTCATAAATCGAAAAAAGTGACAACGCCATGGCTAAAAATGAAAAAGACAAACTGACAAAAAAAAAATACACACGACACAACATATAAAACTGAATAATAAGCAACACGAACCCCACCAAAAACATTAACTTGATGTATTTCATAGATTGGTTGATTGATTGGAGGTTAACGCCTTTTTGGGGAAATATTGGACTATTTAGTGGCAAAGGCGGGTCCAAGTAGGACCTTTTGTATGACAATTTGGTTGATTATATAGGGAATGACCGAAGCATGATTGCCCCCCCCCCTTTTTTTTTGCTCAGCCAGCGGCCTGTCCCCAATAAAAACTATAAAAAATGAAGATGTGGTATGATTGTCCATGTAACATCTTATATATAACATAAAGACACTAAGTACAGATCTGATAGTACTTGCAGTTACTGAAAATCATTTCAAATCCACTGGTATATTTCGGCCCTTTTATTTATGTAATTGTGTCATGCAACCCTTACTGAATAACTTGAAGCTAAAGATCGCTCTTTCTTACGTACAACCGTTTACATCATTTCTTAAATTTCAAACTAAGAAAATATTCAGTTGACGATCGCACTTTCCTACCTTCCGTACAAGTTTAATATTTTAAAGTCTTTAACTTGCACAATAATGCAGTGACCATGCAATTACTACCCAGAAAGAGTATTCTCAAATAAAGAGCGAACTTAAGCAGAATTTAACAAAAAAGTAAATGATGTGTAACTATTGAAGTTGAAAATTAAAAGAGAGTTGGATGAAAAATGCGGATAGCAAACATTATCTGAATATTTTATTTTGTCAAAATTAATGTCCATTGCTAAAATAAATTTGAGTTGTTAAAATGTAAACGTATTTTTTCTCTTGACGAAAAAAACGTTATTCATAACGAAATGTTCCTTCCAATTAAAACAAAAAAGGAGGTTTTTGTAGACAAAAACACACAAACAAACTATCGCTGTGTTCATTATTAACAGAACTCTAAAACAGAGATTTAAACGGTTAAAACCAAATCAAACATATTGAACCAATGATCGCCCATCACTTTTAAAATGTATAGGATAGTTTTATCTGAGAGTTTTATAGATTTGCTTTAAAGATAACGACTATAAAATTACAGATACGAAAACACGATTTATATCTTGTTATTCTATCATAAATTCCCATACGAATGACATTCCTTTTGTCGAACACTACACATTGTGACACAGAGTGAGACAAAGGTTGAAATAATACATAGAAACATGAAAATATATACAACTATCGCTGTCTACATTTTTATAAGCAGAACGTCACAAGAAAGATAATGATGTGTGTTAAAGTTGGAAAAGGCAGAATACCAAAATATTCATAATGTAATCATCCTGTCATAAACTATTCTCTAGGAAAAAATTAAGTTGTTGATTGATCTTTTGTACCTTAAAGTAAATTAATATTCACTTGCAAACAAAAAAACCAATCACACTAAGTTTTTTTTTCCAATTATGACATAGAAAAAAGATAATTAGCAAAAACAAGAAAAACAAATCGCTGTCTTTGTTATTAGAACAACTCCATATCGAACGTTTAGCCGCAAACATAGATAAAACCCGATCGCCTTTCCTATCATTAAAAATAGGATAGTGATGTGCATCAAAGAAAAAAAGCTGCAAAAATGATCTTTTTTATGTTATTGTGTTATAATAGTTATCAAAAGTACCAGGATTATATTTTTTTTCGCCAGACGCGCGTCTTATAAACCTTTTACTGACGAAATATAGGCCTTAAATAGCTCTTTCCTACCCACAACCGTTAATTATGTCACAAACTTCATACTTAGAAGAAAATTGAAGTTGACGATCGCTCTTTCCCACCTTTACGCCTTCGATTTAGTGTCATTTTCACTTGAATAAAAAAAATACACTTTCTTTTTACAATTATGAAACAGAAAAATAAAAGTTGACAAAAAAAAACAACAAGAAGCTCTCAAGAACTTGAATCTTTCACCTGTAATTCATTTATCAATGATTTTTTTTTTCAATATAGTACATTAATCAATGACTTAAAATTTCCTTTGAAATGATCTTTGTATCTGTCTTATTTTCTTCAAAATCAAAGAAATGCACTTTACCCATATGTTCCATTTTAGTCCTAGTTGCTATGTTTCTTGACAAAGAAATTAAATATAAAATTTATAGTAGATACTTTGAAACTCATTCGGCCCAAATTTGGCTGAAATTGTTTCAGCAGTTTCAAAGGAGCAGATTCTTTAAAGTAAGCAAACTAAATGAACTAATTGTGAATTTTTTAAGAGGGCAATAATACCTTTAGGGGAAAATTGACAATATTGGTCATTGAACTTATTTGTAGATCTTACTTTGTTTGAAATAGTATACACTAGACGCACGACGACGACAGACGGAAACGACGACGACAGACGGAGTCGATGAACGCCAAGTAATGGCTAAAAAAAGAAACAGATATTTCTGTCTGCGTTATAAAAATAACTTGATATCGAAGGTTTAGACGCAAATATAGATTAATAACGATCGCCCTTTCCATCATTCACAATATGACGTAGAGATGCATCAAAAAAAAAAGCTGAAAGGTGGAATGCAAAAATGATCAATGCTCTTCAACTGCGTACTTTATTTGGCCTTTTTAACTTTTTTGAATTAGAGCGTCACTGATGAGTCTTTTGTAGACGAAACGCGCGTCTGGCGTATATACTAAATTTAGTCCTGGTATCTATGATAAGTTTATTTGATGTTATTGAGAAATGAACCCCCCACTGGCAGACTTACATTGTACATTTAAAGATCGCACTTTCCTACCTACTTCTTTTTAAATTCTGTCATAATGGTTTTTTTTAATATTCAAGTTGCCGATCGCTCTTTCTAGACCATCTAGACTGAATTAATAATTTAGCTTCCGGTGGCCTAGTGCTTGTTCTAAAAAAGATCAAATTGATAAATATGTATATATATATATATATTTCTCTAATTCTATGGAAATTTATCCCTTTTCGAACCCATTGTATGTGTGGTTGCTGGTGATCTCAGAAGATCATTGGATGATTTTAAGGGTCATGACCTTTTTGGCTGACTAGATGAACCAAAATATGATAACAAGTGTTAATGAAATTGACAACTTCGTGCAATGTGAAAGGCACTCGAAGGGGATTTTCGGTAAACAAATCATTAGAGAAACAGATTCTTACATAGTTACTCGTGGATTATCGGATTTATCCAATCTCGATAGTTAAATTATAAATTTTAAAGTACTCGCCGAGGCGGCTCGAACTTTAAAATTGATAATTTAACTATCTCGATTGGATAAATCCGATAATCCACTGGTATCAATGTAAGAATCTATATATATACAACTAGTCTAAACATCAACCCAACAATGTTAGATCTGTAAATTTGCATTCGCAAATCTTCTGTTCTTACCTCGCCGGGATTTGAACCCATGCTACTGTGATATCGTGACACCAAATCGCCTGCACTGCGGCCGTCCCGCTAGACCACACGGCCACATGGGCTCTACAAAAATAAAGCTTTCAGTGGCCGTGTGTTACCTTTCCTCGTCAGTTTTAATATAGCGTCGTACTACAGTACATGATATATAAGGCATGGAGATGTTATTGTTACTTATATATATATATATATATATTTCTCTAATTCTTCGTCAATTTATCCCTTTCTGCACCCATTGTATACCAAAAAATTAATCAACGTGTGGTTCATTTGATCTCAGTACTTCATTGGTTAAAATCAGATTGTGACGTCGAATTTTCTTGCTTTCCTCTGAATTTCCTATTGTGACGGCATGAAAAAAGGCGACCATGCCTGACGACGTCACATAGAAAGAACACATCTTTTTGCAGATCATTCGAAAAGAAAGAATAAGTTTGCCTGCATAATGTTAGAAAATCATTAGAGAAACAGATTCCACCACCAAATATCGTGTAATACGATATTTATCCACTCTCGACAGTTAAATTATCAATTTTAAAGTCCTTGCTGAGGCGGCTCGGACTTTAAATTTGAAAATTTAACTGTCTCGAGTGGATAAATATCGTATTACACTCGATGCAGTGGTAGAATCTATATACAAGTCAAAAAAAGAAACGATACCCAACATTTTTTCATAATATTTTTTATTGACAAAATAATATTTATTCCGACTAGTTATATGTTCGAAAAGAGTCATAAGTCTGTAGGGTACTGCACTTTTGTTTTTATTTTACCGGACAATAACGTCATTTTAGCGTCTTTTTGAATTCGAGCCGAACCACATTTATGCCGTCCGAACAGGTGTTTTCAATTTAATTAGGGTGATTAAATATCCGGTCAACACAGGTAAACAAAAGGTTATTGAAGGTGACATTCAAAAAAGGGGATTTCATATGCCTCGCCAACATGAGCGTGATAGAGTTGTGGGAATGGTACTATCAGATATGCGTCATATTGACGTCGCAAACAACGTTGGTGTTTCTAAATTGACAATAACAAGATTAATGAGTCGTCTAAGACAGACTGGGTTCTCAAATGACAGACGACGTAGTGGACGTCCAAGAGAAACGACGTTACGCCAAGATCGTCGAATAAGACTCACACATCTCAGGGATCGGTTTTTACCAGCTACAATTACCGCTAGACAATCACCTGGAAGACATAATCCAAGGATATCAGCCCAAACAGTACGTAATAGGCTAAGATAGGCTGGTTTACGTTCACGACGTCTAGTAGTAGGAGCCATTCTAAAACAGTGTCATCGAACTGCACGCCTACATTTGGCAAATGCACGTTTGTATTGGAATCGTGTAAGGTGGCAAAAAGTCATTTTTAGCGATGAGTCAAGATTTCTCTTACGTAGAAGTGATTGCAGAATGAGAGTGAACCGACGTCAAAATGAACGTTATGCAGACGCGTGTGTACATGAATGTGATCTCTTTGGTGGTGGTGGTGTGATGGTTTGGGCAGGAATCACGCATTGTGGACGAACTGACTTGACGTTCATTAACGAAAGCCTTACTGGAGTTCGTTATCGTGATGAATTTCTCTCTCCCATTGTACAACTATTCATTGCAAGGCATAGAAATCGGCATAGTTTCCAACAGGACAATGCAAGGTGCCACACGGCACGTGTATCATCACAATATCTTGGACAAAATAACATTGACATTCTTCCATGGCCAGCTTTATCACCAGATATATCACCCATTGAACATTTATGGGATGAACTTGATAAACGTTTTCGCAGACGTCATCAACCACCAGAGTCAGTCAACCAGCTACGAGCCGCCTTAGTGGAAGAGTGGAATAACATTCCACAAGCATTTATTCAACGATTAATTGGATCAATGCGTCGGCGATTGACTGCTTTTATCAACGCAAGAGGTGGCCATACGCGATATTAACTCTTCAACTTTTGGATTTGACAACAACAACTTCAACAGTCCGTGCAATACGGAAAATTATTTGTGATTTGTTATCTTTGTTAAGTTTGTGTGCTTTGATGTTATTGTTTCATGAAATACAAAACAAAAACAATATTGTTGAAAAATAAAGTAGATATTTTTGATAAAAATCAGGTATCGTTTCTTTTTGTGGCTAGTATATATATCATTCCTAAATACTGAAAAAAAAGTTCAGTTTTACGATCGCTTTTTCCTACCTTTTCTACCTATGTGGATTTTAATTCTAATCGTTGTGTTCATAAAAGATCAGTAACTGTTTATTGCCCTGCAATTCTGAAACAAAACAAAAAAGACTGGTATAATTCGACTATAATCAAAACAAGGGGAAACATACTGCCGTACAATCTAACTATCAGTCAAAATGTAACCATTGGAAAGTATAAACACAGTGTACGGTTTTGAAATATTTTGGTAATTAGGGAGACTGTACATGTCAAGCGGGGTTCCGACATTCGACAAAAAACAAGTTGCTTGATTAAAACTTTTATGAACCAGTATAGAAGTATAGTATGGGTAGTATAGTTTGCCAACGATTGCAGAGTAAAGCTCCCAAGTGAGTGTACAGGAAAGTTTCAAGTGATTGTACAGTAAGATCGCAAGCGATTCAAGAAAACTATTCGACATGGATAAAAATAATGTATTTGGTTTTCTACTCCGACAATGGTTTTAAATCATCAAGACAGGTAATATACAAGAAATGGTACACGTGAACATTCTGGTAGTAACGATTGTTTTCTTGATGTTTATTTGACATTTTGTATCGCTGTTGTGTGGCAGTTTCGATCGTTTTACTCGGAGCTCCTCCATCCTAAAGAACACGTTAGGATGGATATTTCTTTTTTACCATTTGATTGATTCATATTTATATGTTGCATGTTTTAGCTACCGAAACTTGAAGCAGAAACGTTAAACAGTAAGATAAATTTCATAAAAGTTTTCATCAAGCAGCTTCATATGTCATATGTCGGAGCCCCGCTTGACAGTCTCCCGAATAATCAAACTATTAGAAAACCATACAGTTCCGTTCCCAGCTTCCCACACTGTAATATACAGTTGATACATTTACAGATCGGACTAATGGTTTAGATTTTATTTTTAAATATCTAAATGAGTTGACCTTAACGAGACGTGGGTACTATTGGCAGAGCCCGGAACTGTATCAGTGGAGCCTAGGACGACAATACATTGGTTATGTTTTAAGAATGATAGGAGCAAAAACTATGTTTGCATATTATTTTATTTGAAGAATTCATAAGTGTTTTTTTCTTGTTTTTTGCTTTGATTTTTATAAGAATTTGCGTTTTTCTCCAAAAAAAACTTTTTTCCGAAAATAATAATAAATAATAATAAAAAAACAACATTTTCCTGGTTTAGATTTTTTTTACCAATTTTTGTTTGAAAAAATAAATTTTCAATTTTCAGAGAAAGTCATAATATGATTCGGTCTATTCTCATTTTTTACACTTCTGGTCTGAATTAAGATTACTGAACTCTTAAAAATAAGAAGTGTGTTGGTCTAGTAAGTTATCTCCAAATGAAACATTGTTAAACTTTGTTAATTCTCCAAACAACGTAAATAGTTATTGGAGTGCCGTGTTTCTGTAGATATAAACGAACAATGACTTTTCCAAATCTGGTTTACAATTTTAATTTGATATATGCATGCTACAAATAAAGTCTATAATATATTACAGAATGAGATTAAGAACGATTTGTATTAAAATAAAGACCTTACAATTGCCCTTTTGTTAAATGATAGAGTAGTTAATTGTAGTAGTTGACAGGTAAATGTTAAACTTTAGTGCACTAGTCATATAACTTGCTGGCCTTGAATCGTGGTGAAATTGATTTTATACAAATAAAATTTAGGGATGATTGTCTACTTAAATAGAAAATTGCGAAAAAAGATGTCAACACGGTCGATTAATGAAAATTTATGTCACGTATATTATAGATGTACATTTTTTTTATTTTAAGAAAAAATATAACATCAAAAATATAAATTTTCATTCACTAGACTAGGTAACTGGTTATTGATCGAATGATGACCGTGAAAGAAAATGCATGTGTGTTCTACTGACCCTTTATGAATGTACACGCTGAAGGGTCAAGAAGAATTCCCTGACCAGTTTTATCAAGAACATTTCAAAACCTGTACATTTATAGAAAATATTCAAACCGCAACATTTTCGATACATGCGATAGTCGGTTAAAGAGCTCTCAAATGGTGCTCATTTGTTGTCTGTTATTATGTATATCATATGTCAGCTTAAAATAAAACTTACTAACTTTCTTTCGCGTTATTAACAGTGAAAAACATTTGTTTATCTCTTGGACGATTCATGCATTGAATCTTCCGTATGTCATATTTCCGGAGAGTTCGCCAAAGTACACCCCCAGCTAGGTCACGCGTCTACTAAACAGGCTGGATCACACATTCACGATTTGTACGTCCGTCCTGTTGAAAATTGAATCTGTTATTAAAACTTGAAAAACCTTCATTTAATCACAACAACAATCAGTTTGTTCTGGAAGCGTCAAAATTTTTTTTTTCCATCCAAACTTGTACCGATTATCCCGTCCTCCATCCGATTTTAGTCCGATTTGCATCTTTCCAGTGGTTAAAAATGACCGAATATATCTCGACGGCGTCCCTATTAAGCTGTATGCGACGCAACAGACATCAGACAGTGACCATCAGTGAACCGACGCTGACGGAAAATATCCGTTAGAAAACTGTCTCTATATTTGGGATGATCAGGTACTGTCGGAACACAACCCTATCACAGTTTGCTGGACAACATTTCAAACGGCTTTGTATAGACTCGTCATGTTCTGTAATTTTCAGGACTCAGACGAGGGTGTTATTGCCAATTTCGTATTAATAACGGGACTGTTCCGGAACGGTTTCGTCACAGACGGTTCGTATTGAGGATGTGGACTCAACCGGCAAATCATAGCAATGACAAATCGCACCAGATCATGCCCGGTCCATAGGACAAAGTCTACATTGTAACTCAGAACATGGTTACGATTTTGATCCGATACAGCAGAGTCTGTCATGACATAATCAAGATTGTAATCCGACTAGACAAAATCGGATGAGTGTTCCCGAATGTTACGAGACGCATCTAAATCTCTGGGGTGCTTCGATCCGTTCGAATATGTAACGAACGTTTACAACAGCATTTAGCCAAAAATAGGACACTCCAGATCATTGTGGAATCCGACTTTTTGACTTTTCGTGTTTAAGCGATGTCTGATTTCAAACGGGAGCAATAATCGGCACTGTGTGAACGCCGCGTAAACGTTTCAATTTTCAGTTACGATTCACAGGATCTTTATCAGACTTGGGACAAATTCGAATCTAGAATTGTCCTGTCAAGGACAACAGTAAAAATCTAAATTAAAAATCGTGAATGTGTAACCCTGGCTTAAATCGACTCTATTTTAATGTCTCCGTGACAAATTGTCAGCGGGGCTTATTTTTTTATATCCCTGTCTTTCCGCCTGTAAATCTAATTTACAATAACAGTGGTATATATATTAAATGCTACCTCTCTATCGGGCATATATGCTTAATCCCAAGTTAAGTTAAGTTTCTGCTTTAATGTAAATTTTTTAAACATTTTTGAAATGGGTTATCTAAGCAAAAGCAAATTCAGGATATGATTTAGATGTTTAAACTATTTTTGCCGAACACTGCTTTAAAACACATTTTCTAATATACATATGGAAATTGGGCATTTTTTTTTCTTTCTGTAGAACCTCTAGTCTTGTTTTCATTCTGAATTTTGCCCAATATTGTAATTATCTATAGGCGAGCGCCAAAACAAGGATTCTGAGGTTTTTAATGCACCTACCGAACACTATATACTAGAATATATATAATTGAGTTGAATTTTGAATAGGGAAGTATAAATCCAGAGCACTTCATGTGGCTGTTTCATATCTCTATCTTTGTTTCGGGTTGTCTTTTCTTATTTGAACAACAATAGTGTATGTTTCTATAAGGGCAACTACAATACTCAGCTTATATTGTTATGTAAAGTATTTGGAATTTGCTTTTATGCATTATAACAAAGGGACAATCAAAC
Source organism: Mytilus galloprovincialis (assembly GCA_037788925.1). Classification (NCBI taxonomy): domain Eukaryota; kingdom Metazoa; phylum Mollusca; class Bivalvia; order Mytilida; family Mytilidae; genus Mytilus; species Mytilus galloprovincialis. Next base: position 39,113,328 of record CM075338.1, read on the forward strand.
TCATTACCAGAAGACAAACTGACATCGCACACACGTCATAGCAAAAAATCAATTTGGATATTTCCTCCATATAAAGGAACTTCATCCATAGAAAATGTAATGTTCACAATAAGGAAGCTGAAACTATAATTGTGAGTCTACTCACAATAGCATTCCCCAATTCCGCACTACTCTATGCACATTCTCATGTCTTGTACTATAACCGCGCATCCTTCTATACCAATCCATTCGTTACGGAGGAGCTGCGTTTACCAGACAAATTAACAGACATGCAGACCAAATGACAGATGGACGCGGACACACGAATGGATGGACATGGTGATTCGTATATACACCTAAAGCTTTGCTTACAGGAGGTATACTCATGATTCCTTTTGTATTATTCACAGCAGACCATATATAGCTCACGGTTAGATAAGGTTTGTAAACAATTATATCTGTGTTAACCTTGACGTTAATTTAATGTACGACGAATCCAGAGTCACATATTTAAAATGTTTAAACTTAGATGATTGGCCAAATTATTTTTATTTCAAAAGTAGTCAATTATATTTTTAGTTAACGTCGCTCGACTCTGGTAATCTATTAATAACGTGAATGCTTTGCACGTATACGTATGAAGTACTAGGGTCGTTCTTGGTCGGCTATTGGTATTTGCAACCTGATCCCAAGCACGCACTGAGTGGGGGCGACCTGGTAGAAACCTATTTTTCATTCTTCTATACTATCAGATTATTACGTGGCGTTTCCCAGATAAATTATGGGATAACCTTTGTACAAACATGGTTTCATGAGAAATAAACTATCTAATAAACTATTTATCAGCAGAGGGAACTGTGTCAGTCCTCGAGTCCTTGCGTCGTGGGCTTACATTGACCGAAGAATTATAATACATCTGTGGCTGTGTCAACGAAACTGTCATATAACTAGGACGTGTCTTAGGATGGTCTCATAACCAGCAAAGCCCCTGAATGACTGCGGGTACTAGGCAGAATAACCAGTGGCAGATCACGAGGGCCGTAGAGGGTGTACGCACCTCTTACTTGCACTTTTCTTTTTATTAGGACTATACTATAATTAATCCCACTAGATATCGTTGTTAACCTTGTCATTATACGTATATCTATTTTTATGGGACAATTCGTTATATATAAATAATTTGTTTGTTTCTATTTACGTGTAATAAATTATTGATTAATATTTCAACGTAACATGATTTGGCAAATTGCCACCGTGGAGTTGACCAACGTCCCTCGGTCATTATTAAAGTTAATAAACTCATCATAGATACCAGGACTAAATTTTGTATATACGCCAGACGCGTGTTTCGTCTACAAAATACTCACAATTGACGCTCGAATACTCAGGATTGCTTAGGTTAAAAATGACAGGCATGATGCCTTCAAAGCGACAAAGGATGGAACAAGGACGTATTGACCCCTATTTTACAATTCCACCCAACAGAAGGTAATACTCTATTACAGTCACATGATAACAAAATGTTCCACAGCTTTAGTATTTTCATACAAAACATGTGTAACCCCACACGCCCCAGTCCATTTGTGTCTGATTGATAATAATCCCCAGTCAGTAATTCCTATTTAAATTAAAAGTCAATAGTACGGACCATTTGTTTTTCTCAGGGGGGGAGAGAGGAAAGGGTAGGGGTAATTTTGAACTTGTTTGTTTCTGAAACAACTATGATTGTACCTTAGTTGAAAACAGTAATCTAGTCCACTTGTTTTTCTATAAGACAAAATTAATTTCAAACTAATTCATTATTTGAATTTTTATTTTTACTATTTTTATAAAAGAAGTCCAACGTATTTTTTTTTCGCATGTAAATCCCAGGCAATCCCCCTAAATATCAAATGGTACGTGCCTTAACTTTTGTTGGTTTTTTAATTACTTTTCTTCTTTTCCTTAATGTTTTTAACAGGATATGACTGTAACCGGAAAATCTGTTTCGCCGAAATGTTATACTGAGTCCTTTTTTCAAGGACCGACTGCAACTTGCCTATACTGGGAATCCCCCTTTCTCAACCGTCATTCACAACTTTATTGTCATTTAAGACTCATTCGTATAAAGCCTTTGATTGATATTGAACCACTCATTTCCCTTGTTGGGTGAAACATTTCAACCGTACATTTGAATAAAAAATGCTTGTTTGTCTTTCTTTATTTAAGTCGCGGTCGTATCTTACATTTCATTAAATGACCGTAAATCTTGTTTACAACAAGAAACCTGTGAGGTTATGCTAATTAATCTTACAACAAACGTCAGTCACCGTTGCAATTATTTATCTCTCCTTCGACTTGACTAGGATAGTGATCCGGTTTTATCCTGCAATATGGTGTCCTACACTGTAAAACAGTGTTAAGATCCTAAACACTTATCTAAACACTTTTTTCTGTGTACGTTTTGAAACGCGTTTAGCGTCTAAACATGTTTAGATTTCAACAAGTGTTTAGATGTTATATGTTTAGACCTTCCAACGGTTAGCCTACTAGTACTTTGATTTCACAGGAACTACTTGTGTGGTACAGCACTACAGGTTGAATAGTCCACACTATTTTGTAAAATATACTATGCACGTGTACATTTCTGCTTTCATGTTCTTGCAATGATTTTTACCATAATAACATTATTTTACTATACAGATACAGCCCTACAGATATCGCTATCCTGTATCTGTATACTATACAGATATTGCTGTAAAGCTCCGCCCACTGCCGGACTGAGTATTGTATGAACCTGCGTGACCTCAGAATGTGTATTGCAGTCGCATTCCAATGACTTATTGTTTGACCTTATGCGAATTAACGATTACTTTTCGTTGTGTTTGTTTTCAAACATTGCATAAGAGCAATACGAATTACCCCAATTTTGTGATAACATACACACACGAACAGCAGATGACAATTGTCGATTTCAAAACTTGAATGTGTAACAAAATCAACCATGTAAATTTTAGCATGCATGTTTAGTGAATGTCAAGTCTGAAGCGTAGGACAACTCATACACTTCTGTTTCAAATTGGACAATGTTTTGTTATTTGTTTCTACTGTTAAAGTAAGTTGTTATGTTAATAGTTATTAAAAGTACCAGGATTATAACTTAGTACCCAGACGCACGTTTCGTCTTTATAAGACTCATCAGTGAGGCTCAGATAAAAATATTTAAAAAGCCAAACAAGTACAAAAATGTACAAAGTTGAAGAGCATTGAGGATTTAAAATTCCAAAAAAGTCGTGCCAAATACGGCTAAAGTAATCTATGTCTGGGATAGGAAAATCCTTAGTTTTTCGAAAAAAATCAAAGTAAAAGAGATAATTATTCACCTTGAGCGATGTATTATTGTTGACCATTCCAGATTCTTTTTTTTGCGAACCAATCTCCAGCTGAATATGTGATTTAATTTTACTACGCTTGCCTCAGGGGATTTCAAATCGAAAATAAATGCAAAAAAAAGTGATTGTTTGTGTCATTCAAAAGACAAACAATAACAGAATTAATTTCAGGATAAAGCCAATAACTGTTCAGTGTCTTAAAATATCAGCGGTATTTGTACTCGGCTCGAAATAGTAGTAATAGTCGGCTTATGCTCGCATTACACCTGTTTCTTAGCCTCGTACAAATACAGCTAATATTTAAAGACACTTATATTATATTTATTGTCTATTTAACTTCACTTTTACACTATATGTTCACGTAACAAACCGTCAAATATGTGCTGATTTATGTCTCGGCCAATAAAGGGTTAGTAATGTTTTTGCTTTGCTCCGCTCCTCGAATGATTATATTCTACGTCTCCTTTCCAAAGTCCTGATTATACCATTTCTTGTATCCGAGAAAATATGATATGTCATAGAATGTATATCAAAGCTGTCCTAAGATACGTAGTCATACCTGTGCATAATTCTCGTATGGCTGTCATGACTTAGGGACACATTTCCTTTGGTTAAAATAGACAAAAACAAATAAAAAAATGACCATTCTCATTATTTACGACTCTGCGTTCATGTTTTTTCGAACCGGAATATATCGTGAATATATAACGACTCGTACATCGAGTACCTACATTTGTACTTAACGAAATGCCACGCAAAAAACGTTTATAAAGTACTAAATAAGGAAAGATATAATATGTATAGTTATTATATACAAAATCATGGGTAAGAAAAATAATCTAAGATTTACGTAGCAGGAAATTCAAATTTTAATTGACGAAGTGGAGAAAAACAATCTTTACTATTTATCCGACTGAGCAACACAACTATTATTTCTATCATAATTAACATGAAAATAATCACCGAAAGTAACTTACATTTTAGTTGATAACCATAAGGCCATCACCAGACGGGTCAGTCATATCGCGAAAACTCTTCAATTCTTCAATTTAAGATTTAAGATTTACGAAAAATGTTATGACATGGCTCAGTCAAAAGATATTTTTGAAAACCAAGCCCCTTGTCAATAAAAATATTAAAAGACCTGATTATCATAAAAGTGAGTACTAAAAAACATAATAAATATATTATTGATTATGGACTTTTTGCACTTGCAAGTATATATAGTCTTACATTTCCAGTGCGAAATAATAATCTAAAAGAGTACAAAATATTATACTTGAAGTAAAGAATGTCAAAAAACATATATCGCACATCTAAAAACCAGCCGGTATTTAGGTATAGGAAGATGTGGGATGAGTGCCAATAAGACAACACTCCATCCAAATAATAATTTATAAAAGTAAACCATTATAGCTTAATGTACGGCCTTCAACACGGTGCATTGGCTCTTGTCGAACAACAAGCTATAAAGGGCCCCACAGTTACAAGTGTTAAACCATTCAAACCAGAAAACCAACGGTCTAATCTATATAACAAGAACAAGAAACGAAAAACACGTATAATTACATTAACAAACGACAACTACTGTACATCATATTAATGACTGAGGACAGGTGCAAACATTTGAAGCGGGATTAAACGTACAAAACCTTCTCCTTATTACTGAGACAATAGTCACAACATAGAAAAACACGCGATAAAATATCAATTGGAAAGCTTGACCCAATCAAAATACGTAAATTAACACACTATGAACGAATAAATTTGAGATGCGATAACTGAATGCATATACATAGTACATTGTATAGATCAGCAACACTGCAATAGACATATCTTGATGAAAATTGCATCTGGTGCAATAAATTTGTATCCATTGTCATGGTACTAGCATTTGTTCATGTTTGGATTTTAATAGCATGCAATCTTTATTGTTTGTGGTTTGTTCTTGGTTGAAGGTCAAATAGTGACAGCCCATTGCTTCTACGGGTGTGTTTAACAACATTGACTACTCATGAGAGTCCTGTGAGTTGTCAATTTGACTATCATATCACATTTCCTATATCTTTCTATCAGATTTCGTCCATTTTTGTACACAATATTTGACACTGAACGTTAGACGCCCATTTGTCACTGTCAGTACTGTGGTGTCTTTTTCACGTTTTTGCATGCCGTCTAATATATATACATATATAATGATGGTGGAACTTTCTAAATCATGATTGTTTTTTTATGTGTTTTGTATTTCAAAATCAATGAATATATACACATGGAAAAAGTAATGCAACGCCGTATTTTCTTTTTAACCTTAGAGACTAGCCTCCTTTTTTTGGATAAGATATGATAAATTATTTGTATAATAATAAATAAACATTGTTTTAAGATAACAGGATTCGATTAAATGGTAGATTTTTTTTTATCGTTTCTGTTAAATTTATACTCAATTTTTATATAAAAAAGTGACGAAATTGTGTAGAGACCTCTAAAGTTGAATACTACTATATGTTGCCCCCTATATATGTCCTTAACTTGTGTTTGTTGTCCGATTGCTGTCCTATTGACGTATAATCTACGTCTCCAGACCTACTGTTTTAGTTCGGTTTGGTGTAATTTTTGAATATGTTAGAAAAATCAAAATTGACAGGGTTATTGAGTTAAGATAAGTTGCATTTCATTCGCTAAAAAATATGATTAGAGGAAGAGGAAAATGAACCAAGGATAGATCTACATAAATTGATACAGATAAAGTAAACCGAATGAAAAAAATCTTGTTTCAATCTTTAAATGTGTTTCTACTGTATTAATTATTGAAGACATGTCGTATCTTTAAGTCTGGTTGATCTGCAGCTTAATACCCTTAAGTATGATCCTCCTTAAATTCGAGCATAAAATAAAAAAATAAAATAATTGAGTATGGAAAACCCGACCAAAGAGCAAAGAACGGCAGGAAGGTCACCAATAGGTGTTAAATGCAGCGAGAAACTCCCGCACCCGGAATCGTGCTTCAGCTTGCCCCTAAGCAAAAAAAAGTATATAAGCTAAATTAGAATACAGATAGATAGATATACATCACAGTTTTGCCAGAAATTACCAAAAAAATGTGTTTTTATCGGTTGGACTTTGAAACACTGATTTGGATTTACATTGAATACAAAAATAAATCATACATTAAGTTCCCACCTATTGAATGGAAAACAAATACAATGTTTAATCGTAAAATTGTCAAAAATTTTGCTAGTCTCGCTACACACGATGATGTTGTTTTTTTTGGTGTTTTTTCCAAATCAAATGGAATTACACACCTTTCAAAATCCAGGGTCTGCTCCTACAGGTCAGAGTATTTTGAACTGTGCAAAATATCTGATGTAGTTTATGCACACTTTTACTGTGCATTATCCATATTATAGCACAGTAATAAAAAAGAGACTTTACCCAGGTTATGTGTTGAAAACAATGAGGATAAACGCAGTTGTTATGCTGTTTACGGGAACAGTAAATAGAACTTATCGAGTCGACATTTATTTCGATTAAACTCAAGCGATGTTTAAATAATGTTTAAATAGTCCTATTTCAATAACTTATATCACGAAACAATATAGAGCGTTTTTTATTTTCAATTTCAAAATACCTTTTTCCATGTGTATTTATAGACTGTTCATGAATCTTAATAATGAAACTTATTTTACGGCAGTTTGCAGGATGTTAGACTAGAAGTAAAAGTCGAAGCCTTTTGGGCTACATGTATATAGCTAGCTAGGAAACAAGATGTTGTTTCAAGGTTAATATAGTTAAACCGATTTAAATAGCAATTACAGTCAATCTTATGAAAAGACAGAGTCACTGCGGATTATTAGAGAAACTATGATGAGCTCTTCGAAATTATAAAGCGTATTGATAGTACAAATGTATAACATAGTCATTTTGTAACATTCAAATAACATCGACCTAATAAACATTTTCGTAAATTCCATATTCTACATGCCGTGCACTTGCCTGTCTAAACTGATTAGTGTATTAATATGCAATGTAGGCATTTTAATTACATCATTTTGAAATTGGCGTACCACACGGCCGTTTCTTCATTGAAAATGACACATTGTATTATCATAACAAATATTAGGTGAACACAAATTTAAAATAAACTGAAAATAGGTGCATATCCCTTGTTGATGTGTGCAATTGTTAAATGCTTATTCAGCAAAGTGAAATTGCCTTTTAAATTTGTTACACACTATATTTTCTAAATAAAACGTATAGTTGTCACACATTATTTTGGTACAAAATTTTATATTTCAAACTGTCTAATTATATTGATTTCTATTATGTACATTTCGTATACTGCATGCGTATTTAATTTATTCAATAATAAGAATGATCTCGAAAGTCGCTATGAATTTACATGTCCGAAATATTTGTTTACATCTGAAACATGTAAGATCATAAATTTCTGTTTGTCAATAACCTTTTAAACTTTAAGCTAATGCAAACATGTTACAAGTTCGTTATGCAACTTTTATACGGTCATATCAAATACATGTATACACATAATTTAATTCACCGATAGATTGATCACCTATCGTAATTCTCTTTGATAAACGTATTCAATTTGTTATCTAATTTCTGTTGACGAAATGACAATTACAAACTTTGTCGTAAGCAACGCTATTTGGAATTTAAAGAAAGATAAATTTATATTCAGGGACTCCGTTTGGATATGCCAACAAGAGCACATGAACTGCGTTCGGATTTTCCATCGCATTCATATACATTGTTTTTGATTTAAAATAACTAAGTTGTAATACTGATACTTTATATTTGGACTTAATAAAATGAATTTGGACTTTACCAATTTGTTTATGTTTACTGTATTGAACTGTCGACTTGTGTGTGAATAAAGAGCTAGTACCCCGCAATTGTGGATCGTTCCCAAAGACGGAATCCCAACCAAAGCCGTTCTGGCAATAGTTATTTAGAAAGTATCAAAATCTTTCTTCATAATTTGGTGAACTTTCTTAAACATATACGATTGCCTTTTCTATGAAAAAGAAGCTTATTGTGCACGCCGCTTGATATGCATGCCAAAATTATGTAAGTATTGAATAAAGATGTAAAATATTTATCACTGAGACAGCAAACTAACAGACAAAATAAAAACAAAACACATGCGTTTGGTACCCATCTTCTGATTTTCTTTGTTGGAATCAATATAGTTCAGCTCTAAATCGATTAGGGTGTAAAAAGGGAGTCGTAACATCTAAAGGAGCGATATTCCATTTCATGAAGAACAAAAACCTTAAGTTGATATGACGACTTTTATTGACCACGGTTTTTTGAGATTTTTTTCGAGGTTTATAAATTTTGATGATTGATAAACTATAACAAGGTTAATGAGAGAACATTCATAGAATGCAGGTGCAATATTTACCGCGCTGAAGTATGTTCATTATTCATTTTTCATTATTCAAAATTCAATAATGAATAATGAAATAGTTCATTATTCACTATTCTATGTTAAATCATGAATAATAAATAATGATATAGTTTATATCTAATTATTCAAATTGAAAAATGCCTAATGAAATAAAAAAAAATGACTGTAACACTAGTACTTAGTCTTTATCCCGTATTTTTGAACTCGTCGATTTGGTAATATCCAACAAATATTCAAACTAATATACTAAGAAAAAAGTCACTCTTTGAAATTTTCCTCTTTATCTATTTTTTTTTTAGTTTCGGAGCTTAAACGAGGTGATTTCCCTATCTATTTTAACAGAATTTTCTTTGTAAATGATAATAAACGATATAAACGACCTACATATATACCAAAACAGTTATAAAAAAATATCATACATTGTCTTTTTTTTAGTTTACAGATATATCTTATATCACATTCGAAAGCTCACCAAAAGAGTAATAAAAGGTATATAGTAAATATGTTCCACGACGCCTATTAGAGGAGTTACGGAAAACCTGAATGTCGAAATACGCGTGAACATTAAAAAATAGCTTATTTTGAGTAATGGACTGCTGCGACCCGCCATTCCTTACGGACAGAACACTTTATACACCTTCTGAAAGCTGTTGATAGAAGAACAAAATAGATATAAAACAATATGTGCCACATTGACGTAAGATAGGTTATGGAGAACATAAATACTAAAATTCGATTGAAAATTCAGAAATAGCCAATTTTGAATAATGGAATGGACATTTTAAATAAAGGAACGGATTGCTGTGACGCTTTAAAATTACATATATGTCTTATACTTTGTTCGCAAGCTTATCAATAGAGGAACATAAGGTTCATAGTAAATATGTTCCGCAACGCATATTAGAGGAGTCACGGAGAACATAAATGTCAAAACACGCACGCGTGCATTTTAAAAAAAAATAACCTATTTTAAAGAATGGAATGGATTGCTGCGACCAGTTAGCCTGTATTTTCATACATATATTATATAAAAAAAGAAGATGTGGTATGACTGCCAATGAGACAACTACCCGCAAAAAGACCAAAATGAAACAAACATTAACAACTATAGGTCACCGTACGGCCTTCAACAATGAGCAAAGCCCATACCACAGTCAGCTATAAAGGGCCCAGATAAGACAATGTAAATCAATTCAAACGAGGAAACTAACGGCCTTATTTATGTAAAAATATGAACGGAAAACAGATATGTAACACATAAACAAACGAAAACCATCGAATTACAGGCTCCAGACTTGGGACAGGCACATACTTAAATAATGTGGCGGGGTAAAACATGTGAGCGGGATCCCAACCCTCCCTCTGACCTGGGACAGTGGTATAACAGTACAACATAAGAACGAACTATTAAAAATCAGTTGAAAAAGGCTAAACCCATCAGATAGACAAAACATACAAGTGGACGTGGCCGGGTACTTATACATCCCGACACAAAAAGACACAATGAACAGATCTGAGAGCACTCGCAGTTTTCTGACAGCTAGTTCAAAGCCATTTACAACTAATAAAAAAATCATGCCTCTAAGACTAAACAATCAATCCGTACACATCCAACATACAATGGATTTAGTGGAAATACGTCACAAACAAACAGAGAAAAACATTATACCCACTTCGGAAACTCATCAATAGAGATGCAATAGGTAAATTGTAAATATGTTCTGCAACGCCTATTAGAGGAGTAACGGAGAACCTAAATGTCGAAATACGCGTGAACATTAAGAAATAACTTATTCTAATAATATAACAGACCCATCAGCCCCTAGATACAGAAAATGTCGTACACCTTTTGAAAGGTTGTTGATAGAGGAACAAAATGGGTATACACAATATGTGACGCAACTACAATAAGGGGTTACGGAGGACCTATATGCCAAAAATTACGCATGAAAATTCAAAAATATCCAAATTTGGATGATGGAATGGATATTTAAAATAATAGAATGCATGGACTGCTGCGACTCTTCATCCCATAATTAAAAAAAATATGGTTTACACCTCATTCGAAAGCTAAATAATAGAGGAGCAAAATATATATACATTTAGGTGTATAGTAAATATGTTCCACAATTAGAGGAGTCACGGAAAACCTAAATGTCGAAATAAGCGTGAACATTAACAGAAATAACTTCTTTTAAATAATGAAATGGACTGATGCGACCCACTAGTCCCTTTGTTAGAAAAGTTTATACACCCTTAGAAAGAGTGTTGATAGAAGAACAACATGCATGGATATGATAAATATGTGCCGCAATGACTATTAGAGAGGTTACAGAGGTCATGAATACCAAAATACACATGAAAATTTAGAATTTGCCAACTTTGAATAACAAAAAGGACATTTTGTTCCTCTATCAACAACCTATCAACAACATGCGGCACTTCGGGCCATAATTACAGATGTATTTTATACCTCATTCGAAAGCTTACCAATAGAGGTACACAAGGTGTAAAGGTATATAGTAAATTTGTTCCGCAACGCATATTAGAGGAGTAACGGAGAACCTAAATGTCGAAATACGCCTAAAAATTAAGAAATTGCTTATTTTGAGTAATGGCATTGACTGGTGCGAGCCTCTAGCGCCTATATACAGAACAGTAAATAAACTTTTTAAAAGCTTGTTGACAATGGAACAAAATGGGTATACACAGTAAGTGACTTAATAACAATATTAGGGGTTATGGAGAGCATGAATGCCAAAATAAAAATAAGAAAGAGCCTCTTTTGATTAATGGAATGGACTGCTGCGACTCTTCAGCCCCTTATTACTTATATGTCTTGGACCTCATTCGAAAGCCAATCAAAAGAGGAACCAAAGGCATAAAATTAATATGCTCCGCAACGCCTATAAGGAGAGTCACGGAGAACCTAAATGTCGAAATACGCGTGAGCATTAAGAAATAGCTTATTTTGAATAATCAAATGGACTGCTGCCCCTAATTACTAAAATAGTATATGCCTCATTTCAAAGCTTACCAATAGAGTATCTAGGGGCATGCTCATGCGGATTTGAACATATAGCTTCAAATCTGTTTTGTTAATTCCTCTTTCAACAATCTGAAAAGGGTGAATAAACTTTCTGTAGAAAGAGTTTGCGGGTCCCAGCAGGCCATTTCATTATTGAAAATAAGTTTATTTCTTAATGTTCATGCGTATTTCGACATTTCGGTTCTTCATTTCTCCTCTAATAGCCGTTGCGGAACATATTGAATTTATACTTTTTGTTGCTCTGTTGATTAGCTTTTGAATACTTCAAGTAAACAGAATCGCTGTGCATCATGTCACTTTAAGCCTTTTTCTTGAAGCACATGGGGGTATCTGGTTTAGTAGCTTATTCTTAAATGACTTGTTAGTATCTTAAATAGATAATATAATCGCAATTTTTACATTAGACGTTTTACTAAAACACTTAGTAAATTAAAATAGGGAAGTAAAAAGATGCAGAGAGAGCAGAACAGCTCTTCTTATTCCACTGATTGAAAAGTTCTAACAGACTTTTTTAAACTGCTTCTGCCTCTAAAATTCAGTGCAAAAAATGATGCTGCAATTCATCCACTTTATATCAAACCAATGTATCGTTCTGTCATTAATGAGTTTTATTTACTTAATTCAAATGGACTTAATTCACAGGGACATATAGGTGTAGAAGAGTTTATGAGGTTATTGCATGAACTTAAAACCTATCATACTTATCATTTAGTGCACATTTTACCAGTTTGTTTGAGATGCACTGGATATAGACATGAAGGACTAAATCAGCGTTTAGAATGTACTTATGCGACACCTTACCATATTCCTATTATAGTTCTGTCTGTCCGATTTACTAGTAGAACTACAACAGGTCATGATACATAATTAGTACACAATTGATTACCATTTGTCTTTATTTTAATGATATATGAGTTACTAGTAGTTATTGATTTATTGATAGAAAAAAAACAGACTGAAAAACAATAAACAGAAAAAAAGATTTGAAAAGGCCATATTTTGAATGAACATTCAAATTTTTTGTAGCATTTTCAAAGGTCTCAAGGTCTATTGATTCACGGAAATGTGTTTTTTTTTATGTATTAATGAAACAATTTCTCATTAAATTTCCAAATATAGGCAACCAATGTTCAATATTCATAATTCGATAAAAAGGAAACAAATCAAGGCTGCAAACAAAAACTAAGGGAAACGCATCAGTCGCTAAAAGAAAATAAAGGAACAACCGAAATACTAAACTTCAAACAAAATATCTATGTAAAACAATACCTTATAGCCTGGCCAAAAGAAACGCTCGAAAGCTTATAGATACGGACCAACTAATAAACAACTGTCAAATTATTGACTTGGTACATTATTTAAAAAAAAATAGAAAAATGTTTAAGTTCAACCAGGTTTATGTGTTTTTATTGTTTGTTATTGTTTTAATGTATTATTGTGTATCATTCAGCTTGTTGATTTTTTGGCTGTGTTACTTTGTTACTTGTGTAGCTCATTTGACAAAATAATGTCCTTTTTCAATTACTGTTGTACAGGGAACTTAGACTCTGTTGATTGGGTATTTTAAAGTTTCTCAACGTGACAGTTTTATTTCTTATTTTCCTCCTTCAAAGTCATTAATCCTACATGCATACCTGGAATAACTTTTATAGTTAGGTAATTAGGTTTCATGATTGCTTATGGTCTACTCACCAACCAAAGACACAAGGATATGAATATTATATTTGATTGTATTTAAAGCAACAGAAGTATACCGCTGTTCAATAGTCATAAATTTAAATCTAATCAAACAATAAAACAAATTCGAATTACAAGTCAAAACCGAACAATCAGTTAATAAGAGGAAAACAGAACATCAAAAGCACTGAACTACAACGAAAACAAACTTCAAGTTGAACATACATAGAAACTGTATTGTCAGGAATAACATTTAGAGAAACAGTTCAAAGAGATTATTCAAAAGCAGAGACCAAGTTTAGGGTAAATGTTGAATGAGCTTCTAGCATATTAAAGCATATAAAATATCAGGACCCTATCATTTCTGTCATCAATACAAGTGTTATCTACAGATAAAAGATCAATTTCAACGAGTAAATAAGCCATATGGTACTAGAATCATATTCAAAACAGTGTGGTCCTGGCCATTGATTGACGACCTAAATTATCCCATTGACTGGGACAGATTAGGTGAACGTTTGTCTGTAACGACCATTGCTTACTTCTTACTTATTACATAATTTAAACTTTGCTTTATGTAGGTATTGAGAACCTTTGGTGACCCCACAGATTCAGTGTCTTTAACAAGTACATAGTGAGCAGTGATTGTTACCGACAAACGTTCACCTAATCTGTCCCAGTCAATGGGATAGTTTAGGTCGTCAATCAATGGCCAGGACCACACTGCTTTATGATTCTAGTATGAAACATCATCTCACTTAACAGACCTAAACAAAAATTATATGCTTTCTCCGAAAATTGAAGTTTTTTTTAGCATTGATAGCATAAAGAACTCGCATTACATTTCATAAACAATGCGCCTCCGGAGTACTTTTTTGCACTTATCTCTAAAGTTTGATTCCTCCCACACCAATGAATGAGAAAGTGAGCTTAACATGCTTAAGTGGAAGAATCGGAGTTACAAATAAATAATCATGCATATTATATATACATTCGGAAGCATAGTTATTTCCTTCCAAAAATCGCAACTTTGCACGAGTTAACAAATACTACTGTATCATTGTGTCCACTATCGCAATTGCTATTGTGACTATGTTGAACGCATCTATCCCATCGAGCATGAGATAACGGATAAAACAGATACAGTTAAGTCGGCCTTTATCTTGACTTACATCTAAACATTGACAATGAGGGTCTAAGTAGTGCACATTCTAGCAGCCAGCGCCTGCATACTGAGTATATATCTCTAAATTGATACGGTTTTCCCGATCTTGTATTTTCTAGGATTGCTGCTCACAAGGAAGTTATTAAACCAAGAGTTCCAAATGGTGAAGTTAAAATCATCCCTTTGTTAATGTAACAGACGCCATCACGAGACGGGTGGCCGTTATGGAATAACAGTTTCACAGATGATATTGTATATGTTCCTTAAGTGGTAACATTAATCCCCTTTCATTTGCATGAATATGACCTACCGAAGTAGACTATATACCGGATGTGTAATAACATAAACAACACGACGAGTGTCACATATGGAGCAGGATCTGCTTACCCTCCCGGAGCACCTGAGATCACCTCCAGTTTTTGGTGGGGTTGTGTTGCTTAGTCTTTAGTTTTCTATGTTGTTTCATGAGTACTATCATTTGTTTGTTTGTCTTTTTTTCTTTTTTAGCCATGGCGTTGTCAGTTTATTTTCGATCTACATGTATGAGTTTGACTGACCCTCTGGTATCTTTCGCCCCTCTTTTGCAAACAAAGTTTACCCTTTTATCCTCCTCCTTGCGTTGGGTTATATATTTCATATTACAGCACTTATGAAAACAGTTTGTTACTGAAGTCAGACTAAGATAACTGTTGACAACAAAATTCTCTGCAATAGTAAAAAAAAAAAAATGAAAAAAGGTATATAACTTGCATGCGTCCAAAGCGCTTTTCCAGGTTGATCTTAATCATTTACGCTCAGAGCCTGACATTTGAAAGACGAGAATGTAAGAAAAACAATAGAAACAGTTGAAGAGCTATTCGACCAAAAGAGTAAAAAGATAAAGACAACAAAGTTGACTGTCAGCTGCACTTGGTGGACTGAAATATTAGTTTTTTTTTAATTTAAATATTTATTATTGGACAATTCTAGGGAATTAAAGGAATTGCAGAATAAAAACTCCTTTTTTTGCTGGCATGGTTTCTTAAAAAAAAATCGAAATAATATCTGTTTTAACAAATGTAATTTCAACTGATCTTACGCTTTAATTTGCATATGGACAGTCTATTTGAGTATGTGTGTGGTAGGGATAATTGTCGTTAGAACTATTATTGATTCTAATCACTTATCAGTGTCACCACGCGGATACATAAAAGAACTGACGGCATGATACTAGTATGGGACAAATAGTTGAACACTAATTAATGAATTTATCTCAAAAACCTGTATATATACGGACTGGTCCATGATGACAGGTAATAACATCAGAGCAGTTAAAATTAAATTAGAAATATATTATAATTGCTTCCTTTGTTGAAACACCATTTAAAACAAATAATATAAAAGGTCAAACACGTATTCAAGCATTTAGGAGACAAAAGTCAAAACATAAAAGCGCTTTAAATGCTGAAATCACCTGAACGTTTGAAAAGTCCTTGATTTATCCTTTGTCTTAAGCGTTTGAAAGATAAAGACTTTTGAAGACTTCAAAATGGCGCAAATTTATATTTTATTTATAGTTAAATGGCAAAAACATCATTTTTTTCTGTTTTATAAATTGCAATAAGAATTTTATTTACAGAAAGAATCATACCAAAACAGGAGGAATCTTTTACGTGAGTATTTCTTTATATTTGACTTGTTTTTGTAGTTGTTATATGTATGATTAAATGTAAACAAAAAATCTACTGAACCCATATGATCATGTACAAGTTCTATATCTGATATATATGTGTTCAAACAGCACAGTCAATTGTTGTTTGTTATACATTTTTTCAAGTATTTTTTTATTCATATTTTGGACATCTTCACTCGCCTGTCCAAAGCCAAACTGACCCCTCTTTAATTTGTCTTGTCTTGACTTAATCTTAATGGTTTATATATTGTTATTAAAACGAGCGACGTATCGTATATGTAGACACAAAATGAAATAAACAGTACTGGTATACAATATGAATTTGAAGTATACAAAAGGTGGGTGATAACAAAGATTTAGCGATAATACCGTGTCATAAATATGCAAATGCAGCTATTGTGTTTCTTTGAAACTTTCATGTAAACAAGTACCTGTGTTACTTAGTATTCTTAAATCAAGATACAGGGCCAGATCCAGCCATTATCAGAAGGGGAAAAAGGGGGGTGGTCCAATAAAATTGAGAATGGAAATGGGGAATGTGTCAAAGAGACAACAACCCGACCAAATAAAAAACAACAGCAGAAGGTCACCAACAGCATATATTCCAGGAGTTTCAACCCCACTTAATCCGCCCGAGAGACATGCTATACATAACACCTCATATGTGAAATATTTTACATTAACTTTATCAACATACATTTTCTTAAAAAAAAACTAAAACTTTAGCATTTTATATCATGTAACTTTAATATAATAAGAACTTGTTCAAATTGCGTAGAATGCTAAAATTTTAGTTTCATAAATTTAATCGGGTTTTTTTGGCAGCTAAAATTTTAGCCGTAAGAGTTTTGAATTAAGATTTTCGGTAGGCTAAAAAATAAGTTTTAGTATATGAATTTATTATGTATTATATATAAAAAGGGAATGCTAAAGTTATAGCAAACATGTTATTCCTTTTCTTTTTATTGCAGGATGATACTAAACCAGTTGGGAACTTTCTTTTCTTATTTCTTAAATAGATAAATTGTATTCAGCTGAATGATAGAAAAGCTGAATGCAGTTTCTCTGGCACAAAAGAAATTAAGGTTTTTCAACATAGATGCAAATTGTTTCTCTTGATGAAATGGTTATTTAAAAGGATATATGTAAGTAATCAGACATTTAATTTAAAACACAGGTTTTAGCGAAAAAACGTAGAATTTTAGCCATTTGGCAATGATTCAAAACAACCCATTTTGAGAATGAAAATTGCAGAGTATCAAAATTTATTGCAGTCCGTTATAAGCAAAGCTACAGCCAATTGATCCTATGCAATAGAAAATTCAACTGTTATCAATGATTAGAAATTATTCAATAAACTGAAGGTTAAGCACAAACTCAATAGTCACGGCTGTCATTTACAACTACATGTATGGTTAACAAAACAAATTGAAACAAACTGTAAGTTAAAAATATCAAAATATTCTGAGATATATATGTATTTATGAAGCATGCTTACCAACAGAAGAAAGGACAAAGCTGATGATCCATGCAGTTGTAGAGTTCACATCACTTTCTTTAACCTAAAATTAAATGTTTTGTAAATTAATTTAACAGACACAGCATGACAGAGGTTTTGATGGCCCAACCTCCATGGGCATGGAATCAGGAGGAAAATAGTACAGCAAGTCCACCTTTTTCTGATTTTGAAGTCAGTGACAAGGGGACAGATGGTGAGAGTGATACAAAAAATGAGGTATTTTTTTTCTTCATTTAGTAAAAATATATTACATCTATATATTTTTTTTTTACTTTTAAAAATAAAGATTTTTCATCTATTGTACATACAAACTTGAAGTTATAAATATGAATAGTTTAAGTATCAGATGTTTATTATATATAATTAGTCTTCATGCCTATTGGATAAAAAAAACCTTCTTCAAATGAGGACAATAAAACTATTTGAGTAGGCAGCTTTTTTCTGGGTAGGTAGCGTTTGGGCAAACAAACCTATTATTTATTATGGCCTTATTTCTTTAATACTAAATGTTTAATGAAATTATAACATCTACAATATTCTCTAATTAACATGATAAATTAAATAGTGATAATCATTACAATCACATTGTTTATTTATACTCATAAATTTTACTATAATTACAGGTGCAGTAACTGTGGAACTGGCTTGTGTAGTAGCTGTCGAACTGGCTTGTGTAGTAGCTGTCAAACTGGTTTGTGTAGTAACTGTGGAACTGGTTAGTGCAGCAGTCACACTCATCATAGAACTTGTTGTGGGCGTGGATAGTGAAACAGTTGTTGATTTAGATGTGCGGACTGTTTTCTCTGCCTAAAATTATGAACATATATAGCATTTAACAAATTTCTTTTATTACTCTCAGTCATTTGGTTTAATTCTCAAAACCATTTTGACATTGCACACATTATAATTTGTATACAACATGTACATGATAAACGTATGGTCTCTGGATTAATCATTTTTAACTGAAAATATAAAATGTAATACATGTTTAGATTTGTTTTTGACTAAATGACTGAAATGATGAAGGTTAATACATACATTTATAATAATAAGTAGAACATGTAGAAATAACTTGTCAGATAAATGTACTTTGATGTCTCAAATAAATAAAATGTATCAAAATCAATGAATAATATAGAATTGTCTTGTTGATAGTTAAACTCAAGTGTCATTGTGTCCACATTGAATATTAAGCCCTAATCAAGATGAAAATACGTGCAATAGAAGAATATTGTGCAAATATAAGTTATCAAAGATATCTAGGTTAACTGGAGACAGCAACTTGTCCAAATACAAATGTATAGGAATGATTGAATTTTGAGCAAACTTGATTCGAAAAATTTACTATATACATGTACATGTATCAATGTGAAAGTGGATGCTCATTAGACTAAATTAAATAATATATAATATATAAAATTAGATGCGGTATGATTTTCAATGACACAACTCTCCACAAGAGACCAAATATAGATCACTGTACGACCTTCAACAATGAGCAAGGCCCATACCGCAAAATCAGCTATAAAAGACCTCAAAATTATAAAAAAGAACATGTGGTATGATTGTCAATGAGACAACTATCCACAAAAGACCAAATGACACAAACATTAACAACTATAACATTCCTCACATACTGAAGGGTATTAAACATTCTTAACCTATAACATTCCTTACATACTGAATGACGTCACACATTCCAGACATTGCAATATATTGCAAGAAAACTCGCTAGAATCCCCAATACTACACTACTGCTGGGTTTCCACTAACGACGTGACCAGTGTTGTAGAGGTCGTGGGTCACCACATTAGAATACTGACGATGTTTCCATCATAGATGGGAATATAAAATCAAAGCGCGAAAGCGCTGTAAAGGCAGTTAATTACAGGTTGTGTGTATTTCTAGTCCAGTTATATCATTATCTTCCATAGAACAGAGGTGGTTTGTAGAATTTAAGATTTAGAGTTCTTTTGTACCTAGTTCACCTATATCTATAGTCTACTGTTTACAGTATATTTTATGTGCCTCGCCATGAAATGCATTTTTAGCCATGGCCTTGTCAGTTTGCTTTAAATTTATGAGTTTGACTGTCCCTTATGTGTCTTTCGTCCCTCTTCTTTAGACATATAAGAACTTTTCCTTTTCAATATAAATAGACTATTTTTAATTATTGATTGTATACGCATATTCTATGACTCCCATAAAAAGAAGTTCACAAAGATTGACTAGTCTCTGTACTGTGTGTATAGCAAGAACATCAAGTAACATAATGGTAAATGTACATAGTAACACATCAACTTTTTTGATGACCATACCTGCCAACTGTCAGTATTTGCAGAGTATTTCCCCCATCGAGCTCGAGGCTCCCAAATGGAAATTTTGTAAGAGCAATTTTGTCGACTATTTTAAAGAAAACAATTAATTCAACAATGGCAATGAGCTTGTTTATGCACGAAGAAGCTAAAAACCACATTAGAATATATTTGAAGGGAATCCATGACAAATTGCCCCATTAGCAAATAGCCCCACTTTTTCACTAACTCGCCCTTAAAAAAAAAACTGCCCCAACCTGGATAACCAAATCGCCCCACTTGTGAAATGTGTTATATCACTTAATATTACTCCTGCCAACTTGCCCCAACTTATAGAAAACGATAATATCTAGATAAATATATTATTAACCAGGAAGAATTTACTAATGCCAACTCGCCCCACTCATGTAAAAAGATGTTATCCCGTTGTATATAAGTTAAATTCCGTTAATATTACTCCTGCTAACTGGTCCCACCTAATGGAAATCAGTGAAATCTAGATAAATATATTATTAACCAGGATGAATTTAGTAATGCCAAATAAAGGCAACAGTAGTATACCGCTGTTCAAAACTCATAAATCCAGGGACAAAAAACAAAGTCGGGGTAACAAACTAAAACCGAGGGAAACGCATTAAATATAAGAGGAGAACAACGACATAACACCGAAACGTAACACACACAGAAACGGACCAAGCATCAGACAAAACACCACGAGAATAACAAATATAACATGAAAACCAAATACATGAATTAGGGATAGACAAGTACCGTGCCACGTCTGATCTCAATATCTCAAAAATAAGAGAAAACACAAACGACTCAACGTTAAAATGCAACACACACAGAAACGAACAATAATATAACAATGGCCATCTTCCTGACTTGGTACAGGACACTATTTAAAGTTAAATATAACATTGAAATGACAACATATTACAGGACTACAATACAAATAAATAGGAGAACATATTAGACAAAGAAAAACATGATTAATAGATAACAAAAAGCATCAGGTTTAAAATTCAATACGCCAAAAACACACAGGACTTACAAGTGACGCCCAGATATAAAAGATCGAAAGAGAAAAAAGTACAAAGTTGTACAGCACTGGAGATAAAAAGTTGAAAAGGTTTCGCCAAATACGGCATTGTTTTTATGCCCGGGATAAGAACATTCTTATTATATAGAACAATTCATGCTATTGCAAACAGTAAATTTTATCAAACGAATTATATATGAAAGAGATATACATAAAGAAACTGAAGTATTAACTAATTACAGAAAACTAAACCCGAATACATAACGCCCAGATATAAAAGATCGAAAGTGAAAAAGGCACAAAGCCGCACAGCACCGAAGACCAAAAGCTGAAAAGGTCTTGCCACTCTCCCCACTTATGGAAAAAGATGTTATCCCGTTGAATATAAGTTAAATTCCTTATATTGCATTATGATACAATTAACAGGTTTCTTTTCAATTGTTATGCAAATAACTAAGCTTCAAAACTTAGTTATTCTTCAACAATACATTTTTTTTTAGAATTATAATTTCAGTATATCAATAATAGTAATTAAATAAATTTTCGGTTTGTTTGTATTCTGTGTAGATTAGTTTTCATTAAAGTGGTGCGAGTTTTTATTTTTAATTATATATATATATATATATATATATTAATCTAAATATTACCGTTTTTTTATAAGTAGGGCGGGTTGGCAGGAGTAATATTTAACATGATTTAACCAATTTCACATGTGGGGCGATTTGATAAATCAGTTTGTGGCGGTTTTTTTAAAAGTGGGCGATTAGCCAGTGGGGCGACTTGTCCTGCTTCCATTTGAAGGCCCCCTTGAAGGTTTTGTATGACTACATGAACCATCTTTCACGTAAAACCCCCATGTGCATTTTGAAAAGTTGGCAGATATGTTTCTAACTCCAGGCAAAATCTACCGGTATGAATGAAAAAGAAGTTTTCAATTAAGGCTCTGTGGCCATAACAGCTGTCTCATTAGCATTTTAACCACTTCCCATATTTGCAATTAAATTAATAGAAGAAAATTATTCAACGCAAAAACAAAACTTACATGTAAATATGAAATTCTCTTTACGGTATGAGTTTTTCTCATTGTTTGAGATTGTACAGTAGTACCTGTAACTGCTTATACCTATTTCTTATTCACTTTTGCTTGATAAACTCACTAAATATCATGTATATATACATTGTACCACATCTCCTTATTTTTATATGCATTCCAATAACATGAACAATTGTAATTCAATTCTATATACCAAAGCAAAATGAACTGCATCACTTTCATTCACTAGTATGCATCTTTTGGCAAAATACAAGTTCTTAAATGACACAAGATATATTTATTGATAAAAAAGATAAAATTTAGTATACAACTCTTTAACAGGTATAAAAAAAAGCACAGCTGTGTCATAACTTGTGAAATCTGTGCTGAAAACATAGTCATTGATGGTATTTGAGTAATTCCATATGTGAAGCTCAACATTAGCTCGTCAGTTGGTGGTGGACAGTTATAGTTCCTTTCTGCAGGCTAGGATGAATGACTTTTCAGGAAAACCAATTTCACAAATCAAAACTTTCCTCTAGATTTCTCCTACAATATTCATCCAGTTTAGTTCTTTTGGTTTAATTGGACACCGTCCTGATTTTTAATTTTGCAAACCATTCAGTCTCTTGCTTGCAAATGGTGCATGAAAATAGGATTGGTATGGCAGTAGACAAGTCTCTTTAAAGTGGGTTTGTGACCTGAAAAAAAAGTTTTATAACTTAAGTTTTTTTGAAACTTGTGCAACACACATACCTAAATAACTATAACATAGAAGAGAGCATCATTCGTGTCAATGTTTTGTTCCTGTTTACATTGTCATTGATATTTTTTCAGAAAGCCTGAGGCATAGCTCATGAATTCCTGTCATTACATCCTAAATTAACATAATTACTGCTAGAATAATTATCAGTATGATATACGTACACTATCATTGTACAGCCCAAGTCTTCAGTATATATCATTGTTGCATTCATTCACTCCTGTGTTCAGTCGTTCAAAAATATTTAAACATCAACAAATGAACTTTAATAAGGACAAGAAAACACTAGAAAAGATACGTACATACAACCCGTGTTTAAGTGTATTTGAAAGCGAAATATTTCTGGTTAAACGATGTATAAAGGAGGAAAAAATTGCAGATATTGCATTACGATGCTTTCTACCTAATAGCACGTGGATATGTTTACATATTTAGACTTGACCCAGTATGACCCGTACCTTGTAGGTCACCGCCGTCGTTTAAACACTAGACTACAGTCGTGTATAAGACAATAAAATGCTTAAGCCTGTACTATTTGTGTGAAGTAAATGCGTTTTTTTCTGTACATTTAAATTGTTTTACCTGATAGCAAGGACGTATATCTATCCGTTTCCTTCTCAATTCACTTTGTCAATTTCTTCGAGCTCCTTCAAAACATACGTATTACTGCGCCCGGAAGTGAAAAAAATATTAGAAATCCTCGTAAAATAATGCTATTTTCAATTTTGTGGAATCCATTTTGTTATATTTATTATATAAAGATAAAAAAAAGTTACGATTAATTATGAATTTGCATATCATTATACGTAACGTTTATGGACTATTTTTCCATAGCTGTAAGTCGGTCATTTTGGCGGGAAATCATGTACACATACACACGTAGATTGGCTGGTACCTGATCGTAATGTTACACATCAGATATATCAAATAGCTAATACCCGGAACGTAGTACCGGGAACCAGGATAATACGTAGACAACATACATAACTAATACCGAAATTGAAAACGCTTTACGGTTTCTCGTTTATAAACTGAATTCCGCTTTGAATTATAGAAGATGCAATATTAATCATGTTCAGTCGACTTTTCATTGTTATATCAACGTCTGAACTAATTAAAAAATCTTTAGATCTCAGATAACACTCGAAATTGACCCGACCACTTTCCACACGGAATACAAATAATGATAGTTTGTAGTCAGGTTGACTGCTTATAATGCAAAATACACATTAATAACAAGTTCTATAAAACGAACAATACACACTGATCGTTTCTTTAGTCCCCAATGTAAATGAAAGAAACAAAAACCATATCATACCATAAAAAGAAGAGGAGAAATTCGAACATTTCCGGATCTTTTTCTGGCCAAAAGACCCCCCTGCATAGATTGCGTATGAAAAGATTAACCTCATGACTTGAAAGTCAGGCCTTAAAGCACTGCCTTTAAAAATAAATACCAGAAAGAGATGGTGGCATTGAAAACTCGCCAGGGAGCAGATACTTCCTCAAGATTTAATCATACATTTGCGGAGTTGGTTGGAGTGACTCTTAAAGATGGCTGTGTGTCCACCAACCAAGTAACCAGTGTTGTGAAGGTCGTCATCTATAAGCAGAAAATCAAGGATTATGGGAAATTCGTCATTCCACACTAGGTCATATATTATTATTATGAATATTAATTACTTTAATTAATTTCTCAAAGCAGCATTTACTTAGAACTTATTATATCTTGTGTTTAACATTTGTGCAGATCACCCATAATGCAACAAATGGGACATGTATTCGTATTTAATAATCTTTGCAAATTTATATATTTATAGATATATTATTTTCTCCATTTTTCATACCATTTTGTAACGCCAACCATCTACTATGCACCTCGTGTGAAGGTAATGTTTTTTTTTCTGAATAAATTAAAAGTGCAAGTCCAGGAAGGGGCAGAATACACGCTAAGACTTGACGGCCCGACCATCGGGGCAGAAAATAAGCCTTTTTTGGCACATCTTCAAAGATTTCAGTCGGATTAAGTGACATCCTTTCGGACACAAAACCACTTCAAAATTTAACACAGACAAACTGTATTGGAATTACTTCGATTACAGTAAGAACTATAATGTCAACCAATGTTTTGTAGATGAAATATAAAATTTAACCACTTGGGACATGGTTCTAGATTCTGAATATCAGGTTGTGCGAACATGATGCTGATATTAAGAATGAGGTAATTGTTATATATGAGTAGAACACTTACCTTTATTCTTTGCAACCTCCTTGGTTGTTAAGATCATCTTTTTTTGCCAGAGATTTTTTTTATTATTATTTTTTTATATAAAAATGATGGGAGTATATCAATTCTATGTGATTATCATGTACATGCAACAGTTTTAGAAGAATCCTACGAGGCATTGTTTATTGCTTATTTTTAAGGTTAAGTCGGCCTCATATCTTGACTTGCATCTAGAAATTGACAATGAGGGTCGGTTGAAAACAAAACTTTACGACAAAATAGATGATTTCAGCTTTCCATTTCTAAGTAGCAACATTCCAGCAGCAACTGCATACGGGGTATATATCTTCCAATTGATAAGATATTCCCGTGCTTGCATTTCCTATCATGATTTTCTTGATAGAGGGTTGCTGCTCACAAAGGAAGTTATTAAACTAAGAGTGCCAAATAGTGAAGTTGAAATCATCCCTTAGTAAATTTTACTAACGCCATCACGAGTTGGTTGCCCGTTATGGAATGAACGTTTCACAAAGATATCGGATATGTTCCTCACGTCATAGACATGGAAATCAAGAGATGATAGTACCAAAGATAATATCAGAGATAGAACACACAAAAATGAAGATATCATCAGAATATCATAATAAATATGGTAATGTTGGTGATGTTAACTAGTTATCTGATGTAAATTTTTGAAGGGTTATAAATAATCAAATATGAAATATCATTCACTTTGATAAATAAAAATGGGTCACACACTGGAAGTAATGAAAGAGTTGTTAGTGAAAGTTATACATATGGAGGTCGAAGTTACCAGACATATCACAAAGATAGAGGTAATACGTCAACCTATCTGGTTGATTTCTCCTTCTATTAACACTTGTACATTTTTTTTTACAATACAATTTCCTAAATAATTTAATAATATAAGTGGATAAAAAATTTGCAACGATTCTTAATTTTGGGTGAATATTATTAAAGTTTAAATGTAAACCAGTGATGAAAAAGAAAACGTTTTGAATAAACTGTATGATGATACGTCTGTAAAGAATGTTTATTGGTAAAAAAAAAGCCACTGCAGAAATTGCCACGATTGAAAGAAAATCTGAAAGAAGAGAAAAAACCAAATTTTTAAAATGAAAACACTATTTATTTTCCCTCTCTATTTGAATATTAAATAATAATTCTACATAATCTCTTAATGAAACCAGGGAGGGTAAGCGTCTTAACTGAATAGAATCTACATGAGAATGGTGTTGGGTTTTTTTCTACATGTAAGCAAAATATTCTTCCTAATTAAAAGACAAAGGGAAACAAATATACATATACAAATAAACGATGCTACAGTTATTATGATAATACATTCTTCTGATAATTTATCTACAATAAAATAATGAAAACAATTTCATTTAAGGTTGGGTTTTTTTTTCATTATATAAAATTATATTTAAACAAGCAATTGTTTTTCTTTCAACGAAAAGATAGTTTTCTAAATTAAGTTGACACATAAACAAATGTAAAAATTCTCTTTCATGTTAAAAGAATAGTATATTCCACATCTTAAGTACATATGTCAGCTATAAATACTACAACAGAAACCCCAAAAATAGTTTCCTATCCTTAAAATGTAATATTATGAATATATATCCTAGTCATCTTAATTATCTAATGAAATTATCTTTTCAGGCAAAGAGAAGATTACCAAAAATATCTTTTTTTTTTTGAAAATGTGAAATTTAATATAATATGTTCTCTTTTCTTAGAGAATAAAGATTCATTTCCAACTTATTAATATATCTGTATTTATTTCAGTTGGATGATATTACAAAGATAATCGGTAACCATTTGGAGGGGGAAAATTTAAGTACCTAATCTATTTTTAATAGTTTTCCATATAAGGATATTGTAAACAAAACCACGTGATAATATGACCATATACGAAACAGACATATATTAATAATATATTCAAAAATATTTCACTCACCTCACATCTGTTGATTTATTTCTGTTGAAAATAATATCATGAGTATGTGTATAAGGTAAACAATTTTCTGCCTAGTGGTTATACCCATTAAAAAACAATTATTTAAGAAGATGAGGTATGATCACCAATGAGATATTTAATGATGTAGAAGTTAGAAACTATTATTTTATGTGAATTTGTGAGATTGCCTGTCGGTATACTATTAACAAGTAAGTCTGTAAAGTGGTACTTTGCTTCACGGCATACGATAAGCTACATGCTTCTGATATTAGGTTGTCAGTGACAAATAGTTCAAACATGATGTTTACTATTCCCTGTACAATTATAGAGTATGATCTTCAAAGTGGTACTTTGCTTCACGGCACACGTTAAGCTACATGCTTCTGATATGAGTTGTCCAGTGACAAATAGTTAAGTACAGCTATTTGTAAGATCCAGGCAGGGGGTGATTCATGTATGTCTCAGAACTGCTTAATTTTTTTATATAATAGGCAGCTAAGATAGAAATAAAGTTTGCCAGCTTTTTTTTTTAATTTTGTTGAACGGTTGCTATGGAAACATGTAGCCATTTTTTTGAGGAATTTATGATGAAATCAGGCATGAAAATTGGAAAATGTCTACTTTTTGGTTGCAGTAATTTCATGATAATGACAATTTCAAGAAAAAAATAATTTCACTGTATAATTAGGCATTATTTGAAGTTTATATTTTGATGTTGAGGTTGTGAAAATTTTTTTTGATATTAGGCAAAAATGGTATTTAAAAAGGTGCAAAAATCTGTATTTTGACATTTTCTGAAAATAGCTTAAATATCATACTTTAAATCAAGAAAAATTAACATTGAGCAGAAAAGTTCATTATAAACTATGATTGCATCTTGAAGTTCATATATTTAATTATTAAAAGCAAGAAAAAAACATCTGGGTTTTTTTGTTAATTTTTGTTACCATGGCAACAAAAATTGGTAAAATTCATAAAAATGACAAAAACACAATACTTGTTCATTATCAAGAATTTTGCTATTTTTTTTAGTAATGTAATTTAACAGACAATAAAACTTATAATATGTTTTGAAAATGCATAAGCTTTAATTTAAATGGCTGAAAGACCATAGCAACATAAAAAAAGCCTTAGCAACCGATCTGAAATTGCAGAATTAATCAAGAATCAGCATCAAATACATGGATTTCTAGGTATTGGATACATATAAACAATGAAGTTTGTATTCTATACTCAACAGCTAGATAGTAATCACTAGATCTGCTTTTGGTAACCATGGGAACATCATCAAATTACAACAAGACATGCATACTTACTGAAAATTAAGAAATAATTGTGTTTTTTTTTTGTACAATTGGAAGGTGTAAACAGACTTTGACTTTTTCGTAGTTCAGTGGTTGGTATAGTTTTAGTTTTTTTTTTTTTGCATACTATATATATGTAATAGGTAATCTTTATTTGGTGTATGGAAATATTTTATGATAAACATGTCTGTCTGGCAAATATCATCGACCTTGACTTCAATTTCATGGCTCATTGCAATTGGTTAATGTTATTTTTTATGGTTAAATTTGATTCTTAAAGATACTGAGAGAAATATGTCTATATTAAATGCATAGGTTGGTTGCTAGGTGTAAATTTTTGTCAGGCATGGACCATCTGACCTCAAAAGCTTGAACTCATTTTCATGGTTCATTGTTCAATTTACAGTATCATTCAGAAACAACTTTTTCAGTGAAAGGTTCATTTTTAGATCTATATTGTGATTTTACTGTTGACCAATAATACTAAAAATCATAATGTTCTTTCTAGTCATCTTTCAATTTTGATTTCAATCATTCAAGGTAAAATTATGACCAATTGTAAATTTTAGGATTCTTCCACATAATAACACTTGTAATAATGTATGTATACTGAATTACAACAGTGCACTTGTTTTTTCTATGGTCGTGTTGTTGTCTCCTTTCCATTTTCAATTTAACTTGTCATATATTATTTTCAGCAGAATATTACCATTGTGTGAAACACAGGGGTGTTTGACTAGAAGTAATTTATGATTACTTTCTGGAGCGCCTGATGTTGCCTAATTATAACTATGAAATTTTTTAAGTCAATGACTTACTGAATATGTACGGGCTTTAAATTCAATGGATACTATAAATCAACCACATACCAATTACCATTGACTTCACATTACTTGTTACCCTTACACTAAGCGTCTAACTGTATAAATTGTATCCATGTCAATAAACCATGCATGACTTAATGTGTAGGCAAGTTTTTTTAAGCATAAAACAAGCATAGCATATATATATATATATATATATGATGTACCTTATCAAATGGCATATGAATTACAATTTAAAATGATAAATTATCAAAAGCCAGATTTAATTTGCAGCAGGCCAAGTTTACGAGCTTATTCCATCTTCGCCAGTGACTTACAACCTTACGACTTTTCACAGTGCGCCAGAGGGTTGCATCCTGTTCTGCAAATTACATTTTGCTTGCATAATGGTTTTTTAACCAAACGATTTTATAAAAAGACACATAAAGTTTTTTTCAGAGTAAAAAAAATGTTGCTGACTTTTCCAAAAATATATGTCATTTGATAAGATATAAATTTATTAAATACTGCTTTCAAATAATATGAACATTCAAATCAGATAACAAATACTTCTTTTGCAATAACACATTGCTTCAATGAACAGGAATAGAAATATACAAATGTTCATAATTTCTAGATATTGCAAAAACATCCCTAAATTAGCAAATAGGGTTGTGAAAAATAGATTTTAATATGATATATTTAAGAGTTTGATAATTTTGTGTAGAATTTACCCAAATCAATAATATAGGTCAATAAAATTTAAATTTTAGAAATTGGGACTATTTTTGAATCATCATGCATATATACATGTAGGTTTAAACATTGTTTTCAGTTCAGACTTGTTTATATATATGTATATATTAAACTTCTGGTTAAATCAAAATTTGAGGATTATTTAGACTTCATGTATCTGAAATTTTTTTGGCTACATATTGACAACAAATTCTCATTTACAACTAAGTTTATATCTCTATCCTAATGAAACTTCTATTTTCATGAATATATCTTTAAAAATGGCTATCAAAATAGTGTCTGAGCATTTTTTTAAAGTCATAGGTATAAATAATGGAATGTTAACCTTGAAGTTGACCATGTTGACTAATATATATTTGAAAAATTAACAAATTGAATACAAAGAATTTCCCATTAGAATGTTTTTTCAATTTCTAAACATTTTCTTAATATTTATAACCAACAGTAAAGACTACAAAAATAATCTTTGTTTAAATTTATACTTCTTGGGTAATTTGAATTTTAAAAAAGCAAACTTTAGGCAATATTGTTTGTAGTCACTTGTCCTATTCTGTAATTGTTGCTGCAATAAGGTTCCTAACATCCTGTTCTTCTATAGCATGAATGACAGAATTCAGATCTTCATCAATCTCTGTATTGTTCTCAATATCCTTTCTTCCAAAGATAGACAGGCGTGCAAAATAAGAGGCAATCTGGGATGGTTGCAACCAATCATCACTGTTGAAGAACTTTTCCCCATTCTCTTTACGTAATAATTTCATATCTTTAGAAATATCTGATGCATTTGCCTTTCTGCCAGATTTTTCACCTTCTTGAAATCTATTTTGTAAATACTCTTTTACCTTTTTACTGAAGCGCACAAATTTTCGTTCTTTTTTCAAAGCCCAACCATACTCAGTAGGTGTTTCAGTTTCTTCTGAATTAGTTTGTAGGTCATCTGAACAGTTAGTTGGTCTCAGCATTTCCTTAGATGTTAATAGATTGGCTTGACAGTTCGCAACCCAGCGATGCCTAATTTTATCATATGTTGACATTTTTTCATTTGAATGACGTGATAGGTTTATATGATCCTGTAGAGATTGGTAGGATGAGAACTGACCAGTGCAACCAAGTACTGTACAGTAGAACAATTCATCTGACTGATCTTCATTTAGTGCATCATCAGTAGTTGACATTCTCCTTTCCTTCCTTGTGATATTTCCAGTAATTTGATGTGGCTCCTGGAAATTGGAAACAATTTTCAATCCTGTTTCATTCTGTTCAGATTTTAGGACGGAACCTCTCTTGAATTTGTTGCCTATACCAATATTGTATGCTTGCCATGTAATGATCTCATCTCCATCAAAAGATATATTGCTGATGTTCGAAATTCCTTTAATGCGGTGACCAATCATGGTTTGTTTTGTTGTGTCTACTTCCACAACAGCACACTGACATCCTGCCACTCCAGTTCCTCCCATAATAGCATCCTGCATATCAAATGGAGTAGTGATATTTTTCCCTGAGGAGACATACATTCTCATTTTAGAGCGCATGTGTGCTATCTTAGCATCACAAATACTTTTTCCTGCTTGGGCTTCACTGTAGTCATAACGAACCACTGTAATACCTGAAAAATTAAAACATTCAACTTAATCAATGAACACTTATGAAGATTTGCAAGACCTATTATGACTATCTGGAAATTATTTATTAAGGCTTACTGAGAAATAATACATAGAATGTCATTGTTATCTAAATATTTGAACAGTATATGATTTGTGTAAACAAGGAACATAAATAGACAAATAAGTTTGGTTATTGACAATCAACACATGCTTGAGAAAAAAAATTACTCCTTACTAAAAATTCCATGTCATTTCTTTATCCATATAAAAATATCCAAGAAGACAATTTTTCAAATGTCTGGCCTAAGATGAGAAATGTCATGGCTCTAAACATCAAAGAGTTATAAAACTTATAATACGCACTTAAGAAATCAAGATTTTGATCATGATGTGCAACAAAGACAAAAGCAACATGAATGGTACAGCTTAATGATTTTTTTATTTATGGGGAATGCTAATGTTTGCATGTTCAAAATCCTTAGAGTTGGGTTTTTTTTGTCCATTGTTGCAGTTTACATTGTAACTTTATAATGAAGCAGATGATAGATATGTCCCTCCATTTTTATATGTTCAAAAAATCTGGAAAATTGAGAAAAGAAAATCCCAAAACATTGAAAAACAAGGGAAAAGCTTTGCAGCCAGCAGGGGACAGTATTCTATTGTTCTTCAATTTCTGAAAAATTCAAACAATCAATAACAAAAACAAAATTTTTCAAATTTAATTTATTTGAAAGTTGGGCCCTAGACTAAAACTTTCAAGTTAACTTTGACAACTATGTTCCAAAACATTATTAAAATCCAACTGATTTTTTTAAAAGTAATTGTACAACATGTTGACAGACATTATTATACAATAACATGTGCTCAAATGAGTACAATTTGAAAAGTATTGTTTACTTTTAATTTATCACCAAACTTATTATCTTACCTGTTCGTTCACTGATACCACTTAAACTCAACCACAAACATCCGCAATGGTAACAACCAGCATTATCTGAACGTAGAAAAACTTCCTGGATCTGTGGCATCTGTTCTTTAATTGTGTTCAAAGTATGCTCTAAAGCAGAGGCCACCGCAAACCAGTCTTGCTTTACTGTACCAAACAGATGAGTGAAAGTTCTATGCTGTAAAATAATAAAATTACTTCAAATAAATGTGAAAAGTCACGTTAGTTTCAGATTTTTAGTTTGCTTAACAAATATAACTAGAGGCTCTAAAGAGCCTTTGTCGCTCACCTTGGTATATGTGAATTAAACAAAGGAAGCAGACAGTTCATGACAAAATTGTGTTTAGGTGATTGTGATGTGTTTGTACATCTTACTTTACTGAACATTCTTGCTGCTTACAATTATCTCTATCTATAATGAACTTGTCCGTGCAGTTTCAGTGGAAAATGTTAGTAAAAATTTACAAATTTTATGAAAATTGTTAAAAATTGATTATATAGGACAATAACTTCTTAGGGGATCAATTGACCATTTTGGTCATTTTGACTTATTTTTGAGTCTTAAATTGCTGTACATTATTGCTGTTTACAGTTTATTTCTATCTATAATAATATTCAAGATAATAACCCAAAACAGCAAAATTTCCTTAAAATTACCAATTTAGGGGCAGCAACCTAACAACGAGTTGTCCGATTCATCTAAAAATTTCAGGGCAGATAGATCTTGACCAAATGAAAATGTTTACCCCTTGTCAGAATTTGCTCTAAATGCTTTGGTTTTTGAGTTATAAGCCAAAAACTACATTTTACCCCTATCTTCTATTTTTAGCAGTAGCGGTCATCTTGGTTGGTTTGCCAGGTCACAAAACACAATTTTTAAACTAGATAGCCTAATATTGATTCTGGCTATGTTTGGTAAAATTTGGCCCAGTAGTTTCAGAGGAGAAGATTTTTGTAAAATTTAACTAAGATTTACGAAAAATGGTTAAAAATTTACTATAAAGGGCAATAACTCCTAAAGGGGTCAACTGACCATTTTGGTCATGTTGACTTATTTGTAAATCTTACTTTGCTGAATATTATTGCTGTTCACAGTTTATCTCCATCTATAATAATATTCAAGATAATAACCAAAAACAGTACAAATAAACAAACGTGCCTGTCCCAAGTCAGGAGCTTGTAATTCAGTGATTTTTGTTTGTTTATGTGTTATATAAATTGTTTTACATTGTCATTTCAAGGCTTTTACAGCTGATTATGCGGAATGGGCTTTGCCCAATGTTAAAAGCCGCATGGTGACCTATAGTTGTTAATTTCTGTGTCATTTGGTTTCTTGTGGAGTGTTGTCTCATTAGCAATCAAACCACATCTTTTTTATATAAGAAAGAAGCTGTAGTGGTCGAGAACAACTTTTGTTAAAATCAAAAGACAGTATTTAAACTGTGGAAATCTTCAAAACCCTTTAATTTGGGTCAGAGAAATAATTTGCTGATGTTTATCGTATTATAACATGTATAACATGTTTTATGCTTTCAGCTTACCTTTAAAGATCCATCTTCAGCTTTGAAAATGGCAGCTGTAACATGCCAGCTCATGCCCTTCTGGCCGAAAAAATCTGATTGCTTTTCCCTAAACAAGGCAGGCAAAAACTTCATGGCCCAGTCCATAACAATCAATGTCTGGTTAGATGCCAGATCCTCAAGAAGATGAAGACGACATTCTTCCTGGTTGTTAGTCCTTAAAACATGTGCTTTCCATTCAAAGATTTTTTCAAAATCTTTAATAACTGAATCTTGAAATTCAACTCTGGTTTCATTGCCTGAAACATCAAAGAGATATTTAGTCAGTTTTAAAAAAAAAAGAAACATTTTATTGAGAAAAAATACCCCTACATCTTGTGTTCAATGCATAGTTATCATCATATTCTAATAATATTTTAAATTAAAATTTGATGCTGATATTTCTGATAGCAATAGCATGACAAATTCTTGAAATTGCCAAATTCATAATAAATATAACAATTTCATCATTAAACATTACATTTTTTGTATTGCCATATATTCCAGTTTTCTGGAAATGTACTGGACATTTACAGACAAATATTGAGTAGATTTTGCAAATTTCTTTTGATAATTCCTATATGATTTGCATATAGACCTACAAGTACTTGAATTACATTGGTCTGTTAGCATTTTTTCGTTAAATTTTTACTTCCATAAGCAATTGAATGTTAATGAAACTATGTTCGTATCTTCACTGTGATCTATTCATAGGTAATACAGTGAGGTCTAGAAAAGTATCTTTTATCCTTTATTATTTAGCTTTAATACTAAATATAAAGAAAACAATCAAGAATATATGATCATTGTATTTTTGTTTTGTCAGTAAAATTTTATTTGGATTCTGAAAATGTATTTGCAGGAAGAAATGACCAGTCAAAAGATATATAAATTATAATCTTCTACATTTAAAAAAATACTTACATTGTATTTTCTGAATTTCATCTTCAAGCTGAGATCTTGCATTGGTTAACAGTAAACATTTGGAGCAGTCATTCTGATGTTGATGGTCACATTTTTCCTGAAGCAGAACATTTCCTGGATTGCTCAATGCATACCTGATGCAATGGGTTTGGCATGAATTTGACATAGTTACATGGAACTTGTACTCTGTTTTTAAATACAACTTGAAATTTGCCAAGGCTGTTTTGAGGGATGAAAGTACTGTGTTATTGGATCCCAACTCTCTTAGAGTTTCTGTCATTCTGATAAGATTTTCAATTGCAAAAGTTCCATCAGTAGTAATATTATCTAGTCCACATAAATTAGACCGTTTTGCTGCTGAACAAGTTGTTAAAATTTTGAATAGAGTACTGTCTGACAGAGGAGTAAAATCAGCTTCTGTGCATACTGTCTTATACATATGTACCAGTGCAGAATGACAAGTTGTTCGTACAACTTGGGGTATATTTATGACATCTCCATTATCAAAATGTAAGTCCTTACTTCCAAAGGAACAAATTTGTATAAAATTAGGATCCAGAAAAAATGCCATTGCATGCTCCAGTTTTTCCTGATCCATCTTATTTCTGTAGTTTGGGGTCTTTTCAGTTTGTATTGTCCCAACACCAAAGCGTGTTGCATGTGCTCTACTCTGGTCAACTTTCCATTTTGATATTCCAGGTATCAATTCTAGCAGCTGAGATTTGCTGTTTAATGATGTGGTTGATATTATTGAAAGTAATTGCATTTTTAATGCATTACTGTCAGCTTCATCATATAATCTCAATATCAAATTCATCAATTCATCTTTGCTCTCATTTTGCTTGTCAACAGCATTGTTATTACAGATGTCGTCCACAAGTAGATCAAGAAGTTTTGATGACTGTCCAGGTGCAATATGGTCAAGCACTGTACAAACTGCTTCTGAGGCTTTTCTTTTTACATACCTGCAATTGAAATTAAAAAGGAGATAGTATTACATTTGTACCATCAAAATTCAATTGTGATTTATATTTTGTGGTACTTAGCATTGTGTATTCATAACATTTGGTCAGAGGCAAATTTAAGTGAACTCAGAGAACAGGCACAAAAACTCCCACAGAAAGTAACCAAAAGTTAGCGTGCAATAAATTCTAATATTGCACTAGTGCAATAAGACGTCAAAATTAATGACATCATCAACAACAAAATCTTAGTTAAAAACCAATTTGTACTTTCAAATATTATATTGCTTTACAATAAAAGGGTTATTGCATGAATATTGGTGAATATTGTCCCTCGCAAGCTCGTGCAATATAAAAATTCTACTCAGGACAATATTCCACAATATTCATGCAATAACCCTATAATACTTCACGTAAACAGGCATATACAAATAAAAAGAACTGTCCTTGGACAGATGAGAAAATTATAGATCTTCTTTGTCCTATTCAAGTTAAAATAATTCAGGACTGTGTGTATAGTTATTTTTCCATTAAAAAGACTTGTTATATTTGTTTGTTCCCTGGCTATTGCTCTGTTTGAAATTTAAATATAATATATGCAGTCAATGGTTATATAATTTATATGCTACAAATTGTTTCTTTATGACCTGTCTATTGTTTAAGAACTCTTAAAAAAATACCTCTTAGTACTATCTTGTACACATTCCAATGGCTGTTGAAGCATGTATTTGATAGGACTCATGTTTCCACTACTTAGATTTTGCAGTGGCTTATTCAAAACATGTATTCCGCTGTTGAGATGATTTTGACCATCTGAAGTTAGGCTCCAACTGGATTCTTGTGACAATGATGGTTCAGACTGAAAAACAAATGTTTACAATTTTGCTTTCTATCAACTGTTGACAACCTTTAACCATTTCAAATACTAAGAAATAAACATTTTAATGGACATAATAGTTGTTGGTACATATGAGGGGAAAGGTTTTAAAATATTCAAATTTAATTGAACTCCATGAAATATTTATGTGCCTGCTGTACATGTAGGCCAGAAACATTTTTAATTTTTTTAAGTGTTCCTCATTGTTTAATTAATTTTGAAAACTTTTTTTAAAGCTGTTATGATGAGCAATTTTGGGTTTACCCTAAAACCCTGAATCTCTCATCGGATTTTATCAAATTTTTAAGAGCATTATCAGACTTAAATTTATTTTTTTTCATTTTTGTGGCACTAGGGCCTATATATGGCAATGATTGATCACATTTTCTTTGAACCTCAGTGGTCATAAAGTCCACTCAAATTTAAACCAGCCTTGCAGTAGTTTATTAAATAACAAGAAGTAATTGTAACAGGATGCTGTTACGAAGTCTCCCAAACAAAGCTCCCATATAACTCCCTATGTTCATTTGATTTGATATTTTGTCCCATACAAGAATATATATGGCTTACAAGTAGGAATCTCCACCATTTTCAAATTTTCAACAAGAGGGGGTGGTGGTGACCCCAGGGACTTCACCTACATTTCATTTGATTTGTTTTATTGTCCCCTACAAGAATATATATGGTTTATGGGTGGGGATCTGGACCGTTTACAAGATAAATGTACATTCTGAAATTGAGCGGGGTGGGGGTGACCCTCAGGAAGTGCCATTTAATTTCATGTGATTTGTTTTATTGTCCTATACAAGAATATATCTGGTTTATGGGTGGGGGATGTTGACCGTTTACAAGTTTTTAAACAAGAGGGGGTGGGGTGACCCCCTAGGGTCTTACCTTTTATTTCATTTCATTTGTTTTATTGTCCCCTACAAGAATATATATGGTTTATGGGTGGGGATCTGGACCGTTTACAAAATAATTGTATATTCTGAAATTGAACATGGTGGGGGTGACCCCCAGGAACTTCCATTTAATTTCATGTGATTTGTGTTAATGTCCCATACAAGAATATATCTGGTTTATGGGTGGGGATGTTGACTGTTTACAAGTTTTCAAACAAGAGGGGGTGGGGTGACCCCCAGGGACTTTATCTACATTTCATTTGATTTGTTTTATATTCCCCTACAAGAATATACATGGTTTAGGGGTGGGGATCTGGACTGTTTACAAGATAATAGCATATTCTCAATTTGAAGGGGGCGGGGATGACCCCCCAGGAATTCCCCCTATATTTCATGTGTTTTGTTTTGTTGTCCTATAATTGAGGTAAATGTATACAAGGTATATAATAAAGTGTATATGATATGGCTTTTTCAATATCATACACCATATCAACTCTCAACCAATATAATCCCTCGAGCAGAGCTCATATCATATGATATTTTCTATATATTCAATGTTTTAATTTGTTTTTTGTCTCGTGGACATTTTTTCCCCATTACAATATTGAAATGTAAATAACATTTTCATCAAACTTGGGTATGGGAACAGTATATTTACCTGTGATGATACTTCATACAGTCCTGGTGTATCAAAACAACTGACAATTTCCCTGCGTGGTCTTTTCAATTCAGGCTCTTCATTCTGATAAAATTCAATGTTTGCATTCATGAAATTAAGAAAAACTCTAAACATTTGACATACATCATTACATGTTGAATAAAGGCATTTTTTTAAATTGATTGAATCAGCTATAATATTAATCAAGCTTGCTGGAGCAAGCTGATGAAGTGTATAAAAAATATAATGCCATTATAATTTTGTACGCAATCTGTCTGTTTTTTGTTAAAAAAATAGAACAGTTAGCAAAATAGCTTTTGGTTCAATCATACAAAATATTGTGATAGTTACTAAGCTGTATATATATATACAGTATGTATGTACGCTGCTGTACTATTACGTACATATTATTGGGTTTACACATTGATATTGTAAAATATCAGCCGTTAGCCACAATGTGAACCTTTTTAGTGATTGAGTGCAGCAACAAATTAATAATCAAAGTACTGAACATTGGATGACTGCAAGTTCTTGTGGATTGTCTGACAAGCACTTGTCTCAGAAAAAAAATCACATCTCTATTCCTGAGATTAAGGTTAATGTACAGATATAATATTTTTCTGGGAAACCTTTGTGGATAATAAAAGCCCCTTTACGCTGGCATCTTTAAGGAACAGCCATTTGTGTGTACAAATGTATATATATAATTTCGATTTTTCTAATAGAATGGATTTGGGTAGGCATTAGTTATAGTTCCTTGATTGCAAAGATATATAGTTCTTAAGATACTCTTCCCCATGCATGAACATAGATATTAATGATTTTTTACTCATATGTATATACATATAACCAAACATTTTAAAGTATTACTTTATCTTCCTTAAAAAGTATTTGATGAGTATTTATTGAAGAAATTTATTTATAGCAAGCGATAAGGAATGTTTGTTTGCACTTGATGATGTCAAAGCATTGATATTAATAGAATTCTGGAACAACTGAGCAGACGGCTTTAGGCATGGGAAGGAGGATAAATAACATCATTGCTTAATATTTTCAAAGACTTTGACCTGTAAATCATGTAAATATTAACTGTTTACTTTTTACATAATAAATAATGACTTGGAGGAAAAGTTGTCTCATTGGGACTCATACCACATCAGTCATCTTCTCATATCTACATGAAGATACATGTAATCATGATAATAAAAAAGAGTTTTAAGTGTATCATCTACAAAAAGGTTGAAATATATTTGTTTGTAGTACAGAAAAGTTTTACATATTTTGGCAACAAAGTATAGTGTGTACAATAATGAAGGTTTATACCTTTACTGAGCTATCTGGCTTGAAGTCTGTGTTTTCTTCTACAGGATCTGCCCTATTTGGTGCATCAAATATCTGAAAAATAAAATAGAAAAAATATTCCTCAAGGCCTACAAACATTCAAAATAACTAGAAAAACAAGAATGTGTCCATAGATCACATGAGCCCCACTTGCACTATCAAATTTTACTATGTTCAGGTGACAATTTGGCATTGAGATAGAAATTTCATATCATAGGCAAGATGTGTATTAAGTTTTAAGTTGATTAAATGTACTTCATCAAAAACTTCTTTGACCTACATGTAAAACTGTAACCTGAAGACAAACAAACAGACCAATGAACAGACAGACGAATGGACAGACAAAAAAAAACATAATGCCCTTTGAAAAACCTACAATCATATAAAATATTTGAAGAAATGTATACATTAAATCAATATCATAGCTGATCTCTAAAATCAATATATCCGTCTAGTGTGCAACTCCTTTTGATAATGTTTGACAGGTCTCAGAATAACTTTTGTTCATTGATAAAATGTAATAGTTCGCAAATTTTTTTTCCCCTGGTGGTCCTATGCAAAATTTTGGTGGTAAAATCCTGAGGACTGACACTTTTCGCGAACTCAGTTAAATACATGTGCATGTAACTAACATGTATACTAGTCCTGACATTATAT
The DNA here is from genome assembly GCA_037788925.1 of Mytilus galloprovincialis. Classification (NCBI taxonomy): domain Eukaryota; kingdom Metazoa; phylum Mollusca; class Bivalvia; order Mytilida; family Mytilidae; genus Mytilus; species Mytilus galloprovincialis. The sequence continues at coordinate 39,153,851 of CM075338.1, forward strand.
TTTATTGTCATGAAAAAAGCATGATTTTATGAACATGTAATGTAAAACTGGTCCCGGGTTAGAAGTAAGGTTGCGATCCTGCTAACATTTTTAATTCTGCCTCATTATGAAGTTTAAAGTGCCTGTCCCAAGTCAGGAGCCTGTAATTAAGTGGTTTATATATGTTGCTGTGTAACATATTGGTTTTTCCTTAAAAAAGAAATTGTACCCTTATTATAGGCCCTTATTTCCTAGTATGAATGGTTTTACATTTGTGATTTCACAGCTTTTTATATGTGTCTCTGCGACATGCTGTATGGGATTTGCTCATTTTTGAAGGTTGCATTTAGTTCTCTGCAGAATGTCTACAATCTTTAACCTTCAGGCCTGTGGTTTTAAATCAAAAAAATGTTTTGTGTCAATACAAATGAATTTTTTTTTTATTGTTTTGTTTTTTTTGGTATGCATTTACATGTATATATATATATACACCATATCAGTATTTTGAAATCTGTTCCCCTTGACCAAAAATCTCTTTTGCTTGAACTTATGACATAATAGTGATAAGGTGTATTGATTTGATTGTATAATACATGTAAACATTCATATTGTTAGTACCTCAAAAATTGGCCATATAGATTCTTCCATTTCTCTGGTAACAATCTGTCGACAATTTCTGCACAAACCTATATTAAACAAAGGAAATAATTTTGATACCTGCACATTCAAGTAAATTTTGTAACTTAAATTTAAAAAAAAAATACAAATGTGTTGGATAAATTAAAAAAATTTGTACATTTTATGTTAAATTTAATAAGTCTATCATGTCTATGGGCCTAGGGAGAATATAATTTTATTACTACAATTGTTCTTTTTCTATAAAAATCAAAATCATGCAATGAACAGCTTGTCAAGAAAGATATAAATAATGAACATGTACCCGGTACATGTACAGTATATATAGGGAAATCATTGTTGCATTCATGACAAGTCCTGATTGTTTTTCTAAAATTTCTGCAGTAACACTGGTATGCAGGGATTGAAGTTTAAATTTTGGCACATTCATACATGTACATGTACATGTATGACATGTCACAGAAGCCCACATCTTAAATTTTGTCAGAACTGTATATTTAGTTCTATACAACATGTACAAGAAAAGCAGACATTTTAGTAGCCCTGTACTATATGTTTGTCTGTATTACATTGTATTATATCATTATAAAACAACCATTTTTGGAGAAAATGTGTACATGTACATGTACATGATGTACACACATGGTTTGATAGGCAATGGCCAAAAAATTTACTCCAAAAATTAGTTGGTTTGAATGATATATTATACAGACAAAAAATATAGTTCTTCAGACCATGGAAGTATTATATTGACAATATAATACTTCCATGTTCAGACTTAAACAAATTGCAAAGTACTATCAAGACAAAAAGTAAACTTACATTTGTACTCAGATTTTTTTTTAAATACATGTTAAACATACATGTACTGTAGCCCCCCCCCCCCGGGAATATCTGAATAAGTTAATTCAACTTCAATGCCCTGAGTATTAATATTTTTAGTAAACAGACTCAGGGCAAACATGTTATGAGGGTGAACAGACATGTAACAAAATGAAAATTAAGATTTATTCACTCTACCCCCAAATTAATTTGTCCCACATTACTCTTAAAAAAATGTCTTTTATACTACACTGCAAATTAAGGGCTTGGGGTTCTGAAGTATTATTAAATTATCAAACTGCCTGCTTAATTATCTTTAAACTTGAGATGATTACCTGATCCTATTGGAAGCACAACTCCTCTGGTTCTCAAAAGGTGATGGCTTATCTGAGGCGTGACTGCCCGGTCGGATTCAGGCTTGGATTTACCCTTGTGGTCAGGATGACCACAAAATATGCTGCTCCTCCTCCACTTCATACCGAGAGAATACCTGTGATTCGGACACACCGAATATTCTTCCATCACAGAAAATATCCCAGCCCGAAAGCAAATTAAATGTCCCTCATTCAAATTTGTAAATTTTCCCAGTTTGTTACATATCAGGTGATTTCTTATGTCCTTAATGCATTCCTTAATCAAAATTACAGCGTTTTCAGAGGGATAGAAGATTGATGTGTCACATTTTACATTACTGAAGCATGAGAAACTGCATCTCATCTCAACGTCTGCTGCCATGATAGTTGTTGATATGGAATGTAAACAATAGACCTTTTATGGTTTCCAAGTTAGAGAGCTCCATAATTTTACGGGAAAAGGGAGATAATTTAAGGCAAACTTACAAATTTTTCAATCCAGTTTTTTACACTTATATTTAAAAAACCCAAACTTTTTTTACATGATAAACTGAGAGGAGTTATAAAACTTCAATTTGGTGTATAATTATACTGGGTTCTTAGTTGTTCATTCAAATAAGCATCATCGAATAGTGTGCAATTTACAAAGGAATGATAGGAACAACTAGTGATTTAATATCATTATTTTTATTTGTATCACTATTTTTTTGTGATTTTTTTTTGTATATTCTTATCTTAAATACTGAAGTGAAGATATTTATACACAAAAAACTGAGAATTGGAAAATTGGATGAATCACTTTTTTTAAGATCTGTCTGGTTCTTACAAATAGCTGTACTTAACACATGATGTTTACTATGTTTATTATTCGGGTGCAATTATAAAGTATGATCTTTAAACTGATACTTTGCATCATGGCACACGATAAGCTACATGCTTCTGGCATGAGGTTGTCCAGTGACAAATAGTTAACACCTGATGTTTACTATGATGTTTATTATTCGTGTACAATTATAGAGTATGATCTTCAAAGCAGTACTTTGGTACACGCCACACGATAAGCTACATGCTTCTGATATTAGGTTGTCCAGTGACAAATAGTTCACACATAATGTTTACTATGATTTTATTATTCATTTACAATTAAAGAGTATGATCTGCAAAGTAGTACTTTGCTTCACGGTACACGATAAGCTACAGGTTTCTGATATTAGGTGACACAATAGTTCACACATGATTAGGATGTATCTATAATAGAACACACACACTCATACATTTAAAAGAATGCTTTTTAATCATTTTTACAATTGAGGAAGGTGCATGACGGATGTACAAAAAAAAATTTTAATCATGGTTGATGAAGTGGATAAAATGTTTAGCACATTTTATTTAAATTTAAAAAAACCGAGTTTAATTTCGTCGGCGCAAAAGCTATATCAAATAGTGAATGCAAATCGTTGAATAATGGGGTTTGTATGTCGACAAATCAAGTTAAAGTTTCCACGATTTTCTCATAATAGATAGGACCTTTTACCGCTCCACGGTAGTCGAATGTACCTCGGAAATAATTGCACATCAATTATTATATAATTAAAGTGTGAAATTGTACATTTCTTCTACACTACGATAAAACAATACGATACAAATTTTAATAACATGTGAAAACACAACACAAAGAAATCAATATAATTTTCTGATTAAAATTCCACTGCAATTGTTCACACATTTTCAGCATTTTGAAACTAATAATTTACAAACTTTTTTTAACGAAATAATTTTCTTTTTCCTTTTTAAGTACACCGAAAATTGAAACTGAGCTTCTGCCATTCTTCATCACTCCGTTATGACTAAATGAAATACAATTTTTCTTTGTCTAAACTCACAACACAAAGAAATCAAAATAATTTTGTCATTATAAGTACACTGATTTTTTTTTTCAGTCAGCTTCTTCATGTTGAAACTGGATATTTGACAATCTTTCTTTACAATGAATTGTAAATTTATGTTTCACAAGTACATTGAAAATTTGTACTTAGCGTCTGTGTTTCTTTTAAAGTATGTTATGACCTATGTTACAATTTTTCTTTTTTTTCTGTCTAAAAACACAACACAAGGCAATCAGAATAATTTTGTCATTTTTGGTATACTGCAATTATTCACTCCACCTGGTAACTAAATAAATTACAATCTTTTTTTTTTCAAAAGGAATGGCATTGTTTTTTTTCATTTTTTTAAGTACACTGTAAATTTGCACTTATCTTTTACAATTCTTTAGCAGTAGGATATGACTAAATATAAATGATCCTTTCTGCGAGCTGAAATGAAAAATAATTTTGTCAATATGAGTAAACCGAAATTATGCATCAACAGCTTTTCTGTTTCTAAGTGTACTTATAATGACAAATTGTAAATTAATATTTCACAAGTACATTAAAGATTTGTACTAAGCGTCTTTGTTTCTTTTAAAGTACGTTATGACCTATGTTACAAATTTTCTTTGTCTAAAAACACAACACAAGGCAATCAGAATAATTTTGTCATTTTTGGTATACTGCAATTATTCACTCCACCTGTTAACTAAATAAATTACAATCTTTTTTTCAAACGGGATGGCATTGTTTTTTTCATTTTTTTTTAAGTACACTGAAAATTTGCACTTATATTTTACAATTCTTTAGCAGTAGGATATGATAATATATAAATGATCCTTTCTGCGAGCTGAAATGAAAAATAATTTTGTCAATATGAGTACACCGAAATTATGCATCAACAGCTGCATGTTAGCAACACTGAAATGAAAATGTAATTTTGTCATTTTACGTCCACTGATGGAGTAACAAATTGTCCATGTATTTAATAATATACTAAGAGAAGGATTAAACTCATAAATCCAAAATACAGTGGCAAAGCCATAGCCTAATAAGAAAAGAAAACAGATAACATCGTATCCAAAGGGTGCGCGGGGTATAGAACAGTGGTCATGTGTTCAGATTGGCAGTGAAATCCTCGCCATAGTGGGGCGTCTGGCAGGCTCTGGGATATGCATCAAGTTTCCAAGGACGACCTATTCATTATTGACTTGTTTTCGTCCTTACCATGCATGTTATATTTGCCGCTAGACGTTTAGCAACCACCAATTAATCAGCTAGTAGTATCTGTGTTGCAATATGATTGATTGACTGTTTTGCAACTTCTTTATTATACCCCCGCTTTAAAAAGGGGGGGTATACTGTTTTACCTCTGTCTGTCAGTCCGTCCGTCCATCAGTCCGTCCGTCAGTCAGTCAGTCCGTCCCATGAAACTTTCGTCACATTTTTCTCAGGAACTACACATCCACCCTTTCTGTAATTTGGTATCAACATTTATATATGTCAGCCATACCGTGTGATGCGTTTTCAGATTCATCACTTGACAACTTCCTGTTTACCGAACACTTGTCTGATTTTACACATAATAGCCAAGTTGAAAATTTTCGTCACATTTTTCTCAGGAACTACAATACAAGGATTTCTGAAAATTGGTTTCAGGATTTATATAAGTCAGCTATACCGTGTGATGCGTTTTCAGATTCATCACTCGACAACTTCCTGTTTACCGAACACTTGTATGATTTTACACATGATAACCAAGTTGAAAATTTTCGTCACATTTTTCTCAGGAACTACAATACAAGGATTTCTGAAATTTGGTTTCAGGATTTATATAAGTCAGCTATACCGTGTGATGCGTTTTCAGATTCATCACTCGACAACTTCCTGTTTACCGAACACTTGTATGATTTTACACATGATAACCAAGTTAAAAATTTTCGTCACATTTTTCTCAGGAACTACAATACAAGGATTTCTGAAATTTGGTTTCAGGATTTTTATAAGTCAGCTATACCGTGTGATGCGTTTTCAGATTCATCACTCGACAACTTCCTGTTTACCGAACACTTGCATATTTTTACACTATTAATATTATCCACTTGCGGCGGGGGTATCATCAGTGAGCAGTAGCTCGCAGTTTCACTTGTTTCTTTTATCTTCTTTAATTTCTCTTTCTGTTTTTGCTGTCTGTTGTCTCTTTGGTGGGATTCGGCGAATTGGAACTCCTTTTGATTGCTTAAGTTTTTGTATCTGTTATGTTGCCTAAATCAGGAATGTCTGATTTTTCAAAGGCAAATAAATAATTGTTTGCAACAAACTTTTTAATTAAAAATTCACCAATTTCTTTTGAAGGTTGATTAAAAATTAATTCAGGAAGATTATCTGTTGAAGGTTTATTAAAAATTAATTCATGAAGATTATCAGGTTTTGTTTCGTACATGTTATACACATTCTTGTTTGGTATAGTTGATATTCCTCCTCGTCGTAATATAAGATCTGTAATTCGCAGAATGTATACAATATCAGTTGAATTTAAAGTTATGTCTGGTAAAGACTTCTTTTTCTTTATGTGTATTATCTTTTTCTGTAATACTTCTGTGAACATCATTTTAAGAGTCAATCAATGACATGCGAGGTATTACAGATTCCATTGTAGCGCCGGACCTAAATGCTTTTATAACATCTTGATTATCCATCCGTCTCTGTGCATCAAGCGAAAAATGTGTACTGCTACCTTTGTGGGGAGTAGTAAACAATGCCATTTTCATATTCCTGACTTGATATAGGATATTTTTTCAAGAAAAAAATGCTGGGTTGAACCTGGCTAAACCAGATTACCATATTTATGTTACAAATAGTTATCAAAGGTACCAGGATTATAATTTAGTACGCTAGACGCGTTTCGTCTACATAAGACTCATCAGTGATAACAAATGTCCTATAATGACATAATTTCTATATTACAACTTTCAAATCATAATTCTGGAAACCGTATTTACCTGAACATCAAAATTAATTTATTTTTTCATTTGGCTACATTGAGGATTTTTTTAATCAATTGCTACTTCCTCATCAAGACCTAATAACACACGTTGACAAAATAACAAAGTTTTTTTAATGTGTTTTGGATATGCCTAATTAAATGTATATATTGCAATAATAAGGCCCAACACAGCTGAAATTATATCACATGATCTGCTCACAATCACATTCTCAACAGTAACTTTGAAGGCATCATTTTCTCTCGACAGAACATAGAAAAGGAATTTAAATTATATTTCGTTAAAAGACTTTTTACATGTCAGTGATAAACTAAACTATTCAAAAAGAACTACTTAACAGTATGTTAATGTATTTCTTACAAGCAATTTTAACCAACAAAAGTTTACATAACTTATGTAAAATGTTTAAAATTGACTTTGATCATTTTTTTTTAACCAAAGTTTTAAACCAAGTTTCAAATCCATACATGACATATGTAATGACACATACATATGTAAAGACAAATACATATGTAATAACATATACTTTTTCTATTTAAACTTGTCAGCTTTGAGATACTATCAATGATAGAATAGATACAAGCAATTTCTTAGAATAGATTCAACATCCTTTTGTTCGCTAACCATGAGTGTTCTACTGTGGTGCAGCGTAAGGTCCATCAATAGGCCAACCTGGGTAATATCTTGATCATCTATTTTTTCTTTACTCTTTTTGACAAGTAGTTGTATAAGAAGTTCGGTCATACGTGCGCTTAAAGAACGTCTGTAATCATAGCAAGATAACTTAACCAAATCAATATTCTTTCCTTAAACTGATAAATGCCATTTTCTTTATAATTATCATATTTATGACTTAAACGTCCCAAAACATTAACAAGCTCTTAACAAAAACAAAAAAAACTTAAGTGATCTGGGTGGATAGGTTGAAGTTCCTAATCCACTCCTCATTTTGCTACAAAGAAACAAACATATTGACGAAAGTGACAAACATCTGCTAACACCCCCTCATCCCCCGCCCACCCCAAGTTTAACAACCATGACAACCTGAAAAAGCATTTGTTAAGTTTGGAACATAATTTCTAAAATAATTCTCTAAACTAAAAGTATATCATTTTTGTTAATATTTCAAAAGCATTTGATTTTCCCCCCAATTACCGAATATATTCAGGTGCATCTAAAAACCAAACGCAAAGTTGTTGTTTTTGTTAAGCATACAGATAGAACCACAAAGTGATAGCGAAATGCCATCAAAATTAGACCTATAAGAACATAAAAAAATAAAACAATACAATTCAAAGATGAATTTTCATTGATATATCTCAGATATATTCAATGATAATCAACATTATGAAATTTATCATTGCTCATGTTGCTAAAAACGAAGCACATCATAAAAAGGTATATCATTTATAAAAAAAAAACATTTTTTTTTATCAAAACAGTCTGTAACAGTGTTTTCTGTGTAAAAACCAGCATAAAATTAACATCACAACCACACAAAATATACATAAAAATACAATTATAAGACTGTCAGTGGATAGGTTCATATCAAAACAATACAAAGTGTTATTTTGTAAACATCAGCCTATACTTTGCATCATAACCACAAAAATTGCAATTTGTGTTGTTTTAAATGTTCCTTGTTTGATATTAATGTCAAGTGACTAAAAATACTTTCTATATGCACGATATGAATATCCGGTAATTTGCCATAAATGATTAGTCTATAGGAATGAACATTCAATGAGCATTAAATTTCCAACCCCCATGACAACCTGAAAAAGCATTTGTAAAGTTTGAAATATAATTTCTAAAATGATTCTCAAAACTAAAAGTATATCATTTTTGTCATTATTACAAAGGCATTTGATTTTCCCCCGAATTACCCAATTTATTCAGGTGCATCTTATTAACAAACACAAAGTGTTTTTTTTTTTAAGCATAACAGATAGAAATACAAAGTGATAGCAAAATGCCCTAAAAATTTAGACTACTAAGGTTCATTGATATATCTCAGATATATTCAATGAAATCAACATTATATAATTTCTCATTGCTCATGTTGCTAAAAACGAAGCACATAATAAAAAGGGGTATTATTTATAAAACAAAAACATATTTTTTTTTTTATCAAAACAGTACAATGTTTTCTGTGTAAACTTGGTACAAACCAGCATAAAACTAACATCACAACCACACAAAATATACATAAAAATACAATTATAAGACTGTCAGTGGATAGGTTCATATCAAAACAATACAAAGTGTTATTTTGTAAATATCAGCCTATACTTTGCATCATAACCACAACAATTGCAATTTGTGTTGTTTTAAATGTTCCTTGTTTGATATTAATGTCAAGTGACTAAAAATACTTTCTATATGAATATCAGGTAATATGTCTATACATGATTTAGTCTGTAGGATAGCTATACTTGATAAGATATTAACTCGAGAATTTGAACTCACAAATTTAAACTTGAAACCAAAAAAGAGATTAGTACTCATTCTTTCCACTGAACATAAAAGTCGTTTAACAATGTTTAACGTGTAAAAAAATCCAAAAAAGAATGATAAACACTTACAGTACTACTGTACGTAACTTATGTAAATTTACAAGTCGGAATCACACACCTGATATTGTGGTTATCTGGATCTGTTCAAAATTATTAAAATCTAATCATGAAAATCTTCAACCTAAATTTTATTTTACAAGCGCATGATCAATAATGGACAGGCATTTGAACCAGACACTTGAACCAGAAATATCACAAATCTTTAAACACAAACCCAAATTTAGACCCTCCCTGTGGCAGTAAGTCCGGAGGGTCTAACCCCTTCAGAAATTCACTCATTAAAGTTAAACACATTTCGTTTTCGAGGGACCACACGTTTTTCTTCTTTTTGTAGTATTGGACCCAATGTACGCCATTCTCTATTTTCGCTATCTGCAAAATTAAATACTAAATATTTATTTATTGACATGGAATGTCACCAATCATACTACAGACCAACTCACTAAACTATCGTTATTATTCCACTTTTTGTAACAATTGACATTGAAATAATCGATTGTGTGAGACTGTCGTTTGTGACATTAAACAAAATTCATATTTTTTATAGATGTAAAGCAATACAGAAAACTACAGTTTTCAGCTTGGTATTATCAGAAGTATAACTAGAACAAGCAAATTGATTAACTTTAAAAGTATTAATCACTTACCACTGCTGGTAGCAATTGTTTGCCATTAGAAATGGAAACGTGTGTCCCAACAGCTGGTGATGGTGTTGACACTTGTGGTGACTTTGGTGGAGGTGGTTGTAACTTGAGTAATATATGGCAATCCGGACGTGGGGAGTCCAGTATTCTTGGTGGTGATGACTCTGGTTGCTGTGTTGACTCTGGTTGTCTTGGTGAATCTGACTGCCTTGGTGACTGGTTGCCTTGGTGACTCTGGCTGCCTTGGTGACTCTGGATGCTGTGTTGACTCTGGTTGCCTTGGAGACGCTGGTTGGCTTGGTGACTCTGGTTGCCTTGGTGACTTTGGTTGCCTTAGTGACTCGGGTTGCCTTGGTGACTCTGTCTGCCTTGGTGACTCTGTCTGCCTTGGTGACTTCGGCTGCATTGGCGACTCTTGGTGACTCTTGTTGTGTTGTCCATATGGAGCCCTTGTTATTTCCACATTTTCAAAATTATCATCTATTAAGTTGATTATTGCATCATTCTGAAATCATTTGAAAAAGAAATGCTCATTAGAAAGTCCGTGTGTTGTACTGCATATTCAATATCCCTATACAATTGTACAGGCATTATGTAATATACGATATACAATTTACCTTTAAACAATTTAACAATATTTTTGTTCTGCTTTGGTGAATAATTTGAGTACACCTGATCCTAAGATAACTAAATTCTTCTCCAATGGAGATGTCAACAATGTAAGGTTTTCAATTATTCTGATAATCATCAGAACTACTATCATGACCATGAGGTTATGAAACTTAGGCAAAAATTTCCAAACAAATGAATCAAAATTTTACTGAAACGTTACAGAAATGATAATTGGCATAAGTGTTTCTTGTTTGCTTTTTGTATAGAGTAAACTGTTGTTTTCCCGTTTCAATGGTTTTACAAAAGAAAATTTTGGGGCACATAATAGCAAGCCTCTGTGTTGAACACCGTACTTTGACCTATAATGCTTAACTTTTATAAATTGTGACTTGGATGGAGAGTTGTCTCATTGGCAGTCATACCATATCTTCCTATATCTACTGTATGTGTAGATTAGGTTGATTTTTGAATGTTTAAAATGGCTATCATTACCATGGATACAATGCTAAACAATGATATTTTTTACACTTTATGCAACCCAATATAGATATAAAACTAGCAAGTATAGATCTGTGATACTTCCAAAATGTCTGACAATTGGGGGGACAAGGGTACCATCTGTTATTGCTAGCAATTCGAAATACAGTTGATATTTCTTCTTCTGATTTTACTTGGAATATACATGTATTCAGTTTCACCAGAACAATTCCAGTGCATATCAAAATCTTTGTTGACAGCATACTCCTTGTTTGTCATTCAATATTAGGTCATGACACTTATCAAACACATTAAATAAAAAAGTACCCTTTTTCATTCAGACTTGTATTTCTTTGTTCCATATTAGTTAATTTTTCTATCTACAAACATGCGCATTAGAACTACAGCTACATCCATGCATTAACAATTTATCTATAAATTATTATCCATGTCATCTGGTCATACTTCAACCTTTAAAAATCCACATAGAAACAAAATGATGAAAAAAGCTTAGGTACATGCCATGAGGAATAATGTGTATAGGAAAAAAAATGTTCATATAATACGGGTACCTTGAAATTTATAATAGATTACCTTTGGTTTGCATATGTGTAAAATTACTATACAAACCAAATGTTTTGGGATCTGAAATTCTATTATAATAAAGCCTTAAATCTGTTTTAACATGACTGATAAACGTGCTTTCTGCTTTGAATAATCAGAATAATGGTAATAAAAAAATCACCATTTGATGTAAACTGCGTAATGGAAGTTTACAACTTAAAACAGTGATAAAATGTTCATGGTCAGTAGTGTCTTATAATCACCTAAACTGGTGATAGTGGAAGTTACTTTTCTTTATAAATCAATCAGGACTATAATTGTTTCGGCTTTGACAATTACAATCATAATAAACTTCAGGTTTAAGACATCCATTAATATCACACACTTCGTTCAAAGTTTTTAAATTCACTCAAACGGGTGATCTAAAATTTCTAAAACTACATTTGGTAGTCTGAACTATAACTACCCAGACATTGCAAGGTTTTACAGAGTCCTAACTTAAAAGTCGTCTTTTACATGTTTAAGAAATAATATTAGAGGCTTCCATCAAAACTATTAAATAAGATTTCTTAAATAACACAGGAACAATATTTTATCATAACAAAACATATGCTCAATGCTAAATTTATTTGTCGTCATAATTTCTTTGAATCATTAAGCTCTAAATCCCCTTGACAAATAAATGTTGTTTTCTCTCAACAAATTAAAAATAAATAAATTCACCCAAACCCCCTTTAAGCCAGATCAAGAAGCCGTTCGTGCATTTGAAACACCATGCACACGATTCCTAATAAATAAGGTTATAAGGATTATTTCCTTATAATTAACCATGTTAGTCAGTTAGTAGGGTGTTTAATTTTAATGTAAACATGGTAAAATCACGTCTTTTTTTATTTTCAATGTTACGACAAGTTTCGATTTATATTCATGGGACTTTATATTCAATATCGACCTGACGCACAAGACGGGATGAGTTATCTGTCCATTTACAACTGAAATGTAAATATAAAATAGTAATCACTATTTTAAGTGATCTAAAGAACTAGAGGCTCTTGCATACATGTATTAAACAAAGGACACAAATAGATTCATGACAAAATTGTGTTTTGGTGATGGTGATGTGTTTGAAGATCTTACTTTACTGAACATTCTTTCTACTTACAATTTTCTCTATATATAGTAAACTTGGCCCTTAAGTTACAGAGGAAAATATTTTGTAAAAATTTACAAAAATTTACTAAATTAATGAAAATTGTTAAAAATTTACTACAAACATGATAAAGGGCAATAATTCCATAAGGGGTCAACTGACCATTTTGGTCATGTTGACTTATTTGTAGATCCTACTTTGCTGAACATTATTGCTGTTTACAGTTTATCTCTATCTATAATAGTATTCAAGATAATAACCAAAAATGGCAAAATTTCTTTAAAAACTACCAATTGGGGGACAGCAACCCAAAAAAACCTGTTGTCCAATTCATCTGAAAATTTCAGGGCAGATAGATATTGACTTGATAAACAATTTAACTCCTTGTCAGATTTTCTCTAAATGCTTTGGTTTCAAAGTTATTAGCCAAACCCGATATTTTACCCCTATGTTCTATTTTTAGCCATTGCCACCATCTTGGTTGGCTGGCCGGGTCAAATGACACATTTTTTAAACTACATACCCTAATGATGATTATGGACAAGTTCGGTTAAATTTAACTTGGTAGTTTCGGAGAAGATTTATGTAAAAGATTACAAAAATTTACGAAAAATTATTGAAAATTGACTATAAAGGGCAATAACACCTGAAAGAGTCAAATGACCATTTTGATCATGTTGACTTATTTGTAGATCTTACTTTACTGAACATTATTGCTGTTCACAGTTTATCTCTATCTATAATAGTATTCAAGATAATAACCAAAAATGGCAAAATTTCTTTAAAAGCTACCAATTGGGGGACAGCAACCCAAAAAAACCTGTTGTCCAATTCATCTGAAATTTTCAGGGCAGATAGATATTGACTTGATAAACAATTTAACTCCTCGTCAGATTTTCTCTAAATGCTTTGGTTTCAAAGTTATTAGCCAAACCCGATATTTTACCCCTATGTTCTATTTTTAGCCATTGCCGCCATCTTGGTTGACTGGCCGGGTCAAATGACACATTTTTTAAACTACATACCCTAATGATGATTATGGACAAGTTCGGTTAAATTTAACTTGGTAGTTTCGGAGAAGATTTATGTAAAAGATTACAAAAATTTACGAAAAATTATTGAAAATTGACTATAAAGGGCAATAACTCCTTAAGGAGTCAAATGACCATTTTGATCATGTTGACTTATTTGTAGATCTTACTTTACCGAACATTATTGCTGTTCACAGTTTAACTCTATTTATAATAATATTCAAGTTAATAACCCAAAATGGCAAAATTTCTTTAAAATTACCAATTTAGGGGCAGCAACCCAACAACGAGTTCTCCGATTCATCTGAAAATTTCAGAGCAGATAGATCTTGACCTGATAAACAATTTAACCCCACGTCAAATTTGCTCTTAATGCTTTGGTTCCAGAGATATATGCCAAAATCTACATTTTACCCCTATGTTCTATTTTTAGCCATGGCGGCCATCTTGGTTGGTTGGCTGGGTCACCGGACACATTTTAAACTAGATACCCCGATGATGATTGTGGCAATTTGGCCCAGTAGTTTCAGAGGAGAAGATTTTTGTAAAAGTTAACGACGACGACGGACGCCAGACGCAAAGTGATGAAAAAATTGGGGTGCTATAAAACGAGTCAGCGCACCGACAAGACGATCAAGCGCACGCACAAACTGAAAAGAATAAACAACCCCGATAATATTGACATTTTCTCAATTTTTATGCAAAAACCATATACGCATCATGAAAAATCACGCATACATACGTGATTTTGAAATCAATTGTTTAAGTAGCACCTCTGACTGATGAGCGAAAAGTACTAAAACATGTATTAGACAGTTGGTTTTCCCGTTTGAATGGTTTTACACTAGTCTAGTAGTTTTGGTGCCCTTTATAGCTTGCTGTTCGGTGTGAGCCAATGCTCCGTGTTGAAGGCAGTACATTGACCTATAATGATTTACTTTTATAAATTGTTATTTGGTTGGGGAGATGTCTCATTGGCACTCATACCATATCTTCCTATATCTATATATGATAAATTCACTGAATTGATAGATGTTCATTAAAATATTATATATACTGCACATCCATTCTGACTAGTTGTTGTAATTACATTGTTGACATATGTGTTTTGTAGTTGTGCTATTCTCATAGCAACATTTAATGCATTTACGGGATTTGAAAAGTTGAATTGTTGATTTACATTTTTGGGCACAAAATGTGGTGAATCTGTTTCAAGTAGGATGTCAGTCAATGGGATGTGTCTGTACTATACTGTGAATATTGGAAGCTGTTGAAATTGTCAGCATATTAGTTATCCCAAACTTTATGTTTTCAAAGAATGTCCAAGAATAAAAGTCTTCCATTGTTCCAGTGAAACAGTGTAAATGGATTTGATGGTAGTGGGGTAAGTGGGCTCTTTCCATTTAAAATCCGTCCTCGTATTCATTTCTAAGATGCAAAACCACTGGCTTGTTATATTAAACGGCTAAATTCAACTGACTTTTGAATGCATTTTTTGTATGTCTGGGTGGCATGATTTACTGTAATCAAGCCCACATTCTCCAATTGCAACACAACTGGTTTTCAATATACTGTTCTACTGTGCTGTTGTATTCATAAGCACATTTTGGGTGAACTTAAAAGGTGAACCAACACTTATACAGATGCGAATTTACGACTGGCACCAACTTGTATTCACTTGGGAAACAAACATTTGCAATGCAACCACAAAATGTATCTGGCATTTTCACTGAATCTAAATGAAAGTTGTAAAGTCTATGAAAAAGGTGAAGATGGCAATGAGTGTCAATATACTTAAAACCTAAGTTGAATTCACTGTTAAAAATACTTCTATAGATTGTGATTTTTCTCATCTTTAATGGACTTTGATTGACATTTTTCCGTATGTACAGCTGATACATTTTTGAAAGATTAAACGTTGGTTCTAAGTATTAACGAGATGAATTAGCTCTACAATAATGAGATTCAACTCTCGGAAATAAATTGATATGATCCCAAATAATGCATAGGGCTACTTCAGGAATTTTGTATTTTATATGTTGTCCTCTTTTGTTCTCAAAATCAGGATTATTATAATTTAAAAAAAAACACTGTATTCTCCGCGCACTTATATCAAGAGTACTTAAATAGAATTCTTTGCAAACCCGCACTTTGATTAGACCAAGAATGAAGTTGTATTTATATGCAAATTGTTTTCTGGAATTTTGTTTGCTAGTGCGATGCCTTTTCTTTTTGTTTCTAATACAGTCCTTGATCAGAAAACATTCTTCCAAAAATCATACAATGACCAAAATGAATCAAACAGGCTCTTCCTTTGAGAAGCAAAAATATTTTCACTACTTATGTATTTGCAATGGCCCTTGCAATCCTTCCAGGTTTTTATTCTTTTACTTTCAACAGTTTTGCTCTTTGTGTTGATACATTCTTTGCTAGACTGGCGACAAAAGAGGGACAAAAGATACCAGAGGGACAGTCAAACTCATAAATCGAAAATAAATTGACAACGCTATGGCTAAAAATGAAAGACAAACAGAAAAACAATAGTACTGTAAGCCACCCGAGAGCTTCTTGTCCTATACTCGGTAGTTTACTTTAACAACACTTAAATACAGTATATGACTCCTGTAGCAACTCTACATTTGTATTAAACCTCTTAATTACTTGTCAGGTATGGTCTTCGGAATGTTTAATGTGTATGCATTGGGTGATCCCTTGTATTCGAGTGTTGCTGAGCTGATTTTGTTCCGAACTGCTTTCCATATTTTTTTTTATGTTTGAACGAGCGTCCTTCATCATCATGTACTGAATCATAAATCCTAAAATACATATTTGTGGTGTCCGACGTGGTAAGAGATAGCTTACTGTACAAAAGACGGCTTATTAAAGATCATTAAACTTCATTATGTTATCTTAGAGGTTATTACTGCTTTATTTGTAAATTTGTTTGTTCTAGGTTTGAACTTGCCGCCAGCAAAACTTTGGGCGATCTGCCATTGCTCATTGCTCGCGCGTTTATATACTAAATTGTAAGTCTCACTTGACATACTAATCCAATGGAAAATTGTCCTTTCCGGGTAGCCACCGGAACTATAAAAATTTCAGATAATGAAAAACATAATATACATATCATCTTAAGTTGTCCTAATATTGTCCTTGTACATAAAATATTAAAACAAAGCTATAGCATCTAAAATATCGACAAAGAAGCTTGAAATAAACAGTCGGATACCACAGCGCGCATTTATTTGGCAGACGATCTGCGTTAGTACATAATAAGTAAATAATATAAAACATAGTTCATTTCAACCATCTACATATTTACAATATAGTTGTGTCCGGCAGGGTATACTTATAAAATATCTTATCTGTGGTATTAAAAATACAATATTAGATCAATTGTCCAGGGGCGAATTGGTATTCAAAAATATAAAAACGCATGTTTCGGTCCCCACAAAATGGCAGACGACTAAGTCTCCGTAAATAAACAATTGCAGTTGAAGTACTTTCCTATGTATATCAGGTATATCAGACGTTTAAATGTGAATATTTGGTTACAAGAAAAGATCCTATAAACGGGAACTGCATGATATATAGCATGAAGAAGGTAAGCCATGAATAATTACATACATGCCCTGCCGTAACACTTGTACATCAAAATGTAAACTAATGAAAAAAATTCATTTCACTTCCAGTATTTTACACATAAAATTTAATTAACTTGATAAGTTTCATCAGCATCTTTAACCTACGTACACACATGAACTAGAAATTTATATCATAGCTGATGCAATGCTCCCCCCTTTTATTTGATAAAAACTAGAATTTTGACTTGTGATCATAGTTATAAGTATAGTGGATTACTGCCACAATTAATAAAAATCATTATAAAATATTTGTCAATCTTGCCACAAATTAAGTATTTACCAAGAAAGTACACCGCACAATTAAACACCCATTTGTGGTTTTTTTTATGTGACATTCACCAGTACCTTACACTTCCCCTCCCTTTAAAGACAATAAATTCTCCTGAATTGAAAATTTATATAAACACAATTTTAATGAAGTTTTGAAATCTAAAATGTTAGGGTTTAATTGTCTTCTCGAAGTCTCGATGAAATATCAAGAGCATCTTTTCTCTTTATCAAATCGTCTGTGGAGTTATCTCTCTCATTCACTGCAGTTTCTAACATCTTTAATGTTTGTACAGTTGATGCATCTTCTTTGATACTCTTTATTATGTAAGTCAAAGATTGATATAAATAAAACCGAGATTTGGTTGCCATTGTGTTTTCGTCACTTCCTTTCGGTGTTTTTGTGCCTGGTAATGCTAAAAGGGGTACGTGAGAAGCAAATCTTCTTTTGAGAATTGCAATTACTTTCCTTAGTTTACCTCCAAATCAATACTGACATACATCCAATTAAAATACTTTTGCTCTTGAGTCATCTTTTTTCCATTTTTAGGTGGCCAACTAACAACTACTCGAATGGTAATCAATGGGATGACTTCTTCTTAGTTCCACTCTCTTCTTCCAGCTGAGAAAAGTTGCATGCCACCTTTCCTCAGGAGTGTACTGCCCGTTCACTTGCGGTTATGTTGCCGTTAAGAGTTGTACAATCTACGCGCCGATCTTCTGATGCTTCCAGTTCCTTTCTTTTACTTTCATCATTGTGTTTTTCTTCTTGTATCCTCTTTTACTCCTTCAACTTTTCTTCTTCTACCTGTTTCCTTTGTTCTTACTACTTTAGTCTAATTTCCCCATCCTCATCCTGCGTTGAGCCTTAACCACAACAGCTGATGGACGTGACATTTTGATTTTTATATTTCCTTTTACTTTTTATTGATTAATCACACGTGCGTTTGAACCCAGATTTGATTATATGCGAAAAAGAAAGCGTCAGTGAGAAAAAAAATTTCAAGACTAATTTCGGAGCGGCATGCGGACCAAAAAAATATGGAAGCAGTAGGGTTATTTTTGTTAAAAACTTGATTTCTCAAAAACAGGAGCGGGCAAAATCCAAAGATCTTTTAATCAAATTGATATCTTGAATTTCATCTAAATTCTTTCTTAATTTTCGGAACTCGTTTTAGAAATTCAAATGTCACGT
Source organism: Mytilus galloprovincialis (assembly GCA_037788925.1). Taxonomy (NCBI): domain Eukaryota; kingdom Metazoa; phylum Mollusca; class Bivalvia; order Mytilida; family Mytilidae; genus Mytilus; species Mytilus galloprovincialis. Next base: position 39,172,674 of record CM075338.1, read on the forward strand.
CATTTTTGGGCGTTGCACTGGCTTTGTCTACCACGGCTGTGTATTTTTGTAATGTATTCGTTTTTATTCTGTAGCTAATCACCACTTCAGTTTAATCCTGTATATCTATTATAGAGTCATATTATAAAAAGTAAAATTACAAAAATACTGAACTCAGAGAAATTAGCACGGAAAGTCCCCATTCACATGGCAAAATCAAATGACAAAACACATCAAAAACGAATGGACAACTGTTATATTCCTGACTTGGTATAGGCATTTTCAAATGTAGAAAATGGTGGATTAAACCTGGTTGAATAGCGCTAAACCTCTCACTCTGAACGACAGTCCCATCAAATTCCGTGAACTGAACAGACTTTTATAAATAAAATAGTCAAAATATGGGTACAGCAGTCATCATCGTGTTACAATTTTAATATAAACAAATTCGCGTGTCTGACGTCAGAAAAGTTATACGTCACATATAATTTTGTCGTTCAATGTTTATGCAAACAACTCTAAAATGTACTGTTTGCAAAAGTATGAATTATTCTTAATTATAAGGATGTTCTTGTCCTAGGCGGATAACCTGGCCGTATTGGTCACAACGTTTTGGAACTTTTGGTCCTCAATGATCTTCAACTTTGTACTTGTTTTGGCTTTCAAACTTTTTTCATCTGAATGTCAGTGGTTAGTTTCGTGTGGACGTAACGCACGTCTGGCGTATTAAATTTTTAATGTTATAAATTAACATTGCCATTACAACGGGAGGTTTGGCATGCAACAAAACCAGGTTCAACCCAACATTATTTTCTTAAAATGCCCTGTACCAAGTCAGGAAAATGGCCATTGTTATATTATTGTTGGTTTCAATGTGTTTTACATTTTAATGTTATGTTTCTGTTGTGTCGTAGTTCTCATATATTTGATACGTTTCCCTCAGTTTTAGTTAGTAACCAGCATTAATTTTGTTTTTTTTTTTCTCTATCGATTTTTATGAATTTCGAACAGCGATATACTACTGTTGCCTTTATTTGACAGTATTCTTGATCTGCTTGTCTACAATTTTCATAAAGGAAGAGTGTAAGGAATTCTGACCATAAAACACTTTCATATATGTGACTTGTTTTTGAAAAAAAATACTTGGAACTGCTGGCAATTACAACAAATCTCCAAATAAAATCACAGTTTTACCACCAAAATGTTGATTCTGTTTGGGATTTTGACAGGTTTGTGTACAAATTTGAGATATTTTATCAAGAATTTCTGCTGTCATCATGCTTAATTTAATTCATCTATTATAATTATACCCCCGCTTTGAGAAAGGGGGTATACTGTTTGACCTCGGTCTGTCCGTCTCATGAATATTTTTCGTCGCATTTTTCTCAGGAACTACAATACAAGGGTTTCTGAAATTTTGTTTCAGGGTTTATATAAGTCTGCTATACCGTTTGATGCGTTTTCAAATTCATCACACGACAACTTCCTGTTTACTAAACACTTGTATGATTTTACAAATAATAGCCAAGCTGAAAATTTTCGTCACATTTTTCTCAGGAATTACAATACAAGGATTTCTGAAATTTGGTATCAGGATTTATACAAGTCAGCTATACCGTGTGATGCGTTTTCAGATTCATCACTCAACAACTTCCTGTTTACCGAGCACTTGCATATTTTTACACTATTAAAACTATCCACTTGCGGCGGGGGTATCATCAGTGAGCAGTAGCTCGCAATTTCACTTGTCATATCAGTTAGAAAAATTGCCTGCCAGGTATTATCATACGACTGCAAAAAGGTTTTCGCGCCGTATGATAATGCTTTCATGTCGTCGCCCGAAGACGCATTTAGTTTCCGGATAATAATTTAAGTTTTAGTGAATGGATTTTTACCAGAAGGTTCAATACCACTAAAGGAAGGTTAAAATTGATTTTGGGACTTATGGTCCCAATAGTTAAGGAATTAGGGGCCCAAAATAAGCATTTTTGTAGTTGTCAAGCAATAACTTGTGTTTAAGTGAATGAATCTCTTTGAAATTATACCACAAGTTTCCATACCATGAAGGGATGGTTAGTATTGACTTTGGGGGGGGGGGGGGTTATGGCTCAAAATGTTTTGGAATTAGGGGCAGAAAAATGGTCAATGGACAAAATTTAAAAGCAGTGTAAGGGAGGTAACTCAAAAACACTAACATTCAATGTTGGGTATGTTTTGTATTTACCTCTATACACTACTTGTAAATTATGTATAAAGAAATGTCAGGTTTTGGACTAATTGGCAAAGGGGGATGGTAGTAGTTTTCAAATTTTTTTTCCGAATTTTTTTAAAGTTTGAAGAAAAAATCTTTAATTGCACAATATTGCGCAATAGATTTGTAAGATCTTGACATTTGTTTTGTGTCAGAAACTCATAGTGTGTAAAAAATGTTATCACAGTCCAAATTCAGAGCTGTATCAAGCTTGAATGTTGCGTCCATACCATACTTGCCCCAACTGTTCAGGGTCCCTCTTCTGCTGTCGTATAAAGCTGCGCCCTGCGGAGCACCTGGTTGTATCCTGTAGAGGTTTTAAGTTCTGGATTAAGTTTAAAGAATAAATGTACTGTTCTGCCATTTATTAGTAATGCAGAATTTCAAGTAGTGCCAAGGACGTCTACTATCAAACCACTAAATTCGAACTGCAGCACTAATGTGTGTAATAAAAAGGATTTTCCACAACCAACTGGTCCAGTAATTAAGAGATAACTGTATTGTATTTGGAGCTTTGCGGACGTCAATCGGTAGTTTTACTGTTGCAAATTGAGTTTACCTGGCGACGCGGAGCTTCAAATACAAAACAGTTATCTCTATTCTATCTAATTCAAGTTCTCCTAACCTAGCTTAACCTAGTTTTATTGATCCAATTTGAATGTTTACGATGTACGTTTCACGGCTATTTACGTTATCCATCCGCCAAGAAATAGTTCATTTACCTGAAGTCAAAATTAAGCTTGTGTGAATAAATTTTTATATCATAGTAATAAGAGGAGAAAAACTATACTTTTAAGAAAATTCACAATTTATTAAACAAGAAATAATAACATAAGTTCCAAGTCCTCTCGGCGAGTTTAATCGAACATTGTCAACTGTCATGGCCGATCTCGAAGTGGAGCGAAGAAGATAACAACAAAATATACGGCTGTGCAGCGTTCCCTGTTATATTGTAGTTAAAGACTTTATTATGGACTTCAAACTGTTTGTTATACAAAACAGGTAATGACATTTGATTGTTAATTTGTGTGTTTGTCAAATTCAAACGTGCGTGTTGAAGGAAGTAGCTGGCTTTGTCGACGAGGGCATTGCATTTGGCTGTGTAAAAATTTGGACTGGTGCGGTTGAACCCGATTTATCACTTCCATTTTCAGTATTGCCAAGTAGAATGGCAGAATACTGCCTCTTCTGTTTCTCAGAGGAGTCCTGATAGTAGGATTCCAAACTGGCCTCTGACTTGCGTCCTGTTATTTTCATAATATATGTCTTTGGCACACCTGATTGTGCCAAAACAGTTACAGTTGTTGCCCTCACACCATGGTTTGTGTAAATCTGACTAAGTCCAGCACTTTTAGATATGTCGACCATCATGTTGTTTAACAGTCTTTCCTCTACAGGCCTTGATGTGTACCACATCTCGTCCTCATTATTTACTTTGACTCTTGATTGTTGAAAGAATATATTGGATGTAGGGTTCCTTTTAGAAAGATATTTCGTCAAGGCAGCAACAGGACAGTCTGGCTTTTTTGTTTCGTACATCCTAGGTTTTATAACGTTTTGATTGTCATCTAGTCCCCCTTTATGATTCTTTGTCGTCTCACTCACTGCCATCTCTACGTAACGACGGCCACAATCATCTGATTTAACAACAAATGTTTTGTCAGTGAAACACCTTTGGTTTTCCCGGCCCCTCCGCGTCGCCAGGTAAACTCAATTTGCAACAGTAAAAATACCGATGGACGTCTACAAAGCTTCAAATACAATACAGTAATCTCTGAACTAGAAACTTTGGGTTAAATCCTCAAAAACCCCTTTAGCACCTCCAGCATTTTTTCCCTGAATTTGATTTGATAGAGAACCCCCCTTTTCCCCAAAGTCAAACACAGAGAAAGGAATAAAAAGTTTGAAACAACTAACAGTGATCAATATTAGAACATGCATTTTAAAGGGAAAGTGAATTATGAAGGGCAAAATTAAAGAAAGCCTGAATAGTTTTCGTTTATTGTTACGGGATGTACATGTAGGGTGTTTAAATGTTTGACATGCTCTAGCCTAGGAAGAAATAATGGTATAAAAGTATAAAAGGGTCAAGGTATAAGCTTTGCAGATTAAAATCTGATTAGAAATTGTTTATTTGAAACCTACAAGCAACTCCATCAGTAGGGTTATCACCCAAAACACCACTTGCGTCTACGTCGTCTGCTGTAACCACTGCCGGCACTGCCGTAGGTTCATGTTGATCTGCTTCTGACACTTCCCCTGTTGTTTCTTCGGGTACAGTTAGATCAGCTGATTCTAACCCATCCAAAACATCTGTTTCCAAGTGGAAATTTGGTATCAACGGGCCCAAAAGATCCAGTTCTGTCATGTCAAAATCGTCGTCTGACGTAGCCATTGTTATTGTTTTGCGAAGTATTTATGTCACAAGATTCATACGCAAGGAATTTTGTGAAGCGGCTCCGACGGGTACATTGTAATTGTACGCTTGACAAGAGCCAATGAGAAAGCGTGTTACATAAAGATTGCATTAGAATAAATGCTATATTTTGGGTGTAAATTCCAGACATCATCACTGAACTAGTATATATATTTGTTCAGGGGCCAGCTGAAGGACGCCTCCGGGTGCCGGAATTTCTCGCTGCATTGAAGACTTGTTGGTTACCTTCTGCTGTTGTCTGTTCTATGGTCGTGTTTTGTCTCTTTGACACATTCACCATTTCCATTCTCAATTTTATAATCCAGTTAAAAACTTTTTTGTTGTGATAAACTCATTTGTCTTTTCCTTTCCACTATACTGGTTTAATCATTTAAAATGGCTTCTTTAGACCAATGTAGCAGTTTAAGAACTTCTTATAAATGCATATCTCCTGTAGTATCATGTTGAATGAAATATTGTGTTGTGTCAAAATATCATCACTGAAATCAACATCCACACCCAATTCAAGACTTCCAATTTTCCTTGAAAGTGTAGCTTCATCTAATATTTGCTCAATTAACAACCGTCTAGCTACAATGGCTATTTGTAGTGGATCAAATTTTCTGTCTTTCCTTTAAGAAAAAAACAATATCTAGTGCATCAGATGCATCAAACAGTGACCTAGGGTAGCTTTCTTCTTTAAATGTTTGAGAAGTATTTTCTTGTGAAAGCAGTCCTAGTCTAGAGGTGTTAAAAAGCGATATCTTAGGGTCAAGCTTTTAATTCTTCCAATAACATATCTAGCTTGCACATCAGTATAGATGATACTTTGTCTATTTTGTCGCAGGAAAAATGGGACACCAATATACCGTCGACTTGGGTGAAGAATAAGTCACCACAAAGCACAAAGACTAGTCGTGGCAATACGTGTGGGCCGTTTCTGCATTAATTGAGTCGTCCAATTTTATTATACTTTATTATATAAATCTGCAAGTATACAAATTGTAAACTAAGTTTACAATTATGTAACAATAAATACGAGCAATGTATTTGACTGAAATATTTGCATGCAACGGAGCTTTACTCTGACCTTAACTTACATACCAAAAGGCGGCTTTCAAACAAAACTGAATTCTATATCTTTGAAATACTAAAGTAACTTTACTTTAATTGAAACATTTTAAACATGGCTTAAGTATAAAATAAAGTTACAAGTACCTGCAGCGGTGACTTTAGTCTTCCGCCCTCCTGAGTGTAATATTGATCAGTGACTAACTCGAATAGTGAAGTTGTATTAGTATATATATGGTTAATATTGCCGCGCTTTGAGTTCATGCATAGCTCATGCCATTTGAATATAAATACATATCATTTAAATAATAATAAAGAATCGCTTTAACTTTCTATTGTAGTTGTTTGAATATTCAGTACGTAAAGCAAAACATGGCGTACAGAGCTATAGTTTATTTCAAAATACGCAGCGCAAATCTATTGTCGTAAAACGTCAAGAAACATGAATATGAAATATGAATATGATATGAATGTGAAACATATAACACTGAAAACACAAATAAAATAAAATGCATAATAATGAAACAAGATGGATAAATATATCCGGTGACATTTTTTGGAATTTTAGATCTAGAGGTAAAAGTTGTCCATTTGACACATTCTAACCCATTTAAAGCTAATGATAAAATATATTACCAAGCTGTTCCAATGGGTATTACTATCACAAAATATTCTTTAATTTGTATGCACTGCAGCGCTTCAATGTCAATTTTCACTCTGGTTTGCCTTTCCCTTGAAGTCAAGGATAATGACATTTTGATCTTTAATTATGTGTCCATATTACACCAAAAATGGGGGCGAAAAATACCAGAGGGGGACAGTCAATCGCGCTATTATGATAAGTACAGGGAGTTATATTTCGCCATGTTTCGTATAAAAATCCCAGCTCGTATGACTATCTTCCCTCATTTTCATTTCCCCAGTTATGTTAAACATTGTAAAAGATTCTTAACTGCGTGTCAGAGTTTCTAGATGTTGAAAATCACATGTAACCCGTTACGGCTACAATCTTCTTGTAAAGAAATAAGTTCCCAACAGCACAAAATGGCACAATTGCGTTATATCATATATCAACATTTGTATACTTGTATTTGTAAAACAATATATGAGTAAAAATAAAATAAAAAACACAGTAGTTCATTTATATGTCAAGGTTATATCCGAACTTTACAATCTTAATATTTCTTTACAGTGAAGAGTAAAATCACAAAATATTGACTCCGAGGAAAATTCCACCCGGAAAGTTCCAGATTAAATGTCATATCAAAAGCTCGTACACATCAAACGAATGAACAACAACTGCCACATTCCTGACTTTTTTATGTAGAAACTGGTGGATTAAACCTGGTTGTATAGCTAGCTTAACGTCTCACTTGTATGGTAGTCTTATAAAATTCCATTACAACAATGAGTGAACAATATTGATCAGGATTATAATTTAGTACGCCAGACGAGCGTTTCGTCTACATAAGACTCGGCAGTGACGCTCATGTCAAAATATTTATAAAGCCAAACAAGCACAAAGTTCAAAACAAACTAACATAATTACAAATGTGAAAAATATGGAAAAAATCAGTCAAAGTTGTGTTTTTATCAATCACTATAAAAACAAACCGATATATAAATAAACATTTACAATGACGGAATGTTTAGGTACAGAGTTGCGTCACATTCATGAAGAAACTCAAAAGGACCTACTGATTAAGCATGTTAGCAGAAACGAAAGACAATAATACAAAAATTATCATAGAACTATAAAAAAAAAAAAGAATAAAATAAATAAACCACTGTCGGGATATGTAACCAGGAAACAAAAAAAAAGGCATGCAAGAAAACCATATAAGCACAATAAAAGACACAAATACAAAAACTATCGTAGATCAATGATGTGATGTGTAAGTACAGAGCCACGTCGAATGGATGCCACTAAAAGAACAGACTAAACTGTTACAGTAATAGTAATAAAACAAAGAAAAGAATACTACAACATGTTATTAATATGATAAACAACGCCAGTGCCCAGGGTGTATGTACATACTACAAAATTTATCTGGAATGTCAAATAACCAGATATAATAAACGTTTCAGGTGTAACTTGCAAAGTATTCATAAATATGTCATTTTTTAGATCTGTTAAAAGAATACCATCTTCCAGTAAGAAATTTGTCTAGATACTTATATATAATATGACGCTATTAATTCTAAATGTGCATGTCCTCAAGAAAACACGACTCTGAGTAATGTCCTCGGTAAAATATTAAAATATATATAATATACTTTTGTCCTCTCTAAATCATTACCTGCATTATGTATGACAACATTTTTTTTTATATTTAAACACTCTTAAAACCTATCAACCATACTCACTGTGACCATACCCTTGTCACCAAATAATTATAGCCCCCATTCTTTGGTGACCTAAATGAACACCACCTGTTTTACTTTTTGCGTGTATTCGCATTGGCTAACTGAACATCTCGCGGTATCCCTTAAGCAATTGCATTACACAATAAAAAATATCATTCATGATGACACGTGGTCCCACAATAAAGTGCACAGGTGAATTAAATACATAAACTTGATAAAAATCGTGTTTCCATAATCCTACCTAAAAATAATTATAAGTATTGAATGCTTCTTTTTGTAACTTCATAGGGTTGTAAAAGCGTTGACCGTGCGCACATTTTTGGAAGCGCTTCTTATAAAATGTACTTCGGTCAACGCTTTTACACCCCAATAAAGTTACAAAAAGAAGCATTCAACTCTCAAAAGACTTTTGAAAGCTTCAAAACTCCAACAACCCATTACTTTGATCTGCTCGTCAGAATAATTAAGCATAGTTCCTAAAGTCGCATCACCGATTCAACATCAATGAGTTCCATACTTTGATTGGTCAGAGCTAAATAAACTCGCCAGACGCGCGTTTCGTCTACAAAAGAATCATCAGTGACGCTCGAATCCAAGAAAGTTTTAAAAAAAAACAAATAAAGTACGAATGTTGAAGAGCATTGAGGACCAAAATTCCTAAAAGTTTTGCCAAATCCAGCTAAGGTAATCTATGCCTGAGGTAGAAAAGCCGTAGTATTTCAAAAATTCAAAATTTTGTAAACAGATACTTTATTAATATAACCATATCAATGATAATCCATGTCAGCAAAAAGAGTGCTGACTACTAGGCTGGTGATAATATACTCGAATACATTTTTGCAGAATCCCTTAAAACTGACATGGCGTCAGGCGGAGAATCATCAAGTTGGCAATATAATTGACCACTTATTGGAGGTTGAATTTTCATACATACTAAGAAAAATGTAACCGAACAAATTTCTTTAATTGATTGTACAGACAAAAGTCAACAGTTATTTGTTATACGAAAGCAAGAGAGAAAAAAATATCATAAATTACAGTAAACATATATAACTAAATTATGTCAAGAACATGAGCTAACCAGGAGAGCCTATATGCATATTAACTAGTCTTATAAATTTACCAATTAACATAATTAGGTAGTCTACCTTTAAAGAAAATTCCTTTCAATTTCCACAATTCACAATATTCAGATAAAGTGTCAAGTTGCTTTTATAAGTCAATTTGCGACTCTGCTAACAGAATAAGCCAAATATATTTTGATATTATAATTATTAACCGCCGCATTTCAAATTTTTCAAGTGTAACTTGCAAAGTATTCATAAATATGTCATTTCCTAGATCTGTTAAATGAATACCATCTTCCACGATTAGTTTTATTAGACCCTTCCCTGCAACTGAGATGCAGTTGTAATTTCATTAACTCTGACAACAGCAAAAAATACCATCGAAAAAGCACTTGAAAAAAGAAAGTTTCGCGATATAGAATCTGGCAAAATCTTTATTTTTTCTAATAGATCAATAGTTACAGTCTGGTCTTAACTCTTACCTCGCCTTTCAATCAATCATTTTGAAAACATTTAATACTGACCAATGCCATGTTTTCAATTCGAATTAAAACCTGTCGACTTTTGTAATTTGATGCCCATATAAACATAGCTAACATAATTTAACTACTGGTAACTCTTAAAATGTAATGCCCTTCATGATTGGCATATTTGACCATGATTCTGGCCATTTATTTTGTGACACAAACCAAGGCCGAGTTACCACATGTACAGCTGTCAGTGTACAAATGTAACGTTTCATTAGGTATCCATGTATTTTCTTACTCTTCACGGCCATCTAGTATTATTAGTGAAGTTGAAACGGAATATTTATCAACAAGATCTTGGTACCTACCGATGAACTTTATTAGAAGAAAGACGAGAAGTTCTTTCATCAACTTTCTGCTCAGACACTGGTGACGTTTTGAGTTTGAGTAGTTGCTGCATGCTCTTAAAAAACCACCCATATCAAATTGTAGCCTATAAAAGGTCCCGCCGAAATTACAGATAGTTCACGGGAAAACAACGGCCTGCGTAATACTAAAACAGTAAATATAAAAATTAATTTAGATAACAGACAATAATTTAATGTTGGATGTAACGCGTCTTCTGATTGGCTGACGTTATTTTGTTATGAGCCCATAGACATAATTTAGTCATGTAACCATGAAATCATCGTTTTTTATGGTTTTCTACGGTTTGAAATGGAATTTAGAATTAAATTATAAGAAATGACTGTAATATTTTTTCTGTCTATTCGAAATAACATAAGAAAAATGTGGCGAACACTGTTAAATAATCCGCTACGCGCGTTATTCAGTGTGCACCAAATTTTTAATGTTATTTCTTCATAGACAGAAAAAATATTACAGTCATTCCTTAAACAACCAACGACAATCAATGGATACAGGGCGTCTGACTGTGTAAAGGCAACAGTCGTAAACCGCTGTTCAAAATTCATAAATCGATAGAGAAAAAACAAATCCGGGTTACAAACTAAAACTGATGGAAACGTATCAAATATAAGAGAACTACGACACAACACCGAAATGTAACACACACAGAAACGAACTATAATGTAACAATAGCCATTTTCGTGACATGGTACAGGGCATTTAATGCAAAAATAGTGGGTTGAACCTGATTTTGTGGCATGCAAAACCTCCCGCTTTAATGGCAGTGTAAAAAAAAACTACGTAACCTTGATTCTAGCTTAATTCTCTTCCAACAAGGGATAGTTGTATTTATAGAGCAACATAAAAGCAGTTTAAAAGGGCTTGACTCGTCAGATAATAAACAGAAAACACTAAAAAGAAAGACCCAAGAATACTTGCTGTTATTGAATCTTATGTTTTCAAAAACAATCATGGTTCCTAGACTAAAACATCAATCCATACATATTTAACGGGTTTAGAATAAAAACATAAGCCACAATTTAGTAAGGCACAACATTGTGGAATGTCGACAGTGTTTAGAATTTTTTTTTTTATTTATTCTAATGTAGTATTCCTTGGCGTTTATTATAATCAAAATAGCATGTTTACCGCGATGTTTTGTTTTTCGACATAAACATTTGTAATTTCACTAATTTGAACTATTTTAGAGCATAGGTAGATGATTTCAACATATATGCACTGCCTGGAGTGCTTGGTCTTTGAAACATTTACTGTATAACCCGATTTCAATATTAGGCTAAAGGCCGCTAGAGGGCGCAGAATTATTCGAGATTATAATTTTATCACTTTGTCGAATGTGAATTATTGTATCCAAAATTTCACCCCCATCCCAAATGGCCTCAATTATGACAAGACTTACCAATAGTATTTATTGTTAACTGGTTCTCGTCCTGAACATGCATGAAATATTTGCCACTGGACGTTAAGCAACCAAAAAATCAATTAATCAATCTTGAACATCTAATGAAAGATTTTGGACACTTTTCTTAAGTGTCTTTTTCATTCGATTCAATTAGTTGACGTGGAAGATTTAACTGATGCAGTCATTAAAAACTCCCCAATTTAAGCTTATATATGAAAAAATTATCAAATATGCCACAAAATGTAACTATTCATATGTTGTTGTTTTTTTGGTCAAAAATAAAATTGGCCGCATTCGTTTTCATTCTCAACATGCTCAACCTTTATGTATAGTATGTATCATCATCAAACTTTCCGTACATTTAAATATTAAGACTGAACATAAATGTGGCCACTTCTATTTGAGACAAGAATAGTCTAAAAATTATCTCAAATGCTAAAATTATGAAGATTTCAGCAATTTAGTATGACTTAATGGTGCTTGTGCATTGTATCGTCAAAAAACTGGCCCATATAAATGTCACAGAAATATTTTGCTTTCCAATAAATAGCAGAACGTTTACATTTACATTTTAACAATTTTGTAAAACTGATTTATGTTTTGGGCCCTCTCCTTTGCAGATGTTTCTTCTCGTGGTAAAAATATCACTTTTTGAACACAATTATAAGTTCTTTGAAAATGTAATACTTTGAACACATTCAATAACTCCATATTTTATACACATTTATTTTATGTTCCTCTACGTTTCAAATCACCACAATTGGTTAAGCTCAGTCATTTTGGAAAAATTTAATCATGTCCATATATCACTTCACAGACACTTCCGTGTTTACACTCAACTTTTGGGTTCCTCATCTTTAGACGCATTAGGGATATTGACCCATATATGAAGCAAATTTTGATTATTGATGTTACCGTGATACGCTGATACACAACAATGTATTTGTAAAGCGAATATTTATTGATTGATATCCTTCATTCATTTTGTATTTGCCTCTAAAGATCTCCATTATACAAATTCGTTTAAATGTTGGTTTTATTATCTTTGATTGCTCCATTTCCGTTTGTTTGTCATCGATCCTTTATGTTTCATTTCGTTCTATTTCGTTTCACACTTATAGAATACAACATAAGTTGTGAAAAGGACTATTTTAAATTGATAAAACTACAATGGTAAAAACGCAGCTATTAGACAGTAAGCTTTTTAGAAAAGCTACCATTTTACAAACTAGGCCAGTCAGGTCAATATATGGAACATGCTATGGTCGGTACATTCATAACATCTAGGTAAGTTTTATCAATATTTATCGAAATTAATGATAATGATTTTCATTGGATAAAACTAAGCTGATAACAATTGTTTATAATATATCAAATTTAAATGTTTTATTCGCTATACACTTTAACATTCACCGATCTGTCGAATTAATAAGTTTAATTATATACAAGTTGAACGACCTATTTTCTGTATTGTATGACATGTATAAATAGCAAAATAATGTGACGTCAGCAGTTGTATGTATACAATAATTCATGAATTACAATAAATAACAATAATCCATTGATTATATATGTATACATACTAAACCTGTAATACACACTTGTATTTATGTTATATAATTCTTCTTACCAATTGAATTTGGAAATCCATAATTATTTAACATTGAATAGTCAAAACGGATCAAAATACTAACAGTGGCGGATCCAGGGGAGTCCGGGGGTTTGACCCTTCCCTTTTTTTTGGACGATCAATTCATTTAAATGGGGACGTATATTGTTGGAATCAACCCCAACCCCCCTTTTAAATGACTGGATCCGCCACTGAATAAAACTGTCTGACCGTGTGACGAGCAGTTTTAAGTCTCGTCATCATCATGATATCGTCCTGAACATGCATGAAATATTTTACACTGGACGTTAATCAACCTAAAATCAATAAATCAGTATTCAAAATAAGATAATATACGACAATCAGGTCTTGATTGAATAATTAAACCAACAAGGCAATCTTTGTGGTACATGAAGCGGTACTAAACAAACTTGTAAAGAAAAAAATATAACTGACAAAAGACAATTGAATACAAAAACAACATTGACGTTGATAAAGTAAACGAATTATTGTTAAATGTAATGTCTAAATATGATGATATAAGTTCAGTTGATCAAGGTAATGTAGATAGTATTGTAAGTGATATTACGACTGTATTATTGAGTGCTGCAAAAGACACTTTTGGGGTATTTACTAAAAATTCAAAAAACATTGGCGGGGATGGGAATTTTTCAAACGAAGATTGGTTTAATAAAGACTGTAAAAAGGTTAGACAAGAATTTCGAAAAAGCAGAAGACTTTATAAACACTATGGCTCTAATTTATTTAAAGAAAGACTTCGACAGTCAGAAAAACATTACAAAAAAGTCATGGACGAGAATATTAAACTATATAACGAAAACTTGCGCACTAAGATGAGAAATATGCGATTCAAAAACCCCAGGGAATTTTGGAAAATTTGGAATAAAGTCAAACATAAAAACAATTGTAATATCACCACTGAGTCATTGTTTACTTTTTTTAAAGATATAAACAAAAATAAGTATGAAGGAGATACTTATGATATTAACAATGATGTTAGTCAAGAATCTTCAAATTCTATGTTAAATGAAAGTATTACAGCTGAAGAAATATTAAAAGCTATAAAACATATAAAAAATAACAAATCGTCGGGTGACGATATGATTATAAATGAATACATTTCCTCGTCTATTGATTGTATGATTGATATTTATGTGTATATATTTAATATTATTTTTGATTCGGGTATTTTACCCGAGGCATGGATTATAGGTAATGTCATACCAGTCTTTAAGAACAAAGGTAGTTCTGCCGAACCACAGAATTACCGTCCTATCACTCTTTTGTCATGTCTTGGTAAGATTTTTACTTCTATTTTAAACACTAGATTATGTGATTATCTTGATGAGTACTCTATTTTACTAGAAAATCAGGCAGGTTTCAGACATGGATACTCAACTACTGATCATTTATTTTCAGTATATGCACTATTCGAGTTACTAAGATTAAAAAAGAAGAAACTTTACTGTGCCTTTGTCGACTTTGAAAAGGCCTTTGATTTTATACAAAGAATTTTTTTATTATTTAAACTTCTAATAATTATATTGTTCTTGAAAAACTTTGTAGATTTATAAAAATTATAAATGTGAGGGTCACTCCTGCTGGTTAGTTTGTAATTTAATGTTTATGTTTGTATTGTTCGAATGTGCTTCAATATTTAATGTAATTGTTTATATATTCTCTGTAACTATGTAATTTGTAGTTTATGAGAAATAAAATTCATTCATTCATTCATTTAAAAGGAAATTATAATTAATTATTAGTCCAGTGGTTATTTTCGTATTCTTTCTTTAAAACTACTAACAAGACTTGTCACACTTTAAACTAGTCTATAGAACGACTGTAAGAAGCATATTTATTTATTATAAACTATGTCGGTTAAGGGAGTTTGCTAATTTGTTTCGAAAAAAAATAAGCTTTTCAAAATACCAGTATAATAGGGGATTAATTAAGGAATCATAAGAGCAAAAAAAATTAGGTCAATGTGCTTGTTTTCTAGATATTAGCCATAGAAATTTTGGCGAGAAAATGTTCTCTCTTGACATTTCATAGCCTTTATAAGTTTAAAAAGTTCTCAAAAACTATTAAACAATAATTAAAATTTCATATGGCTTATCACTATACATGTAAAAGCATTCATATGGGTAAAATCAGAGGATTCCTCAAATCTGACAAAAAATCCGAAACATCACAAGCGAACATCATTAACAACTTTATACGATAACAGTAAATGTGCGAATAACTGTCTATTGACAGATTGCCTAAGCCATTATCCGATTAATATTATATAACACTGGATAATTTTGAATAAATGACTAATTGGTTGTTGATGTTTTAAACTTTTGAATGAATTGAATGAATAGCTTTTGCTTAGGTAATCTTCGCCTGGGTTTAAAACTGTGAAAATAATAATGTGTGGTTAAATATGTCTAAGTTGATTATTTCTCGCGTTTATGTTTTTAAAAAATTTCAATTCAAATACGACTATTCTTTATTAAACAAACGTTTTACAACATAGGCACATGTATAATCAATATATACCAAATTTAGCTTACAAAAATATACTATTAAAAAAATATGTTCATGACAAAACAGACGGAAGTATTAAATACACAAATTAATAATACATAAATATAATTCCAAATAAAAAAAATATGTAACAATAGAAATACAAATCAACTTACTGAAAAAAGTAATTTCTGAGCTTCAGACTCGGTGCTCTAAATATATATTTTCCTAAGTTGCACAAGACTTTTACATTTATAATGCTTAATAATTGTAAAAGTTTATTAACAGATGGCTTACGCCAATAATATGGTTTAAAACATCCATGGTGTCGATTAAAGACCAAACAGACTTTAGTAATATAAATATTAACTATAGGTAACTAGATTCCTTCAACAACGAGCAAAAACATTTACAGCATAGGACGCTCAAAACAGACTTTAGTAAATTAAATATTAACTACAGGTTACTAGATGCCTTCAACAATGAGCAAAAAATGTACAGCATAGGACGCTCAAAATTGTTTCCTGAAATAATGCCGTATGTTTATCTGCTCAAAATAGAATTTTCATAGTTATTTCTCTCAACACAGATCAACTCCTTAATTAGATAACGCAAAATCACGATCGATCTTGCACCTGCGCATTGTTTCCCTGAACTAGAGTATTAGATAAAGAAGGGATGTAAAAAGAGCTAGCGATGCCATGACAACAACAAAACACGAATAGACTACGGAAGACTTAGCAAGACTGATTTATCGCCTGTTTTCGATATTTCTATATTTCTTGAAGGTCTTTTTTTATATCGGTGGATAAAGCCGGCAAGGACCCCCTTCGGCAAAAAAATGGAAATTATTATTATTATTTACAGTGCTTATATATCGCTTATCTAAATAAACATTTACTCCAAGCGTTTTACAGTGCATAAAAAAAACAAGGATACAATATAAAAAAGAAGATGTGGTATGATTGCCAATGAGACAACTGTCCACAAGAGACCAAAATGACACAGACTTTAACAACTATAGGTCACCGTACGGCCTTCAACAATGAGCAAAGCCCATACCGCATAGTCAGCTATAAAAGGCCCCGATAAGACAATGTAAAACAATTCAAACGAGAAAACTAACATAAACAAATTTAAAAATAGAATAAAAATAGAAAGCGTAAAAAATACAACTTAATGTATGAAATTAAAAATTATTCATCAAAAATAGTTTTAAAATATAATCAAATTTTGAAAAAAAATATTAAAAGAAAATCAATAGAAGTGCTTCAATTTAAAAATTGGACTAATAGCTTTATGCCTAAAAATAAAAAGTGTAAAGGAAATAAAAATGCGATAAAAAATAAGTAAGTATGAGAAATGTCTAAAAATAAAAAGTATAAAGGAAATAAAAATGCATTAAAATATATACCGAGATCGAATAAAAGTCTAATACCGTCCGATTATCAATAATGTGAAAAAGGCTTGTCTGAATGAATAAGTTTTAATGTTTTTCTTGAATGCATTCACAGATTCCGTGATTCGCAGTTCTTTCGGCAAGTCATTTCATAAAACGGCGGCCGCTCTATCTAACCGTCTCCTTCTGTATGTTTTTGTTCTAACTGTTGGTTTTACCAGAAGCATGTTGTTTTCTGACCGAAGAGTTCTTGCTGGCTTGTAAATGTGTACTAGTTCTTGAAGGTACACGGGTGCTTCATGTTTCAGTGCTTTAAACACATAAAGCAACACTTTGTATTTGTAACGAAATGTTATTGGCAGCGAATGGAGTGATTTTAAAATTGGACTAACGTGTTCGTTTTTAGCTCACCTGGCCTGAAGGGCCAAGTGAGCTTTTCTCATCACTTGGCGTCCGTCGTCGTCGTTAATTTTTTACATTTTGAACTTCTTCTAGAGAACCACTGAATGGAATGAAATGGTTACTTTGTAGCCGATCCATCATCCAAGATGGCCGTCAGCAGGGGACTTAGTTTAACATAGGAGCTTATGGGAAATGCATACAAATGACTTCTTTTAGAGAACCATTGAATGAAATGAAACCAAACATGGCCTATATGTTCCTTATGAGGTGCTGACCAAGTGTTGTTACTTTGTAGCCGATCCATTATCCAAGATGGCCGCCAGCAGGGGACTTAGTTTAACATAGGACCCTATGGGAAATGCATACAAATGAATTCTTTTAGAGAACCACTGAATGGAATGAAACCAAACATGGCATGAATGTTCCTTATGAGGTGCTGATCAAGTGTTGTTACTTTGTAGCCGATCCATCATCCAAGTTGGCCGCCAGCGGGGGACTTAGTTTAACATAGGACCCTACGGGAAATATATACAAAGTCTTCTTTTAGAGAACCACTGAATGGAATGAACCCAAACATGGCATGAATGTTCTTTATGAGGTGCTGACCAAGTGTAGTTACTTTGTAGCCGATCCATCATCCAAGATGTCCGCCAGCAGGGGGACTTAGTTTAACATAGGACCCTATGGGAAATTCATACAAATGACTTCTTTTAGAGAACCACTGAATGGAATGAAACAAAACATAGCATGAATGTTCCTTATGAGGTGCTGACCAAGTGTTGTTACTTTGTAGCCGATCCATTATCCAAGATGGCCGCCAGCGGGGGAATTAGTTTAACATAGGACCCTACGGGAAATACATACAAATGTCTTCTTTTAGTGAACCACTGAATGGAATGAAACCAAACATAGCATGAATGTTCCTAATGAGAACTGACCAAGTGTTGTTACTTTGTCGCCATTCCAACGTCCAAAATGGCCGCCAGTTGGGGACTTAGTTTAACATAGGACCCTATGGGAAATACATACAAGTTTCTTCTTCTAAAGAACCACTGAATTGAATGAAATCAAACATAGCATGAATGTTCCTTTCCTTATGAGGTGCTGGCCAAGTGTTGTTACTTTTAGCCAAATTTTATATTTTTTTATATGATTTCAAAAACCCAAGTAGAATCAGGTGAGCGATACAGGCTCTTGAGAGCCTCTAGTTCTGTTTTCTTGTTATCAATTTTGCGGCGGTGTTTTGAACACGCTTTAAAATCTTAGTCAAATAAGATTGGAGTTCAATGCACTTGTAACTGAGCAATAAGAAACCCACTAAAGACTTAGTATGATCTTATATATTCTGAAGAGGTTATAAGATCCTGTCCCAGAAGGTAAATAGTGTACTATCATGCAATTATATCTATGTGACCATGGCATGGAAAAAGCAGCTTCATTTAGATATTTTGGACTATAATATAAAAAATTCTCAATTTTGATATTTTAGACTTTATTTCTATATGTTTTTATAATTCATTTAATTTTATATTTTGGTTTCTATGTACATTTCGTATCCAGGACTTAAAACCAACATGCTTTAATATGCAATTTAATTCTCAGTTTGAACATTGAGTGACATGTTATACTCTGTTAGCTAATTAGTAGCATTTTACCTTATTCATAATGTATGTTCTTCATTGTATAATCAGATTATCATTTAATATCTGTTCTTCAAGTTCTAAAAATAGTTCAATAATCTTTCTCAGTGAACAATATTACTCAAATTAATGGTTATTTTTTATGTCTATACTTGTCAATTCAATTGCGTATAAATACTTGTTTATAATTTTTATAAGCAAGATTTGAACTCAGGATCTTACTCTGAACACAGTCCATCGGTAATAAAAATATAAGTATTCCATGCTGAATCATTGGTTTATTCATCGCTAGTTCCAGAGTCTCAGTAGTTAATTTTCACCAGTATTTCAGTGTTCTCATTGATATTCAGAGCAATCGTTCGTTGTGTAATCAGGTGCATCACACAGTTTCAGTAACAAGAAACCACTCAGTCAGGCTCTTGTTACACGACCCTACAAGTCACCCAGTTTTCCCCGGTGACAGATGTCTAAGCTCCGTGTAAAACAAAAACTTAACTTATTGCTATTAGTCATTTTTATATCAATTAGTATTTTTTACTTTTTTTGCAGATTAAGACATTAAGATGTGGTCATTGATATTGTGTAACCGAGGTAGCCGTGACAGATGTCTAAACTCCGTGTAAAACAAAAACTTACCTTATCGCTATTAGTCATTTTTATATCAATTAGTATCTTTTACTTTTTTTGCAGATTAAGACATTAAGATGTGGTCATTGAGATTATGTAACCGAGGTAGCCGTGACCTACTTTTACGTATAACTACAGCATCACATCGAGCATCGACAACAGACGCTGCACAAGTGGATGAAATATCTGGACAAGATTCAACTGAAGTAAAACCTTTCAGTCAAATTCCTGGACCAAAAGGATTATACAATATTCCTTTTTTAGG
The DNA here is from genome assembly GCA_037788925.1 of Mytilus galloprovincialis. NCBI lineage: Eukaryota > Metazoa > Mollusca > Bivalvia > Mytilida > Mytilidae > Mytilus > Mytilus galloprovincialis. The sequence continues at coordinate 39,192,594 of CM075338.1, forward strand.
AACAGCATTTCATTTTAAACCTTTCAGTAAGTTATGCTAACCTTCTAAAGGAAAAAATTGTTCTGAAGTTATTTGCACTATAAATGAGAGAAAAGAAAAATTAATTGCAATATTTTATAGCACCTGTGACTTCAATTTTTTTTCTTCAAAAATGGTACTTGTCATTTATCTTATTGTGAAAGAAAAGACACCCTTTAGTAATATTTATACGTTGTGTGTTTGTGATAAGGTTAACAAAGGCGGATTAAAAAGGGGAGGGGGGGGCTTTTTTGTGGGAAAATTTTCGTTGTTCATTGAAGGATTCACTGAGACATGACTGGAGCGGCCCCTTCTTAGGCTGTCAGTGGACTCCAATTTTAGAAAAGTTTCTAGATCCGCAATTGGTTTACAATAATAGTAAATAAATTGATATCTTGGCAAAAACACGTGGTACCTCCTTTTATCGACTATCTGTCCTAATAATGACTAATTTATCTATGGAAATATTAACTTAGAAAATAAATTGTAAATCGTGACGGGATATTGGTTAGAGATTTTAAATGTGTTTCACAACGTGTATTGACAAATACTTCTTAATTACAGTTTGAATACATTCTGTTATGAAAATATGTGTTTAAAAAGAACTAATTATGCCCTCATGGGGAAACATACATACATCCTTCGCAAAACATTTTATATTATAAGATTAATATATTTTATTTATTTCCACATATTAAAAAACTTGAATGATTTTTCTGTTCTCAAACCTCGATTTACATTTCGGAGCTAAAATAATTGTCCAGGGGTAAATTGGTTATCTATTTTTGCTTCTAATGTTAAAGGAGGGTTTATAACAGCAATTGTTTGCCCCTGACATTGCAAATTTTTTCTAGCTTTTCAAAATCATGTTAATTTTATTGATGAATGAATAGTTTAGCGTAATCTAGATAATTGCAAAAATTCAAAAATTGATACAAGCCAAGGCCTAACATGAAAAGACATTTACACACATTCACATTTCCATGAAACAAATATTGAAGAACAGTTAGGGAGCTACCATTTGATTTTTATGGGGGGGGGGGGGGGGGGGGGGGGGGGGGGGGGGGCTAGGATGAAATTTAAAAAAAATAGGCAGAACAGGAGTTTTGAGTAAAAAAAAAAGGCAGGATGAGACACTTGCAAAAAAAAAAAAGTCAGGACCACAATTTAGGTAATAAAAAGTCAGGATAAACTAAAAAAAAAAAAGCTGGACCGAATAGAGTGAAAAATAAAAATGCAGGACAGAGATTACAGCTAAAAAAAAAATGCAAGACAAAATTTTTCATCCTAGCCCCCCCCCCCCCCCATAAAAATCAAATGGTAGCTCCCTAAAGGAATTTGGTCGACCCCTTGCCTTTTCCCGAATGACAGTAAATTCGCGCCAAAGTAGGCACAGGCAGATGGAGAGTTGTCTTATTGGCACTCAAATCACATCTTCCTATATCTATAGGCGTCCGTTAAGACCTCTTACAACAACACTTTGAGCTGATCTGTCGCAAGACTAAATTTCAGTTCAAATCTAATAAACCGAAATTTGCAAGTGGCAAATGAAAACTTCCAGTCCGTTAACCGGTCAACACATATAACAAGATCTAAAAGAAAGACGAGGATATCAAAGGCACTTTCACACTCATAAGTCAAATTAAAATTAATACGACATGGCAAAAAAAGACCCGAAGACAAACAGCAGTATACAACACATAACATAAAAAAAACTTAAGACTTAGCCACACGACCCCCTAATAAAAGTCAGAGGACAATCTAACTATTGTATAGTTATTATTTTTTCCCGTCCTGAATATGCATGAAATGTTTGCCACTGGACGTCAATCAGACATAACCATTCAATCAATTGGCTAGCCAGGACTACATTTATCAATTCACATAGTACATTTAAGGGTAACCACAAATATTGTTTTATTGTTTTTTTGTAGCAAAATACGTCCCTGACGATTTACTGAATGTCTTAAGCGACGCACGTGACAAATATGGCGACATTGTTAAAATGCGGATGGGGAAAGATTACATAGTTTATGTATACCATCCTGATTATGCAAAAACAGTCTTCCAGTTTCCTTACAAGGAACACCTGCGGATTGGGTTAGACCTTAGCGAGACGTTCCATGACAGAAGTGGCGTGCCAAGAGATCTTGGAACATTGTGAGTAGAAAAAATAGTAATCGAAGAAACTGAGAACATATTTTCTTATACGTTCAAGACGAGCGTTTTTCTACACAGTACTCGTCGGTGCATCTTCGCTAACCAAGGGTTACGATCCACTCACGCTCTCTTCTAGAGAAAGTGGGAGTGGATCGTAACCCTTATAAGAGAGCGGGAGTGGATCGTAACCATTAGAAAAGAGCGAGAGTGGATCGTAACCCTTGGCTAACGAAGATGTCATCGTTGATGCTCGAATAAAAAAGTAAAAAGGTCAAATAAAGTACGAATTTCAAGAGCAAAATGCTATAAAAAACAGGAGAATGTTTTTGGTTTAAAATCTATACTTCCAATTGATAGTGTATGATTTTTATCATGCATGCTAGCTCGTGTATTTCTTTCAGTATTCATCAATCAAAAAAACGACATCATGTAAAATAAAACTCTTTTTTTATAGAAGCGCATGTCTGTTAAAAAAATACAGTTTCGAAATTATTATCGTCTATACCTGAATAACATCACGCAGGTAATTTGCGTGCGTCCACAAAAACTGCATTTGAATCAAGAATTTCCTACTTTTTCTTTTCACAACGCAAACGACGTTCGAGAAGAGGGGGGTACCAGTAAATGAATATTTTCAAATAGTTATATTGTTGAAAACAAAAAAATAAGGACAATTATCCGTCCAAATAATTTGAACATTTTAGGGCCAAATAATTAGAAGCACTCCTCATCCACACTCAGCTGTATAAATGCGTCTTATAAATAAATGAGGGTCTGGATGGGGCTTACAAAATAAGAAATAATGGTACAAAGTGAAGAATAAAAATAAAGGGCAAAAACAGAAAAATAAAATAGAGCTGGGCTTTATACATTATTGAAGGCCATACGGTGACCTATTGTTGTTAATTTCTCTGTTATTTAGTCTCGTTTTGAAAGTTGTCTCGTTAGCAATCATGCCACATCTTTTTTTTTATTAACCAAATACAGAATATAGAGAAACGATGGACTTCAATCAATACTCATTAATGTACTTACTTTAATTCAGACAAGGCGATGCATGGGCTGCTCTCAGAAAACCATCACAAGAAAAGATGCTTCGTCCAGCAGTTGTTGCTAATTATGTGCCGTTGATTGAAAGAGTTACGAATGACTTTGTAGAGGAGTTGCGAAAGAAAGGAAGTGTAGACGATCTGCTTAAAGAGCTGATGAATTATACAACTGAAAGTACGTATGCATACATATCTTTATTTACTAGCAACTTCTGTTTTCTGGTTCTAAAACCCCATAAACATTAAAAAAAAACATCTTATGTATAATAATCATTTTTGTTGTATTGACCAAGATTATTCTATATTCTGTTAAACAATTTACGAAAATCAAATATGACAGACATGCACCAACGAAGACCACTGAATAATAGGATCATAATTTGGGACAGGCACATGAAATAAATTGCAATGTTAAACATTTTAGTGAGCGTTAAATATTCCCTTTTTAAAGAGGAACACTTGTGTAACAACGATTATCACATTAACTAGTGCTTTTGTTTATGTTCGATATATTTGTTAATAGACGTTATACCATAAGTCAACAAACCTTTTAACTATATTTTAATTTTATCAGCTATCATGTTCTGCTATTGTAATGTCGTGCACATATGAAAAGACATTAAGAATTTTCGTAATTTTTTTGTTGGAAATGTGTCTGAACCGTAACCTTGACGATGATATGTTTTATCAAAGTTCAAAGTTACAATATTGATATATGAGTATTATACCCTTATATTTTTTGCAGGTGTTGCAATGCTATGTTTTAACAGAAGACTAGGGTATTTGGAAAGTAATTCAGATACAGAAATTGTTAATCTTATCACAAAGTTCTTCATTGATTTCCAGACCTCGATTACCATGCCTTTCAAGACATACAAACTCTTCAGAACGAAACTATATAAAAGATTCGAAAAGACATATTTGGACATTTATAGGTAAATATTTTATGTGTAATGACTTGTTCTTTGAGTCAACAAAGTTTCAGTATTGAATAATATATGTTAATGCGCATGCGTGATTTATTTAATAACATGTATGCATGACAGGTTGAAAAACGCAGGTGGTACCTTTCGTGTATCGAGTGAATGAGGGTGTGTTTTTGTAAAGGTTTGATCAGACGAGCATATTTGTTGCTGAGATTGTGAGTTGCTAAGATTGTGAATTCAGGAGCAGAAGCTAAGAAAGGTCAGATTGAAGACCGGACTAAAACATCTTTTTTCTTATGACATATGATCTTTGGCTAAGGTGGAGTCAATCGGCAAACCTCGTGTGACTTCGTGTGACTCCGCTTCTCGCCATCTATCCGTTAGATGGAGATACGGAATCGGCCAAGTTATGACGATTGAGGTGGAATTAATAATGGAATAAGTGAACCGCAATTCCCAGAATATATGAAACACATATTGTCGGCTGTTGTTCGTCTATGTTTAATTGGTTCAAAGAAAAAAAGATGCCGGCAAATGCTGATAAATTACAGGTTATCGCTGTAGGGAAAAGAATCTTTGCAAAACATCTTTCTATATCAATTCAGCAAAATATACAATCATGTGAAGAAACCGTCAAGTTACTTGGAAATAATACCAACTAAAATGTGATGCACATATAAGTAACAGAAAGGCATCACCATAGCTGAATGTTCTCAAGAGAGTTGGATCTATGTCTAACCAGATTGAATAAATCCATGTTGTGAGAGAGGGGGTAGGTCGATTACAAGTGATCGGTATTAAGAACATATACACATCTGCGCATGCGCCAAAATAATGTCAATATCTTTTGATATCAAATAAACATTGTGATGAAAGTGTAAGTATTATTTGTTAAAGTTTTTCAGAGTCTAGTATTCAATAACAAGCAATTAAAAAAAAAGACCTGCATTTTTTTTTAGTTGTAATCTCTGTCCTGCCTTTTATTTTTATTAGTTTATCCTGACTTTTTTTACCTAAATTGTTATCCTGCCTTTTTTTTTTGCAAAGTGTCTCATCCTGCCTTTTTTTTTTACTCAAAACTCCTGTCCTGTCTATTTTTTTCAAATTTCATCCTAGCCCCCCATAAAAGTCAAATGGTAGCTCCCTAATAAGATTCATCTTCTATTTTAGGATAGGTAAAAAAGAGATATCAGCCCAAAGAAAAATGTTAGAAAAACTACAAAAAGAAGGTGACCTCGATCAGTATCTTCAGGACGAACCAAACTTCATATACTCGCTACTTAACGACACAAGAATGACGGATGAAAAAATCAACAGTGTTATTATGTCTTTGTTTATAGCAGGAATTGATTCGGTACGTATTTAAAAATTGGTTTATTATTATAAGACCACAAAAATTGAAAATTTTTTGGTCGTATATTGGTATGACGTTGGCGTCGTCGTCGTCGTCGTCTGAAGACATTTGGTTTTCGCACTATAACTTTAGTATAAGTAAATAGAAATCTATGAAATTTTAACATAAGGTTTATGACCACAAAAGGAAGGTTGAGATTGATTTTGGGAGTTTTGGTCCTAACAGTTTAGGAATTAGGGACCAACAAAAGGTCCCAAATAAGTATTTTTCTAGGGTTTTGCACAATAACTTTAGTATAAGTAAATAGAAATCTATGAAATTTTAACACAAGGTTTATGACCACAAAAGGAAGGTTGGGATTGATTTTGGGAGTCTTTTTGTCCCAGCAGGTTAGGAATTAGGGGCCAAAAGGGTCTAAAATTAAACTTTTTTTGATTTCATCAAAAAATGAATTATTGGGGTTCTTTGATATGCCAAATCTAACCGTGTATTTAGATTCTTGATATTTGGTCCTGTTTTCAAATTGGTCTACATTAAGGTCCAAAGGGTCCAAAATTAAACTTTGTTTGATTTTAACAAAAATTGATTTTTTGGGGTTCTTTGATGAATATAAACATGTACTTGGATTTTTTTTTTATGGGCCCAGTTTTCAAGTTGGTCCAAATCGGGGTCCAAAATTAAACTTTGTTTGATTTCAACAAAAATTGAAAATATGGGGTTCTTCAATATGCTAAATCTAACCATGTATTTAGATTTTTAATATTTAGGCCCGGTTATCAAATTGGTTCCAAATTTCTCAAATTCCAAATTTTGGAAAAGTTTGAAGAAGAAATCTTTAATTGCACAATATTGCGCAATAGATTTGTAAGATCTTGACATTTGTTTTGTATAAGAAACTCTTATTATGTCAAAAATTTGATCAAAATCCAAATTCAGAGCTGTATCAAACTTGAATGTTGTGTCCATACTTGTCCCAACTGTTCAGAGTTCGACCTCTGCGGTCGTATAAAGCTGCGCCCTGCGGAGCACCTGGTTGATTATATGATGTCTTGGCCGTTTATATAGTGATAATTACTACCAGATCAAACATTTCATACTTACTAGTATTTGATTATTAGATAATCTTTAGGACTGTGTTTTTGATTGTTTGATTGTCTTCTTTAAAAAAAAATTAATGATTCTGTGATTATATTTTATGAACACAAAAAGAGAAAATAGAGAAAAATAGGCAATGAAAATAAAGAATAGATAATAATGATAATGAGATGTTAAAATATAAAGAATGGAGAATAATTCGGCAAAAATATAAAGAATAACATACATAAAAACCAATCGGCAATCCGCGGGTAAATCCGCTACTCTCCTTCTTGAGGTACGGAATCGGCTGAGTTGTGACGAATGACATAAATAACCCCGTCCAGACCCTCATACACGTTCAATATGTCCATTCATCTTTTGTTTTGTTTCAGACTGCAAATACAATCGCCTTTGTATTAATCAATTTAGCATTGAATCCAGAAAAACAAGACCGGTTGTACCAAGAAATAAAGGAAACTATGGGTGATGAAAATACTCTCACCAAGGAACATCTAGCAGAAATGTCTTACCTCAAAGCCTGTGTCAAAGAATCTCAAAGGTAAAGAAAAATGGGAATCGTGTTCAGTGGACAAATGTGATGCCCCTGCATGCTTACATAATAACCGGTATAAAGGGCTTTGTCTCGAGGCAAGAACGGTAAAAGTGACTTATAGGTCTATTGCGCCGGGTTTATTAATATTTATTTATGTATTGTATATTTATAATCTGTACATATTTACACATGTCACTATAATAAATAATTTACTCACTTACTTACTTACTTACTTACCTACACATTGTTTAACTGTTTGGTGCGTTTTAGTAGAATTATTAATTCATTTAATTGGATTTTGCAGGTTAGTGTTTCCATTGATGCTTGGTGCTATCCGATACCTAGAGGAAGATATAGTACTAGCAGGCTACCATATACCCAAAAATGTAAGTATTATCTTGTACTAGCAGGCTACCATATACCCAAAAATGTAAGTATTATATTGTACTAGCAGGCAACCATATACAAAAAAATGTGAGTATTATATTGTACTAGCGGGCTACCATATACCCAAAAATGTAAGTTTTATATTGTACTAGCAGGCTACCATATACCCAAAAATGTAAGTATTATATTGTACTAGCAGGCTACCATATACCCCAAAATGTAAGTATTATATTGTACTAGCGGGCTACCATATACCCAAAAATGTAAGTATTATATTGTACTAGCGGGCTACCATATACCCAAAAATGTAAGTTTTATATAGTACTAGCAGGCTACAATATACCCAAAAATGTAAGTATTATATTGTACTAGCAGGCTACCATATACCCAAAAATGTAAGTATTATATTGTACTAGCGGGCTATCATATACCAAAAAATGTAAATATTATATTGTACTAGCAGGCTACCATATACCCAAAAATGTAAGTATTATATTGTACTAGCGGGCTACCATATACCCAAAAATGTAAGTTTTATATTGTACTAGCAGGCTACCATATACCCAAAAATGTAAGTATTATATTGTACTAGCAGGCTACCATATACCCCAAAATGTAAGTATTATATTGTACTAGCGGGCTACCATATACCCAAAAATATAAGTATTATATTGTACTAGCGGGCTACAATATACCCAAAAATGTAAGTTTTATATAGTACTAGCAGGCTACCATATACCCAAAAATGTAAGTATTATATTGTACTAGCAGGCTACCATATACCCAAAAATGTAAGTATTATATTGTACTAGCGGGCTATCATATACCAAAAAATGTAAGTATTATATTGTACTAGCAGGCTACCATATACCCAAAAATGTAAGTATTATATTGTACTAGCGGGCTATCATATACCAAAAAACGTAAGTATTATATTATAAATGTATTCATTAGGGATCTTAACCCTCTTGCTGCCAGTTGGTTTTTAGGTTAAATTTCGTGTGCCAGAAAATACGACAGCTTGACGTCTGTGACTTTAGTTGTCCAACAATGACGTTATTCAATATATGACTTCATGCAAAAATGACCGTTACATTTGGGACCCATGAAAGAATAATATAACGATGTTAAATATTTTGTAAAAAGATACTGCAATAAGAAGCTTGCATAAATCAAAACAGACATGTGTCACTCAAGCACAGTCGTTGTGGACATATGTGTCCCTCCGACAGCAAGAGGGTTAATGGTGTTTATATATTTATATAAAAGTGAATAACTCACTAAACATAGAGAATAAAGATAAAACAAAAGAATAGATAGAGATAGGGGAAAAAGAAGGAAAAGTGATTAGTAACAAATTAGAAAAGAGAATATGACTGTATCGAAGAGCCCCATTCAGATCCCCATTGAAATTTGTCATTCTGCGGGGGTTAACTCAAAATAGAAACCACTGATTCTGCTATATACCATATCTCCTATTTGTAAATATATTGTCTCTGTACCTAGATATGTTTTCTTTGTGGTGACCTTTGATCTTACTTACAGACACTCGTCCATCCAAATATGAATTCTATGACACTGGATGAAAGATTTTACCCGAGACCTACCGAATATATTCCTGAACGATGGATTCGTGATACAAATGACGATATTGCCAAAGGTCAGGATTTTCCATTCGGAATGATGCCTTTCGGGTTTGGACCAAGAGGGTGCATTGGACAAAGATTCGCAGAAACTGAAATGTACATCGGTGTCGCAAAGGTAATTGAAATTCGACAAAATTTTAAAGATGGAAAAATTGGGCAATATATGGTAATATCACATTATGCAAGCGTATTAAAAACTAGAATGTGAGTACGAGTACGGTATAACTTCATAGTCAATATTTTGTAAAACAATTATGAAAATTAAACGAAACAAATTAATTTTAGTACAGCGGTTGAAGTCATAAAACTTTGCTCAGTGCTCGGAGCACAACAATTAAGCTCGAAACATTAAATCCAGCATTTTTGATTGGTTGATTTTGAAGTATGAGTACAAAAAAACTGACTCGAAAGTTTTATGACTATAAGGCCAGTTGTTTGGTATCACCTTAAGGTAGATAGGGTGTCTTCCTCCATCTTGGATTTTGAAATACTAGAAAACAAGGTCTAGATCTTTGATGAAATGTGCAAATTTTTATAGTAGTAGGTAATTCATGTTTAAGAATTTTCATTATAAAATAGAAAATGCCATGTTTGATCATATTTATGATTGTATTTTACAAAAATAAGAATTCTTTTGTTTGATTAATTTTTTTTCCAACTTTGTCAAATAAGGGGAGGCAACTCAAATGCAAGGGCAGATAATCCAGATAGTGTTACTTTTACAATAGAATGTGTTAGGAATTTACCCATTTTTACATGTAGCAAGGAAACGAGTCCGGTGACCCCATTTTTTCTTTTTCTTATCTGAAAGCATTATATTGAAGCTATCTTCTCATATTTTATCTCAAAATTCTATGGTGTGGTTTGCGTTTTATGGCGGAAAAATGGGTTTTCCATGCATAATCTATACAAAATCTTGACAATTTTGAACAACCTGTAGCGTGAAAATAAGTCCGGTGACCCATTCTTTTTATTAATGTTTTTAAACAAGCAGGATATGAACTACATTTTGGCAAATTATTAAAAGATTCTATGGATTATAATTTAGGCACCCCATCTACCTTAAATATGTTTTTCTTTTTTTTTAAACTTCATTGGATTGATTAGAGTTTGACAAACAATAATTTAGGTCATTTAGATGCTTAACCTTTCCTTTTAAAAATAATAGAACGTGATTAAATGTTCAGCTGATTTTTACAGAGTTATCTCCCTGTAGTGTTATGTACCACCTTAACCATAACGTAGACATTGAGGTAACTGGTGACTCCGTTTTGTATTGGAATTTATGACAGGTTTTAAAAGGGAGATTCTAGATATATAACCAGTCAGGATTCTACTTCGTCAAAATTATCTCCCCATTACGCCAGTTCATTTTCACAATCGTAGAAATGGAAGTCATTGTAGGGATAACGCGCTGCTCTTGAAAACCGATAAATTTATCCACATAGCACCATTACGATCCTTATATGTCAGTTGTATTTTAAAAGACAAATGAATCTACTAGACATAGATGCCAACCATTACGATTTTTCCGTAGTTTTTCCGATTTTGCGATAAAAACTACGCTATTACGGTCAAAGTCGAATAGTTACGGATTCCCAATCATCGACGTTCAATTTTGTAAAACGCGGATTTTTATCATTACTTTTCCGTCGTGGTCCAGTATTTAGGAAACGCCAATGTAATGCTTCCGGTTTCTCGGGAGTTATCAACCTATTATTGGGTAACTAACTGACTTCCGAAGAGGCAAACTTGCATTTTATTAAGTAGCTTTCCCCCTTTCTCTACTTCTCCTTGACAAAACAAAAATGTTTGAGTCGAGAACATCTGAACAATTAATGAATGGAATACATACTACAGACAACATGTTAAATGACAAATTTTAGTGTACATCACTTTGCAACCACTCGTCAGTAATTTTTATTGGTAAATGCACGTTTATGAATGATTACTGAAAACTTTTCAAAAATACGGAAAATTTGATAGTTTGTTACTGATTGTGTCAAAAGGGGGTTGGCATCTATGACTAGATAATGAGCATCAGTTAATGATCTTGTCTGCATTGATTCAACTTAAAACTATTGTCTGATCGGTTGTCAGGAGGAATTTTCGAAAATTCTTAAACATTTAAAAAAAACACTTATTTTAATATTTCGTGGAAGGGCAGACTAAATAGTTTTCAGTGGTTGAAGATTATAAACCCTAGTTATCAAACACAAAAAAATATATTTTTTCGAAAATATGCATTTTCATCATTCAACTTAAAAGACTGTCGTCAAGTACTTTTAGTAAAAAAAAAAATGGTATTCGAACACACCTACTCAGTTTTTTTTTTTGTGATTCATTAGATAGGTATTTCACTTGACCCATATCTTTCATCTTTTCGTACTGTGATTTTTTTATGTTATAAATTCAACCTGTAGCTTTGGTATATAAAATGATAGAATCTAAATCGAGATGATATATCAAATACTCTTTGTTTTGTACGTTTTAAAGACAAAATATTCACCTCAAACACACCCTAACACAAAAAGGTGCACTGGATTTTCTCTTTTCGATACAATTGTTACCCATTTTTTGCAATTTTTACTTGAGTCACATAATGGAAGGGCAGACGCGTAAATTACTGAACTAATAGATTGATATGTTGTCTCCGTCCATGGTAAAAAAAAAATTAATCAGAGGTTATGCATTGCCTACATCCAACTTGATAGATACCCATGTCGTCGACTTGATATCTAATTGATCTGCATTACTATGTAATAAATAAAATGAAAACTTATGCAAATGGTGTTTTTTTAAATAAAACACTTCGTAATTGAGAAGAAAATTGTCGTTTTATTTGTTTTTATTAACTTTTAACATTTGTGTTACTGTAATGTTTATTACAGTAAGCATTTATCGCCTTCTCTAACAAAGAGCTTCGATTCTTTTATTTTATTTCAACTGGGTTTCCGCCTGTAACCATCAAAAGCAAACAAAAATTCAAAATATATCTAGACAAACAGTCTTCATCAATGACAAATTCTTATACATCACGTCAAACTTGATTCATAGATGATGTTGGTTTTTTTATCAACATCTAAATGTATGTTCATTCTTTAATAAATTACAGATTTAGTTAACAATACCGTTTGTTATCTTTTTCAGGTTATACAGAACTTCAAAATAGCTTTACCGCCAGGAGTAACTGGGGTGAAAACAAAGCTCAAGACTTTTACAACACCGGCTGAAAGTGTTTGTCTACATCTAACCGACAGAAATATTTCGAACGTGTAGAATATTATAATTACTTTATATAATTAATACTCATTTTTTTAAGTAACAGATGTTTCGTGTAGATTTCCGTGTAAAATAATTATGTAATATTTTCCCAGATATGTATACTCGGGTTCTATTATAGAAATACATAAAAAGTAGAGTACTTCTGATTAGTAAAACATGTTTCCAAATTAACCGATATTTATCAATTATGGACTTTTGACGAGGTCAATACGTTATATATGGACCTGTTCAGATGGTATTGACCGAGGACGAAGTCCGAGTGTCAAAAAATCTAACAGGTCCTTATATAACGTATTGACTAAGTAAAGGTCCTTAAGGATGTACTTAGGTGAGGTCAGATGAAAATTAATATATTAAGAAGTTAAGGTTGATACTTTAAGCTGGTAGAGCATCAATTAGGGATAAAAATAAGCTAAAAATATTGAATGGTCATGGACCTCCTTTTTGAGATATTTGAGATTTAAATATGGCGGGAAAAGACTGACTCGGACTATTACCTTATGTTTGCATTGGTATTATTGGGTATCAAAACAAAAGAAAAAAAATCAAGAATCTTCTAAAATTTTGGTAAATGACCTTTCATGAGCTATTAAGTCTTATATGAAAAAATAAATGGGTGTTATGGGGCAAAATATTGTACATTGTATTCTATGGAAAAACACCAAGGAGTCCGAAAATTTGACACAAATTCCAAAACCTCACATATGGAAATAATGTATTGGGAAAATAACGTTCAATGTTCTTTCTTGTATTTTTAATTTGTTTTTTGAATTAGAATTCAAGTTATTAAAAATATTAATATTTTAAACAACTTCGTAGCTTGTTGCATTAATTTCTTGTATTCTTAGCGTCTGCATTTGACAGAAAATTCTTGAAATATCCAGTGAAATTTTTGTCTGCTGTAGCGCTTCCTCCGTGGTGGTTATGTGTGACGTCATAAATCTTAATTTAGTGTTATTTTCATATTGACCAACGATACACGTATAAATAGAAACAAGGCGCCAAATACGTAAAATAACCTTTGAAACACGTGATCGGCATATCCAATGAAAACAGAAAAATGCTACCCAATATGTAATATTTCATTTTATTGTTCCTCCTGAAAGTTTAGTACCTACGACATATGCATCCAAGAAAACAAGTTGGCAGAAATGAACATTATTCTAACATTGCCACTCGGACTTCTTTTATGCTGCATTTTACGCCTGTGTCAAGCAATTAACATCTACCCCTTGTTTGTGTGTTTGTTTTTAATTTTGGGTCATGTGTTGTTGGAGGTCAGAGTGTCGTTCCTTTCGCTGAGCTAGTATACATTATTTTTTGGGCGGTCAACGGAAGCCCGATCCCAGGCGCATGTTCTTCCCGTAGCGTTGAAGACCCATTTGTGTCCTTGTGCTGTTTTCTGATCTCTGGTCGTTTTTTTTTTCTTTTCTGACACATTCCCCGTTTCCATTCTATATTTAATACGTCCTGACAGACAGCATCAGAGCTGAAGGATTCGGTATCATCAATGTGCAAATATCCTATATACTTCCATGACGCATAATTAAATCAGGAAATCATGCGCATGTATGCATTACTTGATGCTATGTTATAAAATAGAGATGTTTGAAGAACAGCCATTCTTTATACTAACCCGTGAAAAATTGAAATCGAGAATTTTGATATCCGTAAAAATCAACCATTAATTTTTACAGTAAAAGGAAATTTACAAAGCTCTAAACTTAGAATTATTAAATTATGTATGTACTCATTGTGACAATGTATTTTATGCGTAGTGCTTTTTTTAAAGCACAAATCTTGTAAAAAAATATCTTATAGTTTTATTACAGAGAATGTATAATTTAATATGCCAACATAAACTGAAAGTATATACAGGTTAGCATATTCAACAAGTATGCACATGTGTATAGTTAAACATCGGATTTACTAAATGTGTTTAGTCTAATTGTTTATGTACAGTAATATATGGTTCATATCGAGACTTTCGAGTCAAAGCAAATTGTTAATCAACACAACAATATTAATGTAAAATTTTGAATTGAAAACACTAAAATGATTAAGTTAAGGGGGTAGACCTTGGTTCAGGGAGATAACTCTTTAAATCAGTTAAGCGTTTGTAAAATTCAAGTTTCATCAATGTTTTTTAAGCATTTACCTGAGACAGATTGGAAATAGTCTATGTTTCCTAGAAGCTTAGAGTATATTTATGAAAATGGCTGACACAAACGTACTGATGATTTTAAGAGTTACTTTCCTTAACCAAGGTCTACCACCTTAAACAACGAATTTAGATTCCACCACTGCAACAAGTGTGTTACGATATTTCTCTACTCGAGACATTTATATTTTAATTTTTACAAAGAGCGACGTTTTTCACTCTTTTTTCATGTCGTCACAATAGGAAATTCAGAAGAAACCAAAATATGCCATAATTGAATTTCGACCAAGCATTTGCCGAGAACAAAGTTTTTTCTAGAGAGGAGAAATATTTTTCTCACACAGATTGAGAAATGTGAAAAAGCATGTAAATAAGAGAAAATTGATTGTTCATGTTAAAGTTATTCTAAGTCTTGTATTATAACTGTTATAAGTCGAATGAATGGGGTACCGAGTCTGTTTGTCGAGTAGCAGTGTATGGATCTGGACATGTCCTTCGAATAACAAAGCAAATCAAAACAATTATCGAAAGTAATACGAGCCCTAAGAGAACAGCCAACACAATGATCGTCACCGCATCTGAAAATAAACAGAGCATATATATGTAGGACTCAAATCTATGGTGGGTCCCAAATCTATGGCAGATTCCTAATCTATGGTAAATGTGACGTCATACCATCCCAAATCTATGGCAAGTTTTGTAGTTTCCTAATCTATGGCGGATTTTTATTGTTTTAAAATCTATGGCATTTTTTTGCAAATGGAAAAAAATTAATGCAGTATATTTTCGATCAATGCCTTGCCTTAAGAAAGAGGAAATATACGACAACGGGAACATGTCTATAAGCATTTGTGAAATAAATATTCCATAATGGTCAACCAACAAAAAGTCATAAATTATAAATTAATAAACCTTAATACAGACTTCAAGATGAAATGATGAGTTCTGTAAAAAAATAAACATTTTTTAATCTGTGCATGGTATCTGTTTAACCCATTCATTAAACCAACTAATAAGTCCTTTAATAAACAAGAAGATCGCTTTTTATTTAAAAATATATTAAAAAGTAACAAATAAAAATCAACAGTTTAAATTTTCAAATAATATTTATTTCAGCGATATCGTTAATTCATCTTTTTTATTTGATGTGGATTTAAATCAAATTTGTATCCGGTAATTTGATCTTTCAATTTATAAACTTTGCCAGCCGTAGACCGTAGACGACTACTACAAAATCTCCTTTTTAAAAATATGCGATACTAAAAATAGCGGTGCCCTTATCACGGGCTTTGACCGTTACAGCACATCTTGTCCCTCTTCGGAATAGTAGGTCACATTAAACCACCGGCAAATTTTTGTCAGGAAAATAACTTCATCTTGAATGGTGTTCAAATCTATGGGTTCCGCCATCGTTAGCGGCAGCGAAGATGTAATATGGCGTTATTCAATTGTGACGTTATATGTTACTCTCTCCCACAGATCTGCCATAGATTTGGAGAAAACAAAAATCTACCATAGATTTGAGTTGTTTGGCGTTTGTAACGTCACATTTACCATAGATTAGGAATCTGCCATAGATTTGGAACCCGCCATAGATTTGAGTCCTACATATATATATAGTTCAATAGATTTACAACACTTTTAGAATGAACAGGTGACGAGTATCACTTCTTTATATACTGTACTGTGAATATCTGAATCCGTTTTAGATCCTTCAGTTGACATAAGTGGTCTTGTTCTGTTCATTTGCTAGAATTACCATAATGCTATACATTATATTCACTGACATATTTGTGCAATTTTTGGTGTTCTGGTGTTGTTGATTTTTTTCCTTGCGATAAACGTTTAATTCGAACACAGGGGAAATCATAAGAAGATATAGAATTTCTTTTAAAAGACATATAATTTCATTTTTATTTTTGTATGCTCGATGTGTCTCACAAAATAACAGCCTTCGCGAGTAATATTACCTTACCGTTCACATTGTTGTAACTCCTAGCATAAAGGTTTTGCCCTTACTCGTATATATGTCGCAAATTCTGTCGTAAATGGTTTGACTATATGACCAATGAAATGTGATTCATCTTTGAAGTAAATAATGCTTATGCATGAATTTTGTAAAGTGATTAAAAAACCATGAAAGAAACAGAAACACAATCAAATATCATATTAAAAAAATCTTAAGCAACATTGTGTTGTAGCGATTTAGGATCAAATCATTTTATCTAGCAAATATGAGGAAGCTGGAACGAAAAAAATCCGACATTTTAATTGTTCTTATTCTTTATATAGGTCGGTCCCATGATGAATGATCGACGGAATTAAAAGAGTGAGATATAGCCAAAAGTTTTACTCGAAACACTGTGGAATGATTCTATTTCAATTTAAAACTAAACACGAAGTACGATTAATTGTGATTTAAACTTTTTAAACGTTATTTTAAGGTAAAAATATGATGAAAATGCATCTTATTCAAAGAGAAGCGTAAGAATATGAAAACGAAAATGAATGTCCTGTATTAGCCCATCGGACCGGGCCGAAAAGCTGAATTGATATCAGAAAGGATACGTCGTCAGTATTATATGGTGATTGGTGCGTATTAGGACAGTCTGATTTGATCATTACATTGTAGAATTGAATGCTTCTTTTTGTAAATTCATTGGGGTTGAAAAGCGTTGACCGAAATATATTTTGTTCTATAAATGTTTGCATGTTCAACGCTTTTACAACCCTATGAAATTATTATAAGAAGAATTCAGTACTTATAATAACATTTTTTCGCTATGATCATGACTATCAAGTGTTTCTTTTGTTTACTTGCGCAATTTATTGTGGTATCACGTGTCATCATGTATTATACAAATCATTTAATACATTTTGATATGAAGAATGACACGAGATTGATGTTAGCCAATCAAAATAACGTATAATAATGAAACATACATCTAATGTAATTATTTAATCGTGTTGCTTATTTAACTATTTGTGGGGTACCAATTTTTATAGAAATTCGTGACTATAGGCACAATACGGATTTAAATGTTAAACGAAGTGTTAATTTTTTATAGTGTTGTATTCTTATGAATTTGGAAAATCCACAAATCAAAATATCCACGAAGATACAAATTTTCCTAAATCCACGAATATCGAGTAACCTCGAAAATGAATATAGCCACATACCTTTAGATCTGTTTTCTTCTTCTGACAACTCACTTACAACTCCTGACCTTGTCGTCAAATAACTATGGCAGGTTGGTAGACCTTTGGGGATATATCTTTTCTGATGTTCCCACGCTTCGTTAAGCATGAGCGCCATTCCCTCGACCATGTGCTTATCAATGTGACAATGCAAGAACCACATCCCAGGGTTACTGGCAACTATTCTAATAATTACATAACCCCCATATGGAACAACTATGGTGTCTTTACGTACAGAATTAATCAAGTTTATTCCTGGAATATTATTATAATTATTCCACGATGCATTTCTCCACTTGGCGTGATTGCATTTGCTTTGTTTATTAGAGTGTGTATCGCTGCATTTTATGTCCTCTGTGAATACGAACTTGCCATTATTTGTAACTTCAGGAAATACCATTTTCAGAACTTCGAACGTATGACCATGCATATGAATAGGATGAGCTATCGTTGCTCCTTGGCCAAGACTCAACAAAACCATAATGACTTCAGATCCAGATTTTAAGTTTAAAGAATGGCTACATGTACAGGTTTTTCATCAGTGCACCCATTACAGTCGGTATCTGTTTCAAACGGTTGTGTTAGAGGTGCAACTGTTGGCCAACGAAAAATACGTCCATTTATGGATGAATTACCACTGGGAAATCCAAAGTTCAAGAAATGTAATGCCTTTTCGTTTGTTTCTTTAACATATTTTACATTAAAATCATCATCTTCTATATTTTCAAGAGATTTCAAGTCAGTCACGGGGACGCATATAAAATTCTTCCTTTGTGGGTAGATTTGAAACGGACAATTTAATACTCGAAACTTGTTATCATTAGTGTAAACTTTCAGGGCTGAAGAATCTCCTTTCTGAACATTAAGAAATCCAAGTCCAATGTTATCTCCAATCGTAAGATTTGGCGAAGAAAGAACACTTACGGTGATGTTGTAAATTCTTTCCTCGGCGTAATCCAGATCTATTTCAAAATCATACCGCTCCGCTGGAAATATGATTATTTTATCTACTTCATTCGCCACAACCTCAAATCCGTCAGTTTCAACTACATTCAATTTCAAACCTGGGATTGAAAATAAGAGGGTACGATGGGAGCCAACTGCAATTAGTCTAAACAAATAGCGACTACCTTTCCTAACATTGAACGTTTCTATTGGTGCAAGAAAATCTTTAAACTGTCCTCGGCCATTGATTAGGATTGAATGAGGGGATGTATCATATAGTTTATCATTCAAATCTAGTAATGCCATTGTATCATACTGGTGGTTCCATTCTTGAATCTGAAGTATATGCTGATTCATAAATGGTATTGGGAGACGCTCCTTTTTGCGAAGGACAATAAAAGCGCCATACAAACCCATGTCTCTCTGATTCCCAACATGAGAGTGGTACCAGTAAGACCCTCCAAAACGAGGCTGGAACGTGTAATTAAAGGATTGGCCTGGCATTATTGGGCATTGTGAAACAAATGCAACACCATCCATAGCTGGGTGTTTGAGCTGATCTATGCCGTGCCAATGAATAGTAACAGCCTCATTGATCAAAAGATTATTCACAATTACTGTAATAGTTTGATTCTGATAAATGAAAATAGATGGCCCTGGCATTGTCCCATTGGCAGTTATAAGATTTCTGGTCAGATTCCAACCGTCAGCTGATATAATTTTATCTATTCGAACTGGACCGTTTTCTTTGGGTGAGAATAATTGTCTTTCTTTTGCATACACTTGGCCGAATTCCTTCCCATTCATCGTAAACGCATTTATTATATCAATTGATGTAAAGCAGTGGTCAGCGTTCTTGTCACAATGAAATCCAAAAGTGACGACAATCAATCCATAAAAAGCAAAAAGGAAAGTGTTCGACATCTGCAAACATTTAAAATATATAATGATGAACATTCCAGTTCCGTATACAGATTTTTCATGTTTTCTGTTATTAAATTGTTGTGAAATTCAAAATTGTAGCTTATCTTACATGAAGCTGGAAGAATGTTTTTCACATCGAACACTCTATATTGTTTCGTACTGTAGTCCTGTCATGTAGTGTTATTGCTTTAGTGTTATATTTAACATTGCCATAAAAGCGCGAGGTTTGATAGCCGCGAAACCAGGTTCAGACCACCATTTTGTTTCTTAAAATGTCCTGTACCAAATCAGGAAAATGGCAGTTGTTATCTTATAGTATTTTTTTAATGTGTGTTGCATTGTCGTTTTAGTGTTTCTGTTGTTTCGTTGTTTTCCACTTATAATTGATGTGTTTACCTCAGTTTTAGTTTGTAACCCGGATTTGTTTTCTCTCTATCGATTTATAACTTTCGAACAGCGGTATACTACTGTTGCCTTTCTATATCTGAATGTGCTGGGACATGAGGTTGATGCCTAGTGGAAAAACAATACTAACAATGTCTCTTTTAATACAGAAACAATTAAACACTCAGAGATTCACCTAGCGTGTCATTTTATTTCAATACGCGAACTTTATTTTAATCGGATACCAGGAAGACGGATAAAATAAGAATTTGTAACTAATTCAGATATAATCAAATAAGAATTATTAAAATCCGAAGAATAGAAATAATCAACTTCTCAAAAAACTCACTCTAAACAAGAAATGTATATTGAAAAGTATCTATCCGAAGAATAGAAATAATCAACTTCTCAAAACACTCACTCTAAACAAGAAATGTATATTGAAAAGTATATCCACGAAAAATTTAAATGGTATTACACAAGTATATTGTAAAATGAAATGTTAAAAAATCCGAACTTATCCTGCCGTGAAGACAAGGAAAGAATTCATGAGGACTATATAAAAAAGTGAAACAATATATTTATAAATATTTTACAATTCATCTTTGAGATACTAATTTTTCCCCAGTATGTACTTACCTTGTTTTTTTTTTTTTTGGTTATATAATTAACAACTTAATTTACCCGGCTTATGTATATGATTGAAAACATTTCAATAGCCACGAATTCTTGGAAAATTTACAGAGTGATTTCCACGAACTGTTCAAAGTGATTTTTCGTATGAGTCAGTTTGTTTATAAAATATATGTTATTTTAAATGTTCGCCTCTTTAACAATAACAGTGCACTGTAATGATCGAGTGGAATATTCTTGACATCTTGTATATATTATGCGGGTCAAGAAGGGGTGTAAAGAATTGAGAATAATAGGCAGGCAAAAAATGCAATTTAAAGTCAAAAACAAAATTGGTATAATTCAAACAAGAGTGAATAATGAAGTGCTGAAATATTAGAATAGAGGAAAATGGTAAAAGAAAATAGATATTAGAGAAAAATTGTCCTTAAAGTTAGAGACCCTCATGTAATGAATAACAAAGGACAATAAGCATAAATAACGATTGGTATCAATGGCATTATTTAAATTTGTCTTTACATTCAAGAAAACTATGTTGTTACAGGTCATATAACGGATCAGAACATTACCAGACGATAAGACAAACAAAACGAAGAGACAATCAGTATTTTAAATATTTAAATCATGGTATGCAACAAAAGAATATTAAACATTTGTACTCTTTAATATTATATAAGTTTAAATGTTTCCTTAAAAATAATGGTAGGATTAAGTCAATCTCTTCCGGTTCATCATGTATGTATAAAATGCATTCTGATATTACCCGCTTCTTTTGCTTTGCAAACAGTCATTTTTAATACAATATAATTCAATCGAACATCCAGATGTCAACATACATGACTAACAAAAATTGCATTTTGAACGTTTAAAATTTACTTTTCTGCCGTTAATGCTCTCTAGGATTTTTTTTCTAAAAATGAGTATAAAAATGATATGAAAGAATTATTGTTTTAATTTGTCAGGTCACAAATTCAACTTTACAATTTTCGGTAGATTTTATTAAAAACAAGAAACACGACTATCACAATTTGTTTTTTAAACACCAATTGAGTACTTTCTTAGATACTCCTTAAAAAATACGTAGTGGTCAAACGTCAGTCGTAAGGGTGCAAAAACCATCGTCCTTCAATATTCTTTACTATGTTTTGTGTATTATTGTTGGTCTTTTGGCCTTATTTAATTTTACCTTAGACGTTTTAAGTTTATTTTCGTCTAATGAGTTGGACAGTTGGCATGTATCACCTTGTTTAGCTTGCTATGCGGTTTGGTTTTTGCTTATTGTTGAAACCGTGATCTGTAGATGCCAATTTCTATGACGTTTATATTAGACTCTGAAAATTGTCCTCTTGGCAATTATACTGCATATGTTTAATTTAATACTACCCAAAATAAAATAAGACAATTGTGTAATTCAGTCCTTTCTGATTGCATAGACGTGCTTGGCGCTTTTTCAAATGCACCTACCAATAATCAGCCATCCGAATGGATATGCTATCTATAAAATAACCAAACATTTACTATTTGTAGCGCATGACTGTCAATTAACCCTCCACGTTTTTCAAATTACTATCAAATCTCTGTATTCTCTTACGTTGCATAAATACTCATTTCAAATGACCGAGTTCCGTAATAGCTATTCAGGTTGTTTTTCCGTATACGTTCCCGACATTATTTTTATCATCCACTTCCGGGACGTTTCTCATCATAATCATCAACATATCATAGCAACCACAATCAACAAGACGCAATTCACAAAATCAACTTACTATTTACGATTATCAATAATATATAAAGATAAACAGTTATGAGGATAAAGTAAAATAAACACAAACACAAACTGTTAAATATTATGATATTGAAGACGTGATATAAATGTGGTGAACGTGTAGTTGCAAACAGGAGTATGACATTGTGAATTCGCTACTTGTATTATTCGTTTGATTCCAATTTTCGTGGATTTCGATGGTACAAGTGAACTACAAAATTAAATGTTGAACGAATAACATATTTTCCTTGGGCTTGTATTCAGACTTCGGCATAAACACGAAATAAAATATCCATGAACATGTAAGTTTTCCTTAATCAACAAAAACTAGTATCAACGAAAATAAATGAATCCACAGTAACCGATGCTCACAATCGGCAATCCTCGGGTGTAACCGATGCTCACAATCGTCAACCCTCGGGTGTATCCGCTACTCTCCGTCTATCCGTATGAAGGCACGGAATCAGTCGAGTTATGACGAATGCGATGATCACTGTTGTTTCTCACTAATATGTAACAACAACCGTGCATATGACGCATCATTCCATCGGTAGTCCCACTGTTTACCCATGAATGCACAATCCTCGCCTGAACAAGCATTGTTAGGATCACCAGTATTCCAGTCAGTAAAGGTAAAATATGTAGTATTCGGCTCAGAAACTAACAAAACCTTTAAATAGACTTATTAAGAAGGGATATCGTTACGATACTGTTGTCAGGTCATTAAAGATTGCATATTTTGGCGTTAATATTGATTCACTTATAGGGTATTGGCATCGGAACTAAACACATTTATTCAAAAACCAGTTGTTGGCATGACACGGGTTATGTTCTTCTCATATATGTTATGATGGTATGATACTAAACCCCTAACGGGAAGGATTATGCCTGATATTCATATGATGAAATCATAATCTTTCAATCAGTTTAATTGAAGTCTGGAGCTGGAATGTCAGTTAACTGCTAGTAGTCTGTTGTTATTTATGTATTATTGTCATTTTGTTTATTTTCTTTGGTTATATCTTCTGACATCAGACTCGGACTTCTCTTGAACTGAATTTTAAATGTGCGTATTATTATGCGTTTACTTTTCTACGTTGGCTAGAGGTATAGGGGGAGGGTTGAGATCTCATAAACATGTTTAACCCCGCCGTATTTTTGCGCCTGTCCCAAGTCAGGAGCCTCTGACCTTTGTTAGTCTTGTATTATTTTAATTTTAGTTTCTTGTGTACAATTTGGAAATTAGGATGGCGTTCATTATCACTGAACTAGTATATATTTGTTTAGGGACCAGCTGAAGGACGCCTCCGGGTGCGGGAATTTCTCGCTACATTGAAGACCTGTTGGTGACCTTCTGCTGTTCTTTTTTCTATGGTCGGGTTGTTGTCTCTTTGACACATTCCAAATTTCCATTCTCAATTTTATTGTCGGATTCCAAGACAAACTTTTTTTCCTGTACAGTATCATGTGCTCCAATCCAATCCAAGCGCCATTTTTGTTGTTAACTATTAATGAGTTTTACAAGGCTAGAAACTTATATAGCCGAGTGAAATTAGGTGTTAATAAACTGGCAATGAATAGTAAGGCCAAGGAATACCGCAAGACACTTAACATTAACAACAAGCAGTGTAAAGAAAAATGTTCGGATGAACTGAGAGCACTATCAAAAAATTACTCTTACACAGCTACTTTTGCAGAGGTAATATTTCTGTACAAAATAAAGGCAACAGTAGTATACTGCTGTTCAAAACTCATAAATCCATGGACAAAAAACAAAATCGGGGCAACAAACGAAAACTGAGGGAAACGCATTAAATATAAGAGGAGAACAACGACACAACATTAAAATGTAACACACACAGAAACGGACTAAGCATTAGACAAAATCCTACGAGAATAACAAATATTATATCAAAACCAAATACATTAATTTGGGATAGATAAGTACCGTGACGCGTCTTATAGTAATATGAATTGACACTCAAAAATAAGAGAATACAAACGACACAACGGAAACACAAAGTTAAAATGTAACACACACAGAAACGAACTATAATATAACAATGGCCATATTCCTGACTTGGTACAGGACATTTTTAATGGAAAAAATGGTGGGTTGAACCTGGTTTTGTGGCATGCCAAACCTCCCTCTTTTATGGCATTGTGAATTATAACATTAAAATGACAACACAACATTACAGAACTACAATATAAATAAATAGGAGAACACAATTGACAAAGAAACACACGAATTTAAAGTAGTACAAAAATCTGTAGTACTGGAAATTTACTTTTAATTTTCAGTACTATTTTGTTAATCTAAATATTACAATAAGTTTAAAGTAAAGAATTAGTACTAAATATAAAAAGTAAATTTGCAGTACTACATATTTTAAGTACAGTAATATTACCTTTGCAAAAGTAGCAGTGTAGGGATTTTGGAAGACACTTGAAAAATATTCTGGCTACAAAAAAGACAATCTCTCTATCAGTATTGAAGCATTTCATGAATATTTTAAAAACATGAATGCAAGTGACGAAGAAGACGAAGAAGATCTTGATGGCATCAACATCAACGCGTTGTGTAGTCACCCAATTTATAATGAAATGACGTCATTACAGAACAAGGGGTTGTGGATGCCATTAAGAACTTGAAACATGGTAAAGCCTCTGGTACTGACAGGATACTGAATGTGTTTTTTGAAAAACTCTCCACCATTTTTTATATGTATTTACACTAACCTATTTAATGTGATATTGGATACAGGTATTATTCCTGAAACTTGGACGGCAGGAATAATTATACCAGTTTTCAAAAATAAAGGTTGATCAAAGGATCCAGATAACTATACAGCTATAACATCAATTAGTTGTATAGGGAAATTATTTACTTCCATAATCAATACTCGATTGAATTTTTTGGCAAATGAAATTTCACTTACATATGAAAATCAGGCTGGTTTTAGAAAGGGGTATTCAACTGTAGACAATATTTTTGTACTTCATGCACTCATAGAGCTGTATTTCTCATTTGGAAAAAAACTTAATTGTACTTTTGTAGACTTTCGGATAGCATTCGATACGGTATCAAGATCTGGTTTATGGGGAAAACTTCAATTGAGTAATATTAAAGGGAAGTACTTCAAAGTTATTTTTAATATGTACCAAGGAATCAAATCATGTGTAAAATATAAAGGATGCCATTCAGATGTTTTCCCCTGTTTAGCAGGTGTAAGACGGGGGGAGAATTTATCGCCTTTTTTGTTTTCAATTTAGGATTTAGAAGACTACTTTAAGAGTCTAGTTGGGATTCCACTAGAAACTGCCAAAGAGTTTCAAAGTGAATTGCACATATTTTTGAATTATTTGCTATATTATATGCAGATGATACTGTAATTTTATCTGAAACAGAAGAAGGTATGCAGCGATCACTAAATATTTTTCAGTTATATTGTGAAAAGTGGAAATTAGAAGTAAATTCAAATAAAACAAAGGTGATGATATTTTGAAAGAGAAAAAGTAAAAAGAAATTTAAATTTTATCAAAAGACAAAGAACTTGAGATTGTCGAAAATTTTTCTTATTTAGGTGTTATCTTTAAATATAACGGTACTCTTTTAGATACCAAAAAGAAACTTATTGATCAAGCACAAAAATCGATGCATTTTATTCATAGAATTGTTAAAAACGAAAACATTCATATAGAGTTGCAACTGAAATTATTTAATTTCATGATAGAACTAATTCTTTTATATGGTTCTGAAGTTTGGGGTTTTGAAAATTTGAAAATTATTGAACAGATGCATTTGAAGTTTTGCAAAAGAATTTTAAAAGTTCGAAATACTACACCCAATTTTATGGTGTATGGAGAGTTGGGAAGATTTCCGTTGCAAATTCGAGTAAAATGCAGAATGATTTCGTATTGGTAGTTCTTTGTACAGGTTGATTCTATCATTGAAGAATCATGGTCATTATGTTTTCAAATGGTATGATTCTGTAGAATCAATATTTAACAACACTGGTCTAGGATATATTTTCATGAACCAAATAGGCTTTTGTGATAAAAATTATCTCGATCGAATATTGAGTGATCAGTTTATTACCTCATTGTTTGGCAATATAGAAAATTCATCTCGGGGACAATTTTATGGGACATTTAAAAAGGACTTTGGTTTAGAAAAATCAGAACTGAGGGTGAGTAACTAAATTAAGGACATCGAAACTTACGTATTCCAATCGAGACAGGCCGACGGCAAAATATACCTAGACCAGAGAGAATATGTACTGTATGTCATTAATTTGTTGGTGATGAATTTCATGTTTTATTTATATGTTAACATGATTCTATTGTTAATTATAGAAACCCATACTTACCTAGATATTATACTATTAATCCGCAATGCATTAAAATGGAATGATTATTGTCCATATGTATTATGGAAGACTACAAACGATTATCTTTTTTATCAAAAAACTTGCTTGTTTATTCTAAAATATTTACAAATGTATTTCTATGTGTTTATATGGTACTGCATGCTCATTTCGTCATTCAATTGTTTATGTATTATACTTTGACCTCATGTTACACATTTATGTGTCTGAGCGTTATCAATAAACATTGAAATCTTGAATCTATTAAAAGAAACGACCACCAATATAATACAATACAAATACAAAGTTTTTTATTGTCAATTATAACGCCCAATAATTTGAGCATTACAATTAAGTTCAATTTCATACAGGTGATTACATATTGATTACATTGATTATTTAACAATAAAACAAAGTCAAGTCTTTTTCAACAAAATAAATTCTGCAGAAATGATATATATATATATAGTTTTACAATATAATATAAATGGACAAACTACCGGTGACTAAACTGTATCTAGAATCTGTTTTGATATTTTCTGATCAAAATTGTTATGATAAACCATATTGTCTAATATGAGATGATATGTTACTAATTAGTTTAAGACTTGCAATAAACGTTTTGTTTGCACAATGTAATTAACATTAGATCTCTTTCAAAAAGAAAGACAACCATCAGTAATATTCAAATATTTACATTTTGAAAAAAAAATATAAAACAATGTAAAAAAAAAATACAGGATTCACGTGTTGGTTGACACATATGGAATATGTGTCACAGATGACGACAATTATGTTCCAATTAACGTAACCACATTCCGCCCCTTTCCTCCTTATTTTACCACATTTTGGATCAGGGTCTGCTTACCCTTCCGGAGAACTTGAATTATCTCCAACTTATAAGTTTTCACACAACCGTTTGCGCTTTAATATATTTATTTCGCACTCAGGTGTAATGACACCCATTACGCATGCGTAATTCGCGCAGTCTCTTTCGGCCATGAGTGTTTGCCAAACAGATTCGAAAGGGGAGGTGGGTGGGAGCCAATAGCGTAAGTATTATTCTATGGTGGGTTATGTATTGCTCAGATTTTAGTTTTCTATGTTGTTTTTTGTATACTGTTGTTTGTCTTTTTTTTTGCTACGGCGTTGTCAGTTTATTTTTGATTTATGAGTTTGAATATCCCTTTGATAGCATGCCTCCATTGTGTAGTTTTTTTTTATTTTGTATAGTTTTCCACATAATAGCAAACAAAAGCAAGATATTGGTAACATGACATGTGTGGGACGCCACGTGTTGGCAAACGCTTACATACAATATGAAAAATAACAAATATAATGAGATTATCAAATATGGCTTTTTAAGGTATATCTAATAAAATTATAAAAAGAAAAGTATAGGTTAGCGGGTAGCATCTTAATGGCATTACATGGATAAAACCAGAGAACCTTGAATATCCAGGAACATATCGTAAATTCTAACGCTATCGTTAAAATATGATAACGCATTGTTTAAATTAAACGCATGGTTAAAAATGTTGCCCAGCTCTACTTTCAATTTAACGTAACGTTAAACTGTCGTTAACGTCTAAAAAATCTAACGCTGATATACGGTTGATCAAGAGTTTCTCTCGCAAATACAACTCCTACTAATCGCTATATACCTTCGTTAAATACTAAACGAATGGCTGCTCTGTAGATGGCACCTAGGCAATGAAATAAAAAGAAATATTTAGAGGAAATGTTTCTCATCTTACAAATTTGACAGATACTGAAATGATGAGGTTTGGTAGAGACTCCATTTACTACATATGCAATATTGTGAAAGATAAACTGAGAAGATCGACAAAAAAAAGAAACGGCTTAAGCTTTAACAATGGAACAGCCAGTCTGCATAACATTGACATTTTATGCCTCTGGTTCATTGATACAAGAGATTGGGGACACGATGGGGTACAGTAAAGCAGTCTTTCTGGAATCGGTGACTCCTGTACCAAACGTTTTATTACTGGATTTTGTATTATTTTTTTAAAATGGTCTTGTATAACATTCTTGAGTAAAAAAGGTTTTTTGTCTCATTATTTTTTATCAGAAGACATATCAGTCATGTCAGCCATGTTGGGATGAATATTAACAAACAAATGCATTACGGGTAACACAAATAATTTCTAAACTTTAAAATATTCAGCGTCATCGTTAACTAACGATTGTGTGAACAAAACCATTTAACCATGCGTTAAGTAACAAAATGTTAGAGTATTAAGTGACACGTTAAACTTAACGTTAAGTAACGACACGTTCGAGTATTAAAAGAGGGACGAAAGATACCAGAGGGACAGTCAAACTCATAAATCGAAAATAAAAGACTAAAGAAATAAGCAACACGAACCCTTCCAAACACTAGGGGTGAAATCAGGTGCTCCGGAAGGGTAGGCAGATCCTGCTCCACATGTGATATCCACCGTGAAAGGGAAGGGGATTGTAGTTACGACGTAATTCCCTCCACTCCCATTTCGATGTAATAAAACAAAACTCAACACATAAGTAATGATAATCATATTTTGGCAAATAAAAAATTTACAATCATACATATGTCATAAATAATTTTTCATTTTAAGTCCATATTCTTGATAATTATTAATTTCCAAAATATATAAATGCACCAAACCAACGGCCACTATAAAGTGTTCAGTGATAAAGAAAAAAACTACATTATAATATAAACATACCTGATAATACAAACAACAACTACTGGAATCATGCAAACTAATATAGGTTCGCAGGTAAACCAGATGTAGAAGTAATGGTTTAGCCCAGCTTTCTTGACCATCATCTTCTGAAAAATAAAATTAAAAACCACAAAGTATCGTGACCAAAAAATACATGTAAATACAATACTCTATAATTACAAATGATTAACTACACCTATAAAAAAGTTTCTTAAAACTGAAACACCAAAATAACTTAAATATAATCTATCTTTACAAAAACATTTACTCTTATAAATTGATCCTGGTTGCTGAACAAAGTGCTTAAAAGTTTTGACAAATAGAATATTTTTCTTCAAAGTTAAATTAGCCAAAGCTTTATTACAATCTATTACAGTTTGTTTTGTGTCATCAAAATCTATGGGTCTTGGCAAAATTGCTGAAACTATTATCTTTAAAGAAGGAAAAACATTGCAAATAAAATCAATTAAATTATTATAATATTGAATAATCAATTTACTGGATAAACCATTCCCAACATCATTTGTGCCTACATGCAATAACAAATGTGTGTATTTTCTTAAAAGTGATTTGTTGTCTTTTATAAATTGATGAAGAGTGTATATATTAGCACCAGATATAGCATTGCAATCCAGCCAGTTAATATTATTGACATATTTACAAGTGGAATCTGACAGCAACAAAACCTTATTTTTTGACACAAAGTCTACAAAAATAAAATGAGACAATTATGATGAGGTAAACAAAACAATATTAATTCAGAATTTCATCAGCCATAGCTCGTGAAGTAGACATTTTTTCATTTAAGTCAAACTCTAAATAAACTTTAAATGCGTCACTACGCCAATCCCCGTGAAATTGTATTAACTCGGAAGGAACTTTACTGTGAAAAGCCCATGTAGCCCCTCCTCTGCGAAAAGAATGAGAGGAAAATTTTGACGAATTTAAACCACACAATTCTAAAATGTCCCTTAGTCTTTTCTGAAAAAATGAATAACATAAAGTTTTATATCCTTTAGATTGTGGAATTAAAAAGGCGGGTTTATCACCATCGGCTGGTATTAAAGTGCACATACGATTGTACGCATTGTACGGACAAAGCGGAGACTCTTTTATCTTGACCAATGGTAACTCCAGTTTCCTATTATCAAATTGAATGGTTTTTGACTATTCCATTCTAACCAACAAATAATCACTCAAAACAATAACGTTATTTCTGCATAATCATATTTTTTTTTTTTTTTTTTTTTTTTTTTTTAAGTAAAAAAATTTAACGTGTTGAATTGACCAGTAAACTATTCGAAATGACCAGGGAATATTTTAAATATAAATATTTACCTGAAGTCAACAGGTATTTCTATTAACCAATCAAATGCGATTAAATTACGAACGATAAATGTTGTACAAACAGGTAACGAGTAATGTCGAAAGGTAACAAGTAATGTCGAAAGCATCCGAGATGGAATTAAGTATTTTTAATTAATTAAAAATTTACCAAAGAACATAGATAAAGGAAGATGTGGTGTGAGTGCCAATGAGACAACTCTCCATCCAAATAACAATTTATAAAAGTAAACCATTATAGGTCAATGAACGGCTATCAACACGGAGCCTTGGCTCACACCGAAACAAAAAGTTATCAAGGGCCCCAAAATTACTAGTGTAAAACCATTTAAACGGGAAAACAACGGTCTAATGTCGGAGATCATTTGTGAACGGTCATTCCATAACGGTCAACCAACTCGGGATGGCGTCCATAAAATTTACGAAGGGATGATTTCAACTTCACCATTTGGAACTCTTGTTTAAGAGCTTCCTTGTGAGCAGCATATATTAAGTAAAGAGTATTAAGTGACACGTTAAACTTAACTTAGTTTTGTAAATGATTGTTTGTCATGTCATTGAGTGTTGTCTTTCCTTTTTCGACTAATGTTTTAATGTTTTTCTATAGCACGTGTCTACTTGATAATTCTACTTATAGTGAATGAATGAATCTTTACTGCATTTGAACTGACCTTGATTTAGCAAAGTAACAAGGTATATACATATATAACAAATATAATACACTACAGGGAACAATTAAATAATCCAGAGATATCCTATAAAACACGTGCATATATGTGAACACATATTCACTGATAATTTTCGATCTTAATTTGCATGCAGCATTTTAATATAATTACATAGTTTCTTTGTTGAGCTTTTTTACCCAGCTTGTAACAAAAACATAAGCATTCGTTTATTTGGCCATTAACAATAAAACTATGGCAAAAAGTTACATCTAAGGGTTTACATACAGGACATAGCAACACCGTTCATCTTCAATATTATTCATTTTACAAACATGTACAATTATTATGGTAGCACTATACAAAGATTTTTTTTATTTCCAATATCCAATCTTTAAAATGCTGTTACTTTCTTAAGAATCCATATAAATTAATAAAAGAGGTATATACACATGAATCATAGATTAATCTTTTAAATGAATGCAATATTTTTGTTATGCAATCATTTTGTAATCAATTATTATGCAATTAATGGCAACATCGTGGACAGTTCACTTGAATGAATTTAGCTCCTTCATCTCTATAACTCTACAAGAAATTTTAACGAAATCTTAATCAACACACTAGGGACTACAAAACGGTGTCTCAAATTATCGCTATCGTATCCCATTCTCCCATAAAACTAGTGTAAACATCCTTACCACATAATAGTAGATAATGTTTGATTAGGTTTAAAATTTGATCTTTACATTCTGTCCGAAATCTGAGACACCCTTTTGTAGATAATGGCTCTAGGAACAACATATAATAAAATCAACCCTCTCGGGGTAACCATAAAGAAGCTAATTTCAATTGAAAGTGGAAACTTCTTGTAAAATTTTGTAGACACGGTTAACATTATAAATGATTACATTACTGTTGTATAATACTAACATTGCATTATTTAGAAAGAGTAATCTGTTAGCTATCCATACATACTACTTTTATACATTTTCACGCATTATAAAGAAAGTTACGGCATTTTAAAACTGGAGAATTGGAGGTATAAAATCTTTTATACTTTGATTTCTTTTTTTAACGACATTATATATTTGTTCACCAAATATGCTTGTTACATTGTCACTTCAAGAAACCAAGCTTTTCTTGAAGTATCCTGTGATATTCCAATAATTACCCAGGTTACAAGTCAGCTGTTGATATAACATATTATAAGAATGAACACATTTCTTTAAATTCAGTTGTACAAAAGTGGCATGCATAATGGTTTCATTTTATAAAGCATATCGATTTATAAAGTTAACATCGTTTTTATCTCGTGTTTCTGAGATAATATTAATCATGGCGATATAATGAATGATTGATTGATTGTTGGTTGCCTAACGTCCAGTGGCAAATATTTCATGCATGTTCAGAACGAGAACAAGATTACAATAAATACAATACGTAGGTCTTTTAATATAGGTCATCCGGGATGATGGTCGGGGAAATTTGAACTGCTACTGAAACATGAGGGTATATTAGATAGGGACAGCAATGTTGCCTTGCAACAAGCCACTAACGGAACCCCTCAAAGACTTGTTGCAAGGGTGTTTAGCGTGCAAAGAGCGTGACACTCTCTTTACACGAGGCATCGGATTTAACGTCCCCATTCTGACCGTTAACATCTTAATGAATGACAGAAAATTTCATAAAATTTTAGGCATGTCAATCACACGGGTGTAATAATTGCAGATTATTGTTTACATCTTTATGCACGACAGAAAAATGCCATAGCATTTTAAGCATAAAAAGCACGTGGGTGTTATATTTGCGGATTGTTGTTGTTAACATCTTTATGAATGACAGAAAATGTCATAGCATTTAAAGCATATAAAGCACACAGATGTAATAATCGTGGATTGTTGTTTATAAAAAAGAACATGTGGTATGATTGCCAATTAGACAACTCTCCACAAGGGACCAAATTACACAGAAATTAACAACTATAGGTCACCGTATATGTTTATATGAAAGAAAATTGTATAGCATTTAAATAAACAACGCTTGCGAGTAGTTTTTGTTATATGTTCCGATTTTGGTACATCTTGATCAGCTTTATTCTTCGAATTGCATGCTACTTATTGGTTACAGTGGCAGATTCGGGGGCGCGTATTCCTCTTTTGATTGGAAAATACTACTATACGAATTTTAGCAATTTCTTTCAAACATATTTTACGGTTCTCTCCGCTCGACGATATATACATTTTTTTTATATCACGCGACTTATTCCAAAATCCTGGAATCCGTCCATTCGGATCTATTGAAACAAACATCATTATGTTCAAATTTTCTCCTTATTAGAAAATACAGTATTTAATCATCAATTTACTTAACTTAATGTTAGAGTTCAAATATTTGAAATAAACCAATTCAATATGATTTAATAATTTATCAAGTTTCATCTCTGAATAATATTCATCACAACATAACATTAAGTTTATAATATGTGTGCTATTGGGTACAATTTTACAAAACTGAAAGATAAACTTCGATATGAAAAATAGGAAGATTTATAGTTGCCAATGAAACAACTATCCCCCCCGAGAACAAATGACGTGCAGCTTTGGGTCACCGCATGGACTTCACCAATGTGCCCATCCATATGAAATTGTAGCCTATAAAAAATGTGAGATTCATTTTTCCGTAAATTAGCACACCCCGAAAATCCTTTTGTGGTGCGGCACCTCGTGGTAAAAAAATCTCTGTTTTCACACTATAAGTTCTTTGAAAATTTAATACTTTGCATACATTCAATAACTCCATAGTTTTTACACATTTATTCTATGGTCCTTTACTTTCCAAATCAACACTTGTTAAAAATAGAAACATAAAAGAAGATGTGGAATGATTGCCAATGAGACAACCGTCCACAAGAGAACATGTACGCTACACATATTTTTTGTTTACGCACAACCTTTGAGTTCCTCACTTTGAGGCGCATTAGGGATCTTAACCCATATAAGCAAGGACAACAGACGCATTTTCAAAATATCATAATTGGCCAATTTTCCAAAGTTTCCTCCCCTGAAACTACACAGCGGATATGAAACAATTTGACGACGCATTTTTAAAATATCATAATTGGCCGATTTTCCAAAGTTTCCTCCCCTGAAACTACACAGCGGATATGAAACAATTTGACGACGCATTTTTAAAATATCATAATTGGCCAATTTTCCAAAGTTTCCTCCCCTTAAACTACACAGCGGATGTGAACCAAATTATGCAGAAATTAATAAAACATGGAAGTTTATTTACAGAACGATCCTCGTTTACTTCCCTGTACTTTTCCGCAGCACCTGAGATCACCCCTAGTTTTTGGTGGGGTTCGTGTTGCTTCTTCTTTAGTTTTCTATGTTGTGTCATGTGTACTATTGTTTGTCGTTTTCATTTTTAGCCATGGCGTTGTCAGTTTTTTCGATTTATGAGTTTGACTG
Organism: Mytilus galloprovincialis; assembly: GCA_037788925.1. Classification (NCBI taxonomy): domain Eukaryota; kingdom Metazoa; phylum Mollusca; class Bivalvia; order Mytilida; family Mytilidae; genus Mytilus; species Mytilus galloprovincialis. The sequence continues at coordinate 39,227,643 of CM075338.1, forward strand.
TCCCTCTGGTATATTTCGTCCCTATTTTACTCGATCAAAAGAGACTTTCTTTAATTTAAAAATCTCGTTGTAGTCCCTGTCATCATTAGGCATCAGGTAGTTATATTTCACAGGCCTTAATTGAAGCAAATTTTGTTTATTTATATTGACGTGGAAACTTTTAGATATACTCAACAATTATTGTTTTTTGAGAGCGAATAAATTTTCCGATATCTTTTATTCATTTTCGTTTTGCCTTCGCCACCATTAAACAGTTTCGTTTCGTTGTTGGGATTTTTTTCGTTGATTTATCCATTTGTTTTTTGTTTACTTTCTTTTCTTTATGTTTCATTTGCTTTTTTTATTACGTTTCCCACGAATACAACAGACAACATAATTTGTGAAAAGGGCTATTCTGAATGCATGAAACTACAATGGTAAAAACAATTGTCAACATAATCAGCTTTTACACGGAAAGCTTTTTAGAAAAGCTACAACTTTTCAAAAAAATTACACCAGACGTCAGTGAGGTAAATATATGGAACAGACTAAGGTCAGTACTCTTAGAACATCCAGGTAAGTTAATCTAATCTTTACTTACAATTTATCTTTTATCTGTCAGTTAATCAATGTTTATACAAATTAATGATAATGATTTTCATTGGATAAAACTTAACTGATATCAATGTTTATAATATTTCAAATTCAAATACTTTATTCACTTAAAACTTTACCGGTCATTGATCGGGCTGTAAAATTCAGCTGAATATATTATTATATACAAATTGTACGACCTAGTTATCTATATTATATAACATTGTAAATATAGAAAATGTGACGTCAGCAGTTGTCATGGTTGTATTAAATTACTTTCGAAATCATGAAAATACATGTATCATAAAAACATTTTATAAGGCTAATAATATGGTAGCACACAACACAATTATAGTTCAAATAAAGAAACAATTACAAGAATTATAAAGGTATAAATTCTATAAATGTAATTGCATACAATAAATGAAGGACTCCTCCGGGTGTGGGAGTTTCTCGCTACAGTGAAGACCCATTGGTGGCCTTTGGCTCTTGTCTGCTCTATGGTCGGGTTGTTGTCGTTTTGACACATTCCCCATTTGCTTTCTCAATTTTAATTATCCCAAAACTATTATAAAGAAAATCATATAACATACTATTCTATTTAGGGTACTGATGGCGGGTTACTATTTTTCTCTGTAATCTATCGACGCTTCAACTCGAAAATAGGCACATTTTATATATAAAGAACTAAGTGTTTACCGTGGGAAAACCAATCTTGAAATGAAAGGTACAGGTATGTAATTTAACAGGTAAACGAAGTCAGTAGATTTCAACTGAAGTTTAAATCATAAAATGTATAACAGAACTTTGGTAAACAGGAGGCTTCCACAGGTTACCCCCCTCAGGTCGCAAGGTCGCTTTTAAATTCGTCGAGAGGTCGTTTTTAAGGGAAATGTACAGGTAGCAGGTCGTTTTTCCCAACACAGAGGACGGAAGTCGGTCGGAGGTAGTTTTTTCCAAGTTTTACAGGTCGCAGGTCGTTTTTAGAAGGCCCTCAGGTCGGAAGTCGCCTCTAAAAAGCCCAGAGGTCGTAGGTCGTTTCTGACCCTGCGGGAGCCTTAAACAGTTTTGAAACAATGAAGTAGAATAAATCTTGAAAGAAATAAAATTCTTTCTCAGTAATTAATAATTTTTATTAAAATAAAAAATTACATATACAATATAGATATTCATAAATTACAATAAATCATTTCTTATTTATGTATTTGATAAATACTCAACCTGTTATGCACACTTTTATTTGTAATCATTTGTGTTACAATACCTGGGTACAAATAATTATACCTCGAGAGGGCCACTTACTATGTAATGAGTGGTAGGGATGAGCCGCTGGAATAGGTCACTATTTCATACTCTATGATATATGAATCATACCAGTTATCGATAAGCAAAATGGGTAATACATTAATTTAGAATATATACGGTTAAAGTGTATGAAAAATCTAAATTTTTGTTACCAGAAAACACACTGTCTTAATAATTGAAATATAAGGAGCAGCAAATTGTTGAAAAGACTGAAAAATTCGAATTATTAACAATAATAACGTAAACAGTAGCAATTTTATTGCACAAGAACCAAATCAGATTTCGACAATCAATGTCTCTTCAGCGATGCTCGAGGTATAAAAATTTGAAAATCGAAGTATTTAATCTAAACATTGAAAAGCTGATTTTAAAAGTAAAAGGGACCAGAAGAATAATAAGACACTTATTTCTTTCAAAATAAATAACAAAAAAAAGCCTATTCAGATAATCCTGCCTACAGCTGTGTTTTTAATCCGATTTATGAAGATATTTTTGTAAAACATGAAAATAAAATTCCTCCGTTAGGTATACGTTTAAAACCACATATAGCTTCTTTTGATTTAAAATCTGTTGCTCAAGTTAAAACTTGCAAATGTCCTCAATGGGAACTTCCCAAACCAAAAATGATATTTGATCTCCGTGAACACAATAAAAAATAAAACAAATCCTCTTTTAATTCAGCAACACTATGCTGAAATTAAAGCCGATTATCTAGATTTTTCAACTGTCTATAATGATGGATCAAAAGATGGTGATAGAGTTGCATCTGCTGCTGTCTTCAGGTACAGAGCTGCAACTCTCCGTTTGCCATCTGATGCATCCATCTTTTCAGCTGAAGCAGAAGCAATTATTTTGGCTTTGAAATTTATTGCTTCTTCAGATAAATCCAAATTTATTATATGTTCTGATTCACTTTCATGCTTACAAGCTATACAAAATACTAAAATTAAAAACCCAACAATTCTCAAAATTTTATATGTAATGAGGAATTTAAAAATTCTTCTGAAAGAAATAATATTTCTATGGGTTCCGAGTCATGTTGGAATCCTTGGAAACACAGCTGTAGACCTTGAGGCAAAGAATGCCCTGGGTAACCCTTTATCTAACTGTGATATACCTTATACTGATTTTAAATCTAATATTAGAGAATATATTTTTAATATATTGAAAAATGAATGAAGTAAAAAAGATGATAATAAATTACATGAAATTAAACCTAATTTAGGCAAACCTTTTAATAATTTTATGTGCAGAAAAGATCAGTGTGTTATTACTAGATGTCGTATTGGTCATACTAGAGTAACACACGAGTATCTTTTAAAAAATGAAGATGAACCACAATGTGTACCTTGCAACTGCAAGTATACTATTAAACATGTTTTAATTAATTGTATTGACTTTGCTGATATTCGAAAGAAGCATTTCAATGTCAATAATATGGATGATTTATTTAATAATGTTCCATTTACAAATATTGTTGCATTTTTAAAAGAAATTGGAATTTATTATAGAATATAAAAATGTTATTATATTTAAGTCGTTTTTAATTTTTATCACGTTATCTTACTGTTGATTTTTTTTTGGGGAAATAATCAATTTGCTTTAGTCTAGAATTTTACTATATTGAAGGACTTTTTGTTTTATTTTAAAGATATGCTTTAAATTGTAAAAATATTCGAATTAGCTCTCGCCGCGATATAGCCTTTTTGTGCTAATGCGGCGTAAAGCAACCAACAATCAATCAATTAATCTGAGGTGAATACTGACGTTTTTGTGCTTTATTAAGAATATTACCCTAAAAGATTGCATGTGAAATACCTTGATTCAATCCATTTATAATGGAGAAAACTTCATCAAGGATGCACACCAAGTACTTTATATTTTGTTTTCAGAATACTAGTGTTCTTACATTTTTTCGCCATAATTTTGCTGCACCGATAGATTCTTCAAATCCTAACCACAAATCATGATTAAAAGAGGGACGAAAGATACCAGAGGGACAGTCAAACTCATACATCGGAAATAAACTGGCAATGAAAAAGACAAACAGACAAACAATAGTACACATGACATAACATAGAAAACTAAAGAATAAGCAACACGAACCCTACCAAAAACTAGGGGTGATCTCAGGTTCTCCGGGAGGGTAAGCAGATCCTGCACCACATGTGGCACCCGTCGTGTTGCTCATGTTATAACAAATTCGGTAAATAGTCTAATTCATGAAAGGGGAGGGGATTGTAAGTTTCTCTCCAGGTGTCAATGTGACCGTCAAATGAGAAAAGAATGTGGAACTATGTTAAAAGTACTCGCATGTTGCTACTGAAAAAACATCATCTAATAAGTGACTTGAGAACTATTTCTTTTTTGTTGGTCTTCTTTCTTTTTCCTTCATTTTTTTTCACTGTGTGCCAGTGTTTGAATTTAATGACTTGTATTCATGTGGAAAAATAATGTATGTTAATCATCGGTATCATCTAGTGTCAAATCAAACACTTTGTCCGAGTGAATAATGGATGTCGCAGACCTATCCAGGTCTTGTAAAGTTCTACGTTTTGGACATGCTGTGATATCTCGTTTCAATTACTGTCTGAGATAATTGTTATATTTAGTTGATCTTCTGTTCCTTTACGTGGGAGTGTTTACATCTTGAAGATAGGGTTTGAATAAGAAAAATTAGTTGGACCTTTTAATGTGAAAATTAACTTCATCAACTTAAAATAAAGCGGCTTAGATATTTTGCCTGTGTACAAGGTTTCTCCAAACTACCTTTGATCGAAGTGGTTACAGATAAAATAGTTTATGTTGCGGAAATGGTCTATAGTTGTTAATGTCTGTGTCATCTTGATCTCTTGTGGACAGTTGTCTCCTTGGCAATCATACGACATCTTCTTTTTATATATTTTGTTATTTTCCAAGCACCTGCAGATGTTTTTGTTAGCAAACAATTTGCTATCCGGTATCGGTATTGACTTTTTTTTTTTTGCTTGAATGCAGTTGAATGGGCCGCATTGAAGATTATTTATCACAAAATATATCTAAATAAGTGGCCCATGAACCTGGATAAATAGGTGGTCCTGGCCTTGCATGTTTTTTAATCAATTGAATAATGGTATTAGATGAGCGGTTAACTTCAGAAAACAAGACCATACGGTTACTTGATCTTTCAATCATTCCAAATATCAAGATTTTGGTACTACTTGGATACTACGATTGTAATTTACTCTCCTCCAAAATAGACTTTCCTCGATTTATATCAGCAAGCATTATGTTTCGTTATTCTATATAAACGAGCTCGATAAACATCTCACTTGTGAAGCTTGTCAAGTTAACCTCTGTGTTTTTTTTAGATTAGTAATCTAGTAAGCATTTTTTATATAGTTCTAATGACTTTTGTTTATTTATGTAGGATCCCATTTTATTTACTGAGATGATGTTGTTGGATTGAGTATAACAGTCCCCTTATTATTTTTATCAGGCAAATCTTTATCAGGAAGGTTTGCAAATTGTCGAAACAATATTTGTCAGTTCCCTGTTGAATTTACTATCCAATAAAAAAAAAAGATCAAGATCTATGATCAAAACAATAATCTACGCCTCCTTTTTAATTATTGCCCTTTGATCACGATTTTGACAATTCTCTTTTGTGTGTTTTGCTTATTTGCCTTATATGTTAAAATGATTATAGATGAATAGACACTTAAGTTACAAAAATGTTCATTTTCATGTCAAATTCGGCCGATATAGTTAGTAGATTGTCCGTCTTTGTAGAAGGGATTGTCCTTAAAGTACCCTTTTGTAGAGAAATTCTAAGTTTTTATGAAATTAAAATGATGTTATCATCAATGTCGGTCATTTTCGAAAAAAAAATAATGCCGATCAATGATTTAAAAAAATATTGAGACCTGTCGGTGACCTTCTGTTGATATCTGCTCTATGGTCGGGTTGTTGTCTCTTTGACCCATTTCCATTCTCAATTTTATTTGCATTGTTAATTAGCGCTCTCATGTATATTATTTTTGTTAGATTTTTATGAAAATGTTAGGTTTATATATAAGCAATGTTTGAGACAAATTCGAAAATCATCAGAATTGTCTTTAATACTTTTGAAAATAAGTGCTGATCAAATACTTTTAAAGAGTTAATATAAACTAGAGGCTCTCAAGAGCCTGTGTCGCTCACCTTGGTCTATGTGCATATTAAACAATGGACACAGATAAATTCATGACAAAATTGTATTTTGGTGATCATGATGTGTTTGTAGATCTTACTTTACTGGACATTCTTCTTGCTACAATTATCTCTATCTATAATAAACTTGGCCCAGTAGTTACAGTGGAAAATATATTCTAAAAATTTACAAAAAATTTACAAAAATTGAATGAAAATTGTTAAAAAATGACTATCAAGGGCAATAACTCCTTAAGGGGTAAACTGACAATTTTTGTCATGTTGACTTATTTGTAGATCTTACTTTGCTCAACATTATTGCTGTTTACAGTTTATCTCTATCTATTATAATATTCAAGATAATAACCAAATACAGTAAAATTTCCTTAAAATTACCAATTTAGGGGCAGCAACCCAACAACGGGTTGTCCGATTCATCTGAAAATTTCAGGGCAGATAGATCTTGACCTGATAAACAATTTTACTCGATGTCAGATTTGCTCTAAATGCTTTTGTTTCAGAGATATAAGCCAAAATCTACATTTCGTCCCTATGTACTATTTTTAGCCATGGCGGCCATCTTGGTTGGTAAGCAGGGTCACACCACACATTTTTAAAAATAGATACCCAAATGAAGATTATGGCCAAGTTTGGTAAATTTGGCCCAGTAGTTTCAGAGCAGAAGATTTTTAAAAAGAAAACTAAAATTTTAGAAAAATGGTTAAAAATTAACTATAAAGGGCAAAAACTCCTTAATTGGTCAACTGACAATTTTGGTCATGTTGACTTATTTGTAGATTTTATTTTGCTGAACATTATTGCTGTTTACAGTTTATCTCTATCTATTATAATAATCAAGATAATAACCAAAAACTGCAAAATTTCCTTAAAATTACTAATTCAGGGGCAGCAACCCAACAATGGGTCGTCCAATTTGTCTGAAATTTCAGGGCATATAGATCTTGACCTAATAGATTATTTTACTCCTTGTCAGATTTGCTCTAAATGCTATTGTTTTAGAGTTATAAGCCAAAATCTACATTTTACCGGGTAACCCTTATGTTCTATTTTTAGCTATGGTGGCCATCTTGGTTCGTTGGCAGGGTCACGCCACACATTTTTTAAACTAGATACCCCAATGATGACTGTGGCAAAGTTCGGATTAATTTGGCCTAGAAGTTTCAGAGGAGAAGATTTTTGTAAAAAATTACTAAGATTTACGAAAATTGGTTAAAAATTGACTATAAAGGGCAATGACTCCTAAAGGGGTCAACTGACCATTTCGGTCATGTTGACTTATTTGTAAATCTTACTTTGCTGAACATTATTGCTGTTTACAGTTTATCTCTATCTATAATAATATTCAAGATAATAACCAAATACAGTAAAATGTCCTTAAAATTACCAATTTAGGGGCAGCAACCCAACAACGGGTTGTCCAATTCATCTGAAAATTTCAGGGCAGATAGATCTTGACCTGATAAACAATTTTATTCGATGTCAGATTTGCTCTAAATGCTTTGGTTTTTGAGTTATAACCCAAAAACTGCATTTTACCCCTATGTTCTATTTTTAGCCATGGCGGCCATCTCGGTTGGTTGGCCGGGTCACCGGACACATTTTTTAAACTAGATACCCCAATGATGAGTGTGGCCAAGTTTGGTTTAATTTAGCCAAGTAGTTGCAGAGGAGAAGATTTTTGTAAAAGTTAACGAAGACGGACGACGGACGACGACGACGACGGACGCCGGACGCCAAGTGATGAGAAAAGCTCACTTGGCCTTTTAGGCCAGGTGAGATAAAAAGAAGATGTGATTGCCAATGAGACAACTGTCAGCAAGAGACCAAAATGACACAGACATTAACCACTATAGGTCACCGTACGGCCTTCAATAATTAGCAAAGCTCATATCGTATAGTCAGCTATAAAAGGCCCCGATAAGACAATGTAAAACAATTCAAACGAGAAAACTAACGGCCGTATTTATATAAAAAAAAATGAAGTCAATTATGGCGGAGTGCGGTTTTTTTTCTGAAACCTTCATTTCTCTAAGCTAATCAAAAGACAATTAAAGAAAAAAAAACGTTATTATTGTAAGTTATAACCCTTGTACCATGGAAAGATAAACACATCTTCAACGTGGGGGACATTAGAAATATGTTATTGAAGATACATGTAAAGATCAATGGGGTAACCAAGTGATGACCTGGTGCTATACATACATGTACCCTCGACTAAATAGCATGTCATATAACTTCTCAGGAAAAAGATTACAATGTGTCCCGAGTGTTTAAAAATTGATAGCGTGTTATATATCTCTATTTACTATACTTCATGAGTACATTGCTTCTTTGATAGTTACAAGTTAAGAATGTATTTTATTATTTTTATGGGATACTTTAAATGTTCCTTAAACAAATAGTTCTTAAATTATAAATATCTATAGTATAGGAAAAGTTTCACAGTTATACTTGATAAAAATGTATTAGTTACATTTAATTGACTTCATATTTATTAGTGTTGACATAAACTCTGAGTAGTCATCAGGTTTAAAGGGCGATATTTCATAAATTGACATGTGAATTTACTATCGGACTTATGAAGATCATTGAGCAAACGAAGAATAGATGCAACATCTAAAACGATTTAGAAAAAAAATATAGTGTCTGCTTATCTAGCAGATTATTTAAATTCTTGTAACATTATCCCAACAGACATTGATGGATATCATCCAAGTAAAGAGTACAATAGGTTACTGCAAGATTAACACGTTAAACAATCCGTCAGAATGGTTTTTGTTTAATTATGATAACAATATAAGTCTTACCTAAATAACATATCTTTTCGGTGAAATTCAATTTAAAAGAATTCTTATAAATTTAAAACTAACCACTTTCAATTCCAAGAAAACGCGTACATTCACATATTAATTGCAATAATTTTGACATTGCATATTTATGATATTCCGTTGAAGAGAAACCTATAACGAGATTGGGCTATATTAAAATACATCTCAATCTAAAGCAATTTTGTATTATTGATGTGATTTATGGGAGTTGTTTGTTTGTACAAAAGTAATTTATTGATGCTCGTTTCATTTTAAGTTCATTCACTCTCACTGTGAGTTCATGTTCAAATTTGGTACATGTGACATTAAAATGCAGTTTAAGTTTAATTCAAATTGTAGCCGCAACTGCGAAAACAGACTACCGAATTTGTTAGAAGTTTGACTATCGGTCGGTAGAATACCTGTAGAGTCAAATATAAAAAAAATCTTCGGTTATAACGTGCAACTTTTACATGCACAATCACTATTCATTTGTCTTAACAAAAATATTTGTTTGTTTGATTTTTTTATATCGTATATTTAAAATACCGAAATTAAATCATACAACAAACATACAAAATAAAACATATGTATTCATAGCTTCCAAAACAACGGTATCGTGTTTGTCTTTATCAATTATCGGTCAACAGCAGGTCTCGAGAAAATCGCATATGAGTAACGTATATTTAGATATAGGAAGATGTGGTGTGAGTGCCAATGAGACAACTCTCCATCCAAATAACAATTTAAAAAAAGAGTAAACCATTATTGGTCAATGTACGGACTTCAACACGAAGCCTTGGCTCACACTGAACAACAAGCTTTAAAGGGCCCCAAAATTACTAGTGTAAAACCATTCAAACGGGAAAGCCAACGGTCTAATCTATATTAAAAAACAAGAAACGAGAAACACGTACAAGTTACATAAACAAACGACAACTACTGTACATCAGATTCCTGACTTAGGACAGGTGAAAACATTTGCAGCTGGATTAAACGTTTTAATGGATCCAAACCTTCTTTCTTTTTCTGAAACAATAGCATAACATCACAACATAGAAAAACACACGATAAAATATTTGACCCGATAAAAACCTAGTAAGATAGCCAAATTTCTAAGAATGCTTGAGCATTACAACAAATTAAAAAGGGAAAGTCTTTCCACGAAAAAAATATTTAAATCGATATAATTGTATTTAATCAGACCATTTGCTATAAATTTGAGTGCCATTTATTTATTTTCTTAGACTTTTCATTTTCATTGATAGCGCAAGTACACTTTACGAACAAGTAGAAAATGATGGTATGTTTTCATTTAATAATACCAGAATATTCGTTGGATACAAATTTTCGTGGATTTCAGGATTACAATGAAATTAAATGTTCAACGAATTACACATTTTGAAAGGGATTATATGCAGACTTTACCAATATTTAAATATACACGAATATGCAATTTTTCCACAAACCACGAAAATCGGTACCCACGAAAAAAATAAATCCACAGTACTAGTATACTTAATTCTTGCATGACACATAATCAAATCAGAAAATTATTTGACTAACATCTGACTGCTTGTCAGGTATTGTCTAACATTGACCTCATTTTTCAGGGTTTATTAGTCAATAAGTTTTCATTAGGTATTTGTCTCTTCTCATTATTTATAAGGAATAAGTTAACTGCATGTATATTTATTTGAAGAAATTATTGTATGATGTACATGTCCGTCTGGCTTGTCTCCACAGATGGATCTTATATGATTTAAAATTTATATGAAACTTGTAGTTTTAATTTCATTTTTAAGGCTTCAGACATAAATTTAATCATGACTTAAATGCAGGTGAGACATTTCAACGAGTTCACATGTCACTCAATAACTTAAATTTGCTTTGAGACCTAAAATTTTATTTTACCAAAATAAAAAAAAAAAATGGCAAGGTGTGTCAGCATATTTATAAATATTTTCAATTTTGTTGTTCATTTATCATTTTACCTCAATTTAAAATTCGCAATATTTTAAATGTTGAATACAAACCCAAGAAATCTACGATCGATGTACTTCACCAAGTATTAAGTCAGGGATATGACAGTTGCTTTCCATTCGTTTAATGTGTTTGAGCTATAACAATCCCATTTTACAATACACTACCACTAAATCAGTTTGAAAAAGTCCACGCATGCACAAAATGCATTGTCAAAGTCATATTGTAGAGTGTAGAACAATAAGTACACATAATATAACAATTCCAGCTTAGAGCTTTGTAAACATCTTTTTTTACTGTAAAATTGTTTATTTTTACGGATATAAAAATTCTCGATTTCAATTTTTCATGTGTTGGTGTAAAGAATAACAGTTTTTTTTAAATATCTCTATTTCATTACTGATGAGCATAGTATCAAATAATGCATTAGCAAGGATGACACGAAACTACTGAAATGAATAAAGACAGACCACATCAAATCAATTACACCTGACTTCACCGAAAATGTACTCACGAACAACAATAGCGAAAGTCGCAAGATGTAGACGGACATAAAACCGTCATTTATAGTAGTTTGGTAGAAATTAAAATAACCACAATACCGAAATCTATAAAAAAAAAATGGAAAGTCCCTTATCAAATGGCAAAATCAAAACATCACTAGATTGTTATAGTTAGTTTTTAAGTAGTTTATTTACAGAGAATGTAACAAATGTATTATTCAAGAATTGAATGATTCTTTTTGTAACTTCATTGGGGTGTAAAAGCGTTGAACGAAGTACATTTTGGCTTCATTCTAAAATGTGCCCACGGTGAACGCTTTTACAACGCTTTTACAACCCTATACAGTTACAAAAGAAGCATTCAATACTTGTATTTAATTTTTTTTGCTAGGATCATAAAAACACGAAGTTTATCAATTTTTTATTTAATTCACCTGTGCTCTTTATTGTGGGACCTCGTGCTATCACGAATTATAAGTTTTATTGTGTAATGCAATTGCTTAAGGAATAACACGTGATGTGCAGATAGTCAATCAGAATATCGTGTTATAACGAAACATACACATAATGTTATTATTTAGTTAACAGACATAAACTGATAGTATATACAGATTAGCATATTAAACAAGTAATATACATGTTTAGTTACAAATCTGATTTATTAAAAATGTTTTGGTCCAACTTTCTATTAACAGTTATTTATGGTATCGAGACGTTTGAGTCAAAGCAACATCTAATCAAAACAAAAAAATTTATGTAAAATTTTGAATTGTATACGTGAAGGTCAACAACGAAAACGGTCTTTGAAAGTGTTTTATAACTGAAAGTCTGTGTGTCGGGCAGGAGTGTATGGACCTGAACCTGAACATGTCCTCCGAATTACACAGACAATCAAAATAATGATCGAAAGTGATGTGAGCCCTAAGAGAACAGCTAACACAATGATCGTCACCGCATCTGAAAATAAACAGAACATAGTACAATCGATTTAAAACAAAAAACGGTTAAACATAAATACTGCACAATTTTAGAATTCACAGATGATGAGAACCACTTCTTTATATACTTTATTGGAAATATCTGAATCCGTTGTAGATCCTGAATAAAGTTGACATACTAGTAACTGTTCTTGCTATGTTCGTTTGTTTGCATTACAATGGTTCGATATGTTATATTAACAGAAAGATAGGTGCAATTGTTGGTTTTCTGGTGTTGTATTTTGGAGGTTGTATACTTTTTTGCTGTAAATAATTAAGACGAAAACAAGGGGAGTCATTAGAAGATATCGCACTTTTTCAAAAGATAAATACTGTAAGTTTTATTTTTATATGCTCCATGTGTCTAACAAAATAACAGCCTTCACGAGTACATCACCGTTCACACTCGAAGCAAAAAGGTGTTGTATTTACACGTATGTCGCAAATTCGGTCGTAAATGGTATGACTATATGACCAATGAAATGTGATGCATCTGTGAAGTTCATAATTCGTGATCTTGATTAATAAACCGTGATAGAAACGGAAACACAATCAATTATCATATTTACAAGAATGTGTCCCCAGTTCACGGATGCCCTATCCGCACTATCATTTTCCGTGTTCAGTGGAACTTGAAAATGGGAGAAAATCTCTAATTTAGAAAGATTATATCATAGAGAACATGTGTACTATGTTTCAAGTTGATTGGACTTCAACTTCACCAAAAGATTTAACCTGAAGCGGGACAGACGGACGAACGGACGGACGCACAGACCAGAAAACATAATGCCCATAAATGGGGCATAAAACAATCTTAAGCAACATTGTGTTGTGTCGATTTAAGATCAAATCATTTTATTTAGCATAAATGAGGAAGCTGGAAAGAAAAAAAATCCGACATTTTAACCGTTCTAATTCTTTATAGGTTGGCCCCTTGATAATTGATCGACGGAAATAAAGACTGAGATATAGCCGAAAGTTTTATTCAAAAGACTGTGGAATGATTTTATTTCAATTTGAAACTAAACACGAAATACGATTAATTGTGATTTAAACTTTTTTAATGTTATTTTAAGGTTATACCTAACACTACAGGGAGAATCAGCTTAAAGTTAATTGCGTTCTAATCACGTTGTATTGTTAAGTAAATATTAAGCTTCTCAATGATCAAAATAAGTGTTTGTCAAACTGCTATATAACCAATAACATTTTTCTGATAAGTGGACGGTTCAAATTTTGAAATTTTGAAATTTTACATTTTTGTCAAAGTGTCAAGGTAAACATTTTGGCAACATTTTATGAAAATTAAACGAACCAAATTGATATCAGTCAATGTGTTGGGTACCACCTTAATGTAAAAATATAATGAAAATGCATCTTATTCAAAGATATGTACCAGGTTCGAGAGGCGAAAGAATATTAAAACGAAAGTGAATGTCCTTTATTAGCTTATCGGACCGGGCCGAGAAGTTGAATTGATATCCGAAAGGATACGTCGTCAGTATTATATATGGTGATCGGTGCGTATTATGACAGTCTGATTTGATCATAACATTTAAGAATTGAATGCTTCTTTTTGTAAATTCATTGGAGTGTAAAACCGTTCTAAAAATGAATGCACGGTCAAAGCTTTTACAACCCTATGAAATAACTAAGCATTCAATACTTATAATAACATGTTTTAACTATGATCATGAAAACACGTTTACTATCAAGTTTTTCATTTGTTTCCCTGTGTTATTTATTGTGGAAACATGTGACATCATGTATTTTTACAATTCATTTAATTCATTTTGAAAGAACAATGACGCGAAATTGCTGTTAGCCAATCAAAATAACGTATAATAATGAAACATACATCTATTGTAATAATTTTATCGTGTTGATTATTTTTTTTATCAGTGGGGTACCATTTTTTTAGGAATTCGTGGCTATAGGCACACTACGGATTTAAATGTTCAACGAAATATTCATGGTCTATAGTGTTGTATACAGAAAATGCACAAAATTAAATATCCACGTAAAATACAAATTTTCCTAAAAAACATGAATATTGGTACCCACGAAAATAAATGTAGCCACGTACCTTTGGATCTGTTTTCTTCTTCAGACAACTCACTTACAACTCCTGATATTGTCTTCAAATAGCTAAGGCATGTTGGTAGACCTTTGGGGATATATCTATTATGATGTTCCCACGCTTCATTAAGCATGAGAGCCATCCCCTCGACCATGTGCTTATCGATGTGACAATGCAAGAACCACATCCCAGGGTTAGTGGCAACTATTCTGATAATTACATAACCTCCATATGGAACAACTATGGTGTCTTTACGTACAGAATTAATCAAGTTTATTCCTGGAATACTGTTGTAATTATTCCACGATGCATTTCTCCACTTGGCGTTATTGCATTGACTTTGTTTATTAAAGTGTGTATCGCTGCATTTTATGTCCTCTGTGAATACGAACTTGCCATTATTTGTAACTTCTGGAAACACCATCCTCAGAACTTCGAACGTATGGCCATGCATATGAATAGGATGAGCTATCGTTGCTCCTTGGCCAAGACTCAACAAAACCATAATGATTTCAGATCCAGATTTTAAGTTTAAAGAATGGCTACATGTACAGGTTTGTTCATCAGTGCACCCATTACAGTTGGTATCTGTTTCAAACGGTTGTGTGAGAGGTGCAACTGTTGGCCAACGAAAAATACGTCCATTTATGGATGATTTATCACCGGGAAATCCAAAGTTCAAGAAATGTAATGCCTTTTCGTTTGTTTCTTTAACATATTCTACATTAAAATCATCATCTTCTATATTTTCAAGAGATTTTAAGTCAGTCACGGGTACGCATATAAAATTCTCCTTATATGGGTAGACTTGAAATGGGCAATTTAATACACGAAACTTATTATTATTAGTGCGAAACTTCATGGCTGAAGAATCGCCTTTCTGAACATTAAGAAATCCAAGTCCTATATCGTGTCCAATCGTAAGATTTGGCGAAGAAAGAACACTTACGGTGATGTTGTAAATTCTTTCCTCGGCGTAATCCAAATCTATTTCAAAATCATACCGTTCCGCAGGAAATATGATTATTTTATCTACTTCATTCGCCACAACCTCAAATCCGTCAGTTTCAACTACATTCAATTTCAAACCTGGGATTGAAAATAAGAGGGTACGATGGGAGCCAACTGCAATTAGTCTAAACAAATAGCGACTACCTTTCCTAACATTGAACGTTTCTATTGGGGCAAGAATATCTTTAAACTGTCCTCGGCCGTTGATTAGGATTGAATGCGGGGACGTATCATATAGTTTATCATTCAAATCTAGTAATGCCATTGTATCATACTGGTGGTTCCATTCTTGAATCTGAAGTATATGCTGATTCATAAATGGTATTGGGAGACGCTCCTTTTTGCGAAGGACAATAAAAGCGCCATATAAACCCATGTCTCTCTGATTCCCAACATGAGAGTGGTACCAGTAAGACCCTCCAAAACGAGGCTGGAACGTGTAATTAAAGGATTGGCCTGGCATTATTGGGCATTGTGAAACAAATGCAACACCATCCATAGCTGGGTGTTTGAGCTGATCTATCCGTGCCAATGAATAGTAACAGCCTCATTGATCAAAAGATTATTTACAATTACTGTGATAGTTTGATTCTGATAAATGAAAATAGATGGCCCTGGCATGGTTCCATTGGCAGTTATAAGGTTTCTAGTCAGATTCCAACCATCAGCAGATGTAATGTTATCTATCGGAACTGGACCGTTTTCTTTTGGTGAGAATAATTGTCTTTCCTTTGCATACACTTGGCCGAATTCCTTCCCATTCATCGTAAACGCATTTATTATATCAATTGATGTAAAGCAGTGGTCAGTGTTCTTGTCACAATGAAATCCAAAAGTGACGACAATCAATACATAAAAAGCAAAAAGAAAAGTGTTCGACATCTGCAAACATTTAAAATATATAATGATGAACATTCCAGTTCCGTATACAGATTTTTCATGTTTTCTGTTATTAAATTGTTGTGAAATTCAAAATTGTAGCTTATCTTACATGAAGCTGGAAGAATGTTTTTCACATCGAACACTCTATATTTTTTCGTACTGTAGTCCTGTCATGTAGTGTTATTGCTTTAGTGTTATATTTAACATTGCCATAAAAGCGCGAGGTTTGCTAGCCGCGAAACCAGGTTCAGCCCACCATTTTGTTTCTTAAAATGTCCTGTACCAAATCAGGAAGATGGCAGTTGTTATCTTATAGTATTTTTTTAATGTGTGTTGCATTGTCGTTTTAGTGTTTCTGTTGTTTCGTTGTTTTCCACTTATAGTTGATGTGTTTACCTCAGTTTTAGTTTGTAACCCGGATTTGTTTTTTCTCTATCGATTTATAACTTTCGAACAGCGGTATACTACTGTTGCCTTTCTATATCTGAATATGCTGGGACATGAGATTGGTGCCTAGTGGAAAAGCAATACTAACAATATCTCTTTTAATACAGAAACAATTAAACACTTAGAGATTCACCTAACGTATCATATATTCTATGTTAGAATTCACTTAAGATAGACCAATAATTCGGATTGACTGCAAGCATTTTATTTCAATACGCGAACTTTATTTTAACCGGATACCAGGAAGACGGATAAAATAAGAATTTGTAACTAATTCAGATATAATCAAATAAGAATTATTAAAATCCGAAGAATAGAAATAATCAACTTCTCAAAAAACTCACTCTAAACAAGAAATGTATATTGAAAAGGATATCCACGAAAAATTTAAATGGTATTACACAAGTATATTGTAAAATCCTGCCGTGAAGACAAGGAAAGAATTCATGAGGACTATATAAAAAAAGTGAAACTATATATTTATAAATATTTTACGATTCATCTTTGAGATAACAATTTATTCCTCAGTATGTACTTACCTTGATTGTTTTGGTTATCTAATTAACAACTAAATTTACCCGGCTTATTTGTATGATTGAAAACATTTCAATAGCCACGAATTCTTGGAAAATTCACATAGTGATTTCCACGAACTGTTCAAAGTGATTTTTTGTATGAGCAGTTTGTTTATAAAATATATGTTATTTTAAATAATCGCCCCTTTAACAATAACAGTGCACTGTAATGATCGAGTGGAATATTCTTGACATCTTATATATATTATGCGGGTCAAGAAGGGGTGTAAAGAATTGAGAATAATAGGCAGGCAAAAAATGCAATTTAAAGTCAAAAATAAAGAATAGAGAACACATTGGTATAATTCAAACAAGAGAGAATAATGAAGTGCTGAAATATTAGAATAGAGGAAAATGGTAAAAGAAAATAGAGATTAGAGAAAAATTGTCCTTAAAGTTAGAGACCCTCATGTAATGAATAACAAAGGACAATAAGCATAAATAACGATTGGTATCAATGGCATTATTTAAATTCGTCTTTACATTCAAGAAAACTATGTTGTTACGGGTCATATAACGGATCAGAACATTACCAGACGATAAGACAACCAAAAACAAAGAGACTATCAGTATTTTAAATATTTAAATCATGGTATGCAACAAAAGAATATTAAACATTTGTACTCTTTAATATTATGTAAGTTTAAATGTTTCCTTAAAAATAATGATAGGATTAAGTCAATCTCTTCCGGTTCATCATGTATGTATAAAATGCATTCTGATATTACCCGCTTCTTTTGCTTTGCAAACAAAGTCATTTTTAATACAATATAATTCAATCGAACATCCAGATGTCAACATACATGACTAACAAAAATTGCATTTTGAACGTTTAAAATGTACTTTTCTGCCGTTAATGCTCTCTAGGAAATTTTTCTAAAAATGAGTATAAAAACGATATGAAAGAATTATTTTTTTAATTTGTCAGGTCACAAATTAAACTTTACAATTTTCGGTAGATTTTATTAAAAACAAGAAACACGACTATCACAATTTGTTTTTTAAACACCAATTGAGTACTTTCTTAGATACTCCTTAAAAAATACGTAGTGGTCAAACGTCAGTCGTAAGGGTGCAAAAACCATCGTCCTTCAATATTCTTTACTATGTTTTGTGTATTATTGTTGGTCTTTTGGCCTTATTTAATTTTACCTTAGACGTTTTAAGTTTATTTTCGTCTAATGAGTTGGACAGTTGGCATGTATCACCTTGTTTAGCTTGCTATGCGGTTTGGTTTTTGCTTATTGTTGAAACCGTGATCTGTAGATGCCAATTTCTATGACGTTTATATTGGACTCTGAAAATTGTCCTCTTGGCAATTATACTGCATATGTTTAATTTAATACTACCCAAAATGAAATAAGACAATTGTGTAATTCAGTCCTTTCTGATTGCATAGACATGCTTGGCGCTTTTGCCAATGCACCTACCAATAATCAGCCATCCGAATGGATATGCTATCTATAAAATAACCAAACATTTACTATTTGTAGCGCATGACTGTCAATTTACCCTCCACGTTTTTCAAATTACTATCAAATCTCTGTATTTTCTTACGTTGCATAAATACTCATTTCAAATGACCGAGTTCCGCAATGGCTATTCAGGTTGTTTTTCCGTATACGTTCCCGACATTATTTTTATCATCCACTTCCGGGACGTTTCTCATCATAATCATCAACATATCATAGCAACCACAATCAACAAGACGCAATTCACAAAATCAACTTACTATTTACGATTATCAATAATATATAAAGATAAACAGTTATGAGGATAGAGTAAAATAAACAAAAACACAAACTGTTAAATATTATGATATTGAAGACGTGATATAAATGTGGTGAACGTGTAGTTGCAAACAGGAGTATAACATTGTGAATTCGCTACTTGTATTATTCGTTTGATGCCAACTTTCGTGGATTCCGATGGTACAAGTGAACTACAAATTTAAATGTTGAACGAATAACATATTTTCCTTGGGCTTGTATTCAGACTTCGGCATAAACACGAAATAAAATATCCATGAACATGTAAGTAAAATAAATGAATCCACAGTAACCGATGCTCACAATCGGCAATCCTCGGGTGTATCCGCTACTCTCCGTCTATCCGTAATATGAAGGCACGGAATCAGCCGAGTTGTGACGAATGCGATGATCACTATTGTTTCTCACTAATATGTGACAACAACAGTGCACATGACGCATCATTCCATCGGTAGTCCCACTGTTTACGCATGAATGCACAATCCTCGCCTGAACAAGCATTGTTAGGATCACCAGTATTCCAGTCAGTAAAGGTAAAATATGTAGTATTCGGCTCAGAAACTAACAAAACCTTTAAATAGACTTATTAAGAAGGGATATCGTTACGACACTGTTGTCAGTTCATTAAATATTGCATATGTTGGCGTTAATATTCATTCACTTGTAGGGTATTTGCATCGGAACTTAACACATTTATTCAAAAACCAGTTGTTGGCATGACAAGGGTTATGTTCTTCTCATATATGTTTTGATGGTATGATACTAAACCCCTAACGGGAAGGATTATACCTGATATTCATATGATGAAATCATAATCTTTCAATCAGTTTAATTGAAGTGTGGAGCTGGCATGTCAGTTAACTGCTAGTAGTCTGTTGTTATTTATGTATTATTGTCATTTTGTTTATTTTCTTTGGTTACATCTTCTGACATCAGACTCGGACTTCTCTTGAACTGAATTTTAAATGTACGTATTGTTATGCGTTTACTTTTCTACATTGGCTAGAGGTATAGGGGGAGGGTTGAGATCTCATAAACATGTTTAACCCCGCCGCATTTTTGCGCCTGACCCAAGTCAGGAGCCTCTGGCCTTTGTTAGTCTTGTATTATTTTAATTTTAATTTCTTGTGTACAATATGCAAATTAGTATGCCGTTCATTATCACTATTGAGACTACTAACTGTTCTTCAATATTTGTTTCATGAAAATGTAAATGTGTGTAAAATATCTTTTCATGTTAGGCCTTGGCTCGTATCAATTTTTGAATTTCTGCAATTATATAGATTACTCTAAACTATTCGTTTACTTTTCTACATTGGCTAGAGGTATAGGGGGAGGATTGAGATCTCACAAACATGTTTAAACCCGCCTCTGGCCTTTGTTAGTCTTGTATTATTTTAATTTTAGTTTCTTGTATACAATTTTGAAATTAGTATGGCGTTCATTTTCACTGAACTAGTATATATTTGTTTAGGGGCCAGCTGAAGGACGCCTCCGGGTGCGGGAATTTTTCGCTACATTGACGACCTGTTGGTGACCTTCTGCTGTTGTTTTGTCTATGGTCGGATTGTTGTCTCTTTGACACATTCCCCATTTCCATTCTCAATTTTATTGTCAGATTCCAAGAGAAACTTTTTTCCTGTACAGTATCATGTGCTCCAATCCAATCCAAGCGCCATTTTTGTTGTTAACTATTAATGAGTAATGAGTTTTACCAGGCTAGAAACTTATATAGCAGAGCGAAATCAGGTGTTAATAAACTGGCAATGAAAAGTTAGGCCAAGGAATACCGCAAGACACTCAAAATTAACTACAAGCAGTATAAAGAAAAATGTTCGGATGAACTGAGAGCATTATCAAAAAATGACTCTTATGCAGCTACTTTTGCAGAGGTAATATGTCTGTACCAAATAAAGGCAACAGTAGTTTACCACTGTTCAAAACTCATCAATCCATGGACAAAAAACAAAATCGGGGTAACAAACTAAAACTGAGGGAAACGTGACACGTCTTATAGTAATATGAATTGACACTCAAAAATAAGAGAAAACAAACGACACAACGGAAACACAACGTTAAAATGTAACACACACAGAAACGAACTATAATATAACAATGGCCATTTTCCTGATTTGGTACAGGACATTTTAAAGGAAAAAATGGTGGGTTGAACCTGGCTTTGAGGCATGCCAAACCTCCCTCTTTTTTGGCCATGTGAATTATAACATTAAAATGACAACACAACATTACAGAACTACAATATTAATAAATAGGAGAACACAATTGACAAAGAAACACGCGAATTAAAAGTAGTACAAAAATCTGTAGTACTGGAAAATTACTTTTAATTTTCAGTACTATTTTGTTAATCTAAAATTATTGTAATATTTTGGTACCTGTATTTTACAGTACTTGATATGTACTTGAAATTTAAGTACTACAGATTTTTGGTTACTTCGTTACATTTTTAGCATTTTGAAAGTTTGTCTTCTTCAAATTTCATAAAGATATGATGTTCAAATATTGAATACTGTGAATACATTGTTGGTATTACTTCTGTACCAATATTTTAAGTACAAATCAAGTACTGGAAAATACAAGTACCTACATATTACAATAAGTTTAAAGTAAAGAAATAGTACAAAATGTAAAAAGTAAATGTGCAGTACTACATATTTTAAGTACAGAAAATATTACCTTTGCAGAAGTAGCTGTGTAGGGATTTTCGAAGACACTTGAAAAATATTCTGGCTACAAAAAAGACAATCCCTCTATCAGTATTGAAGCATTTCATGAATATTTAAAAAACATAAATGCAAGTGACGAAGAAGATCTTGACGGCATCAACATCTACGCGTTGTGTAGTGACCCAATTTATTATGAAATTTTAAATGACGTCATTACAGAACAAGGGGTTGTGGATGCCATTAAGAACTTGAAACATGGTAAAGCCTCTGGTACTGACAGGATACTGAATGAGTTTTGTGAAAAACTCTCCACCGCTATTGATATGTATTTACACTAACCTATTTAATGGGATATTGGATACAGGTATTATTCCTGAAACTTGGACGACAGGAATAATTATACCAGTTTTCAAAAATAAAGGTTGATCAAAGGATCCAGATAACTATACAGTTATAACATCAATTAGTTGTATAGGGAAATTATTTACTTCCATAATCAATACTCGATTGATTTTTTTGGCAAATGAAATTTCACTTATATATGAAAATCTGGCTGGTTTTAGAAAGTGGTATTCAACTGTAGACAATATTTTTGTACTTCATGCACTCATAGAGCTGTATTTCTCATTTGGAAAAAAATTTAATTGTTCTTTTGTAGACTTTCGGATAACATTCGATACGGTATCAAGATCTGGTTTATGGGGAAAACTTCAATTGAATAATATTAAAGGGAAGTGCTTCAAAGTTATTTTTAATATGTACCAAGGAATCAAATCATGTGTAAAATATAAAGGATGCCATTCAGATTGTTTCCCCTGTTTAGCAGGTGTAAGACGGGGGGAGAATTTATCGCCTTTTTGTTTTCAATTTAGGATTTAAAAGACTACTTTAAGAGTCTAGTTGGGATTCCACTAGAAACTGTCAATGAGTTTCAAAGTGAATTGCACATATTTTTGAATTATTTGCTATATTATATGCAGATGATACTGTAATTTTATCTGAAACAGAAGAAGGTATGCAGCGATCACTAAATATTTTTCAGTTATATTGTGAAAAGTGGAAATTAGAAGTAAATTCAAATAAAACAAAGGTGATGATATTTAGAAAGAGAAAAAGTAAAAAGAAATTTAAATTTTATTAAAAGACAAAGAACTTGAGATTGTCGAAATTTTTTCTTATTTAGGTGTTATCTTTAAATATAACGGTACTTTTTTAGACACCTAAAAGAAACTTATTGATCAAGCACAAAAACCGATGCATTTTATTCATAGAATTGTTAAAAACGAAAACATTCCTATAGGGTTGCAACAGAAATTATTTGATTTCATGATAGAACTAATTCTTTTATATGGTTCTGAAGTTTGGGGTTTTGAAAATTTGAAAATTATTGAACAGATGCATTTGAAGTTTTGCAAAAGAATTTTAAAAGTTCGAAATACTACACCTAATTTTATGGTGTATGGGGAGTTGGAAGATTTCCGTTGCAAATTCGAGTAAAATGCAGAATGATTTCGTATTGGTAGTTCTTTGTAAAGGTTGATTCTATCATTGAAGAATCATGGTCATTATGTTTTCAAATGGTATGATTCTGTAGAATCAATATTTAACAACTCTGGTCTAGGATATATTTTCATGAACCAAATTGGCTTTTGTGATAAAAATTATCTCGATCGAATATTAAGTGATCAGTTTATTACCTCATGGTTTGGCAATATAGAAAATTCATCTCGGGGACAATTTTATGGGACATTTAAAAAAGACTTTGGATTAGAAAAATCAGAACAGAGGGTGTGTAACTCAATTAAGGACATCGAAACTAACGTATTCCAATCGAGACAGGCCGATGGCAAAATATACCTAGACCAGAGAGAATATGTACTTTATGTCATTAATTTGTTGGTGATGAATTTCATGTTTTATTTATATGTCAACAAGATTCTATTTTTAATTATAGAAACCCATACTTACCTAGATATTATACTATTAATCCGCAATGCATTAAAATGGAATGATTATTGTCAATATGTAATATGCAAGACTACATACGATTATCTTTTTTATTAAAAAAACTTGCTTGTTTATTCTAAAATATTTACAAATGTATTTCTATGTGTTTATATGGTACTGCATGCTCATTTCGTCATTCAATTGTTTGTGTATTATACTTTGACCTCATGTTACACATTTATGTGTCTGAGCGTTATCAATAAACATTTAAATCTTGAATCTATTAAAAGAAACAACCACCAATATAATACAATACAAATACAAAGTTTTTTATTGTCAATTATAACGCCCAATAATTTGAGCAGTACAATTAAGTTCAATTTCATACAGGTGATTACATATTGATTACATTGATTATTTAACAATAAAACAAAGTCAAGTCTTTTTCAACAAAATAAATTCTGCAGAAATGATATATATATATATAGTTTTACAATATAATATAGATGGACAAACTACCGGTGACTAAACTGTATCTAGAACCTGTTTTGATATTTTCTGATCAAAATTGTTATGATAAACCATATTGTCTTATATGAGATGATATGTTACTAATTAGTTTAAGACTTGCCATAAACGTTTTGTTTGCACAATGTAATTAACATTAGATCTCTTTCAAAAAGAAAGACAACCATCAGAAATATTCAAATATTTACATTTTGAAAATAAATATAAAACAATGTAAAAAAAAATATAGGATTCACGTGTCACAGATGACGACAATTATGTTCCAATTAACGTAACCACATTCCACCCCCTTTCCTCCTTATTTTACAACATTTGGATCAGGATCTGCTTACCCTTCCGGAGAACTTGAATTATCTCCAACTTATAAGTTTTCACACTGCCGTTTGTGCTTTAATATATTTATTTCGCACTCAGGTGTAATGACTCCCATTACGCCTGCGTAATTCGCAAAGTCTCTTTTGGCGATGAGTTTTGTCAAACAGATTCGATAAGGGATGTGGGTGGTAGCCAATAACGTAAGTATTATGCTATGGTGGGTTATGTATTGCTCAGATTTTAGTTTTCTATGTTTTTTTTGTATACTGTTGTTTGTCTATTTTTTTGCTACGGCGTTGTCAGTTTATTTTTGATTTATGAGTTTGACTATCCCTTTGATAGCATGCCTCCATTGTGTAGATTTTTTGTTTTATTTAGTATAGTTTTCCACATAATAACAAACAAAAGCAAGATATTGGTAACATGACATGTGTGGGACGCCACGTGTTGGCAAACGCTTACATAAAATATGAAAAACAACAAATATTATGAAATTTTCGAAATATGACTTTTTAAGGTATATTTAATAAAATTATAAAAAGAAAAGTATAGGTTAGCGGATAGTATCTTAATGGCATTACATGGATAAAACCAGAGAACTTCGAATATCCAGGAACATATCGTAAATTCTAACGCTATCGTTAAAATATGATAACGCATCGTTTAAATTAAACGCATGGTTAAACATGTTGCCCAGCTCTACGTTCAATTTAACGTACCGTTTAACTGTCGTTAACTTCTAGAAAATCTAACGCTGATATACGGTTGATCAAGAGTTTCTCTAGCAAAAACAACTCCTACTAATCGCTATTTACCTTCGTCTAATACTTAACGAATGGCTGTTCTGTAGATGGCACCTAGACAATGAAATAAAAAGAAATATTTAGAGGCAATGTTTATCCTCTTACAAATGATGAGGTTTGGTAGAGACTCCATTTACTACATATGCAATATTGTGAAAGATAAACTGAGAAAATCGACAAAAAAAGGAAACGGCTAAAGCTTTAACAATGGAACAGCCAGTCTGCATACCATTGACATTTTATGCCTCTGGTTCATTGATACAAGAGATTTGGGGACACGATGGGGTACAATAAAGCAGTCTTTCTCGAATCGGTGACTCCTGTCCCAAACGTTTTATTACAGGATTTTGTATTATTTTTTTTAAATGGTCTTGTATAACTCTCTTGAGTAAAAACAGTTTTTTGTCTAATTATTTTTTATCAGAAGACATGTCAGTCATGTCAGCCATGTTGGGATGAATATTAACAAACAAATGCATTTCGGGTAACACAAATAATTTCTAAACTTTAAAATATCCAGCGTCATCGTTAACTAACGATTGTGTGAACAAAACCATTTAACCATGCGTTAAGTAACGACATGTTAGAGTATTAAGTGACACGTTAAACTTAACGTTAAGTAATGACACGTTCGAGTATTAAAAGAGGGACGAAAGATACCAGAGGTACAGTCTAACTCATAAATCGAAAATAAACTGACAACGCTATGGCTAAAAATGATAAAAAGACAAACAGACAAACAATAGTACACATGATACAACATAGAAATCTAAAGAAATAAGCAACACGAACCCCACCAAACACTAGGGGTGAAATAAGGTGCTCCGGAAGGGTAGGCAGATCCTGCTCCACATGTGGCATCCGCCGTGTTGCTTATGTAATAACAAATCCGGTAAATAGTCTAATTCGGTAAGTCACATTCATGAAAGGGAAGGGTATTGAAGTTATGACGTAAAGAACATAGATATAGGAAGATGTGGTGTGAGTGCCAATGAGACAACTCTCCATCCAAATAACAATTTATAAAAGTAAACCCGTATAGGTCAATGAACGGCTTCAACACGGAGCCTTGGCTCACACCGAAACAAGAAGTTATAAAGGGCCCCAAAATTACTAGTGTAAAACCATTTAAACGGGAAAAACAACGGTCTAATATCGGAGATCATTTGTGAAACGGTCGTTCCATAACGGTCAACCAACTCGGGATGTCGTCCATAAAATTTACGAAGTGATGATATCAACTTCACGATTTGGAACTCTTTGTTTAAGAGCTTCCTTGTGAGCAGCATATATTAAGTAAAGAGTATTAAGTGACACGTTAAACTTAACTTAGTTTTGTAAATAATTGTTTGTCATGTCATGGAGTGTTGTCTTTCCTTTTTTGACTAATGTTTTAATGCTTTTCTATAGCACGTGTCTACTTGATAATTCTACTTATAGTGAATGAATGAATCTTTACTGCATTTGAACTGACCTTGATTTAGCAAAGTAACAAGGTATATACATATATAACAAATATAATACAATACAGGGAACAATTAAATAATGCAGAGATATCCTATAAAACACGTGCATATAAATTATGAACACATATTCACTGATAATTTGCGATCTTAATTTGCATGCAGCATTTTAATATAATTACATAGTTTCTTTGTTGAGCTTTTTTACTCAGCTTGTAACAAAAACATAAGCTTTCGTTTATTTGGCCATGAACAATAAAACTATGGCAAAAAGTTACATCTAAGGGTTTATATACAGGACATATCAACACCGTTCATCTTCAATATTATTCATTTTACAAACATGTACAATTATTATGGTAGCACTATACAAAGATTTTTTTATTTCCAATATCCAATCTTTAAAATGCTGTTACTCTCTTAAGAATGCATATAAATTAATAAAAGAGGTATATATATATATATATAGATAAATAATAGATTAATCTTTTAAATGAATGCAATATTTTTGTTAAGCAATCATTTTGTAATCAATTATTATGCAATTAATGGCAACATCGTGGACAGTTCACTTGAATGAATTTAGCTCTTCATGTCTATAACTATACAAGAAATTTTAACGAAATCTTAATCAACACAGTAGGAGCTACAAAACGGTGTCTCAAATTATCGCTATCGTATCCCATTCTCTCATAAAACTAGTGTAAACATCCTTACCACATAATAGTAGATAATGTTTGATTAGGTTTAAAATTTGATCTTTACATTCTATTTACATTCACGTTCGGCAAACTTCGGGTGTATCCACCACTTTCCGTCTTTCCTTAACATGAAGGCACGGAATCAGCCGAGTTGTGAGGAATGCAATGATCACTGTTCTTTCTCACAAATGTATGGAAATAACAATGAACATGCCCAATCATCCCATTTGTAGTCCCAAAAAAAATGCATGGCTGCACAATCCTCGCCTGGATCAGCATTGTTAGGATCACCAGTATTCCAGTCAGTAAACGTAAGAGATGTATTGTCGGATTCCCAGACAAAATTAGATTCCTGTGCATTATCATTTGCTCCAATCCAAACGCTTTCTTTTTTGTTATCTATTAAAAGGAACAGAAACCTTTTTTTAATATTTTCTTATTAAAATTGTTGATAAACCTCATTGTTTAATATATGAGATGATATGTTACTAATTGGTTTAAGACTTTCAATAATCGTTTTGTTCGCACAATGTAATGAACACTAATTTTCTTTCAAAAGAAAACATATATAACCATAAAAAATATTCACATATTTAAATTTTGAAAACAATTAAAAAAACGCTAAAAAAATTAAAAAAACTAAAGGAGTCCGACACGTGTTGGTTGAAAAATATGGAATATGTTTCACAGATGACGAAAATTGTGCTAAAATGTTCTTAAAAAAACCACCTTCCGTCCTCTTTCTTCCTAATTTTACAACATTTGGAGCAGTATCTGCCTTTTCTTCCGGAGAACTTGAATTATCTCCCCCTTATAAGTTTTTACACCAGCGTTTGCGCTTTAACATATTTATAAAGCACTCCGGTGTAATGACTCCCAACACGCATGTGTAAGTCGCAAAGTCTCTTTCGGCGAAAAGTGTTCGCCAAAACAGATTCAAAAGGGGAAACGCGTGAGAGCCAATAACGTTAGTATTATTCTATGGTGGGGTTTGTATTGCTCATACTTTAGTTTTCTATGTTGTTTTTGTATACTGTTGTTTGCTATAGCATTTTCGATTTATGAGTTTGAATATCCCTTTTGTCTCCATGGTGTGATGTGTTTTTTTTATTTAGTATAGTTTCCACATAAAAGCAAACACAAGCAAGATATTGGTACCAGTAACAGGATATATGTCAGACGCCACGTGTTGACAAGAGCTCACATTGTCATTTTAGGAAGATGAGCGAATGACATATACGTGTAATTTCTGTCCTCATATAAATAACCACTTCTAGCTTCTTAAACATAACTCACCAGTTTGCAAGTAAGATTTTAAAAACCAATTCTCCACGGCGTTGTCAATTTTTACAAGGTAACCTCCTTTGCTATGACAGTCAATCTATGAAACATGCAAAGATAAAAACATTAACACGCAAGCCTACGTATAAACTCATCATAGATGATAGTTAATTTATAATTATGAGCATATCAATGATAACTCAAGTCAACACAGAAGTGCTGACTACTGGGCTGGTGATACCCTCGGGGAAATAAATCTCCACCAGCAGTGGCATCGACCCAGTGGTTTCAAATAAACTCATCATAGATACCAGGATCAAAATTTTATATTTACGCGAGACGCGCGTGTCGTCTATAAAAGATTCATCATGAATTACACTCGATTCAAAAAATGTTTAAAAAGCCAAACAGAGTGCAAAGTTGAAGAGCATTGAGGACCAAAAATTCCTAAAATTTTTGCCAAATACAGCTAAGGTAATCTATTCCTGAGGTAGAAAAGCCTTAGTTTTTCAAAAAATTCAAAGTTATAAAAAAATACGAACTTATTACGTAGCAAATTTACCTAACGAGATCGGGATATTGATATTAGTCAAATCTTAACCCGAAATTATGATATTTATGATATATTAGTAGAAGCACAATCATGGATAATGGTGTAGAGGACATTTGAAACACTGTATCGGTACAGATTTAATATGAGCATGCTAGGATGCAATTTGAAAAAAAGGCAGACGTTTTTTGAGTAAAATAAAAGGGCAGGATGAGATAATTTGCTAGAAAATGGCAGGATGACAATTTATGTACAAAAAAGTCAGGATAAATATATAAAAAAAGACAGGACCCAATAGAGTAAAAAAAAATGCGAGACAGAGATTACAAAATTTAAAAAAAACATGCAGGACAAAGTTATTCAAAACAACCACCCCCACCCCCAATCCCCACTCCACTCCAGACACACATACACACAGATATAAATCAAATTGTAGCTCCCTTACCTTCGCATCATTCCAAGTCTTCACTGATTCTAATTCAAAATAATAACAACTGATCATGAACATTTTCCATCCAACATCGCAGCCAAGAGTCTTAACTGTTTAAAATATATTTTTGCATTTTTAGAATAATCATTAATTCAGTCCGTTATTTGTTGATAGATATAAGGAGATGTGGTAGGAGTACCAGACAGACAACTCTTGATCCAAGCTACAATTTGTAAAAGGAAATCATTAAAGCTCAAAGTGCGGTCTTCAACACGGAACCTTGGCTCACACCGAACAGAAGGATATAAAGGGTCCCTTTATATAAGAATATAAATGTCAGTTGATGCGATACGTTATAGCTTGTTCATCCTTTTTATTGTATTGTTAAAGGGTTGCTACTTACAACGAAGCTACTGTTATGTTACAGGTAAAGTGGAAATCGTTTCTCATTAAGTTTTATAATCAAAGTGCTGGATAGCACCTCTGGAAAGTTTGCAACTGTAGCTGTGTATTATTTCAAAAATGTTGTAGACGTGTATTATTTCAAATATGTATTTCATCACAACGTTGATGTTTTAAACTAAACCATTGTCTCTTCAGAAATTATCAAAAATCTTTTTTCTTTACATGTTTGTCATAAAATGTTTTGATATTTTCTATTGCAACCTAAAACTGTAGATCTAAAATAATGAAATATACAGAAAGCTCTGTTTATTGTTTATGTTCCCATGCCATATCAACGTCAAGGGCCTGTGAATTTAGTATTTTTCTATTGGTTTAGGTCCTTCATATTTGTTTTAAGTAAAAAAAATTGTTACTGATTAACACGTAAGTTTTCTTGTTTGAATTATTATGTTTCATATCGGAGCCTTTTATAGCTTACTACACGTATATGGTACAAATTTTTCTTATTATTGACGACCGTATGGTGGCCTATAGTTATTAATACATCTTCCTCCTTTGAACTCTTTTAGATAGCATTGGTTCTTTGCAAAAAATACCGCATTCTTTTATATAAATAGGACAGTTACAGTAACTTCAACCAATACCCGGTACAACTGTAATGAAAGTGAATTTATATTAAAGGCTTTGATCAAAAATAGGGAACGTGTCCATGGGACACAAATGATGCCCCAGCTAGCATTAACGTTATAAAGGGTCACACCTCAAGAACTGCAAATGTGACGCTACCAAAATTTGTACTTGATCTGAGTTATGGGGTACTAAGCATTGTGTATTCATTGAGGGGATTAATATTCAACAGCAAAGTGTATTGCTCAAAGGCAAAAATTATTAAGTTCATTAGACCAAATTCATTCTGTGTCAGAAACCTATGCTGTGTCAACTATTTAATCACAATCCAAATTCAGAGCTGTATCAAGCTTGAATGTTGTGACCATACTTGCCCCAACTGTTAAGGGTTAAGACCTCTGCGGACGTTTAAAGCTGTGCCCTGCAAAGCATCTGGTTCCATTTCTGACAAGGCACAACCTTAGAGCAGTAAAAATTCAAACTTGATCTTGGTTTTATGGTTAAGTATTGTGTATAAGTTTCATAACGTTTGGTTGTGCGAACTAGTTAGATAAACGAAAAGAAAATATTCAGCAATTTTTACATATGTAAAAGGGCATAACTCTAGAACGGTTTAACTATCGCCACCAAAATTCAAACTTGATCGGTGTTTGTGATAATGAGCATTGTGTATAAGTTTCATAACATATGGTTAAGACAAACTAAATTTAGAGAACAGAAACTAAAATTTCCAGCAACTTTTCTATTTGTAAAGTAGCATAAAACGCTAGAATGGTAAAAGTGACGCAACCAAAATTCAAACTTGACTTGTGTATTGTGGTTATAAACATTGCGTATAACTGTCATACAATTTGGGCCAGGCAAACTAAAGTAAGAGAACAGAAACGAATTTTGGGATGTACGGAGGTACGTACAAGTAAGAGAAGGACGTACATACTTACAGAAGAACAAGTATAAAACCCAATACGATGGGAGCATAGCAATAGCAGTATGACCACAGGAATAAAAAGTGTATATACACTAAGTTCATAGTGGTGCTTATAACCCCAGTTATGTAACACATTTTAGTTGTTGCTGTGAAATTAAGCATTGTCTTATGAGTCAATAACACTTTTTGAGAATTTTTGTTTTAAGCCATTCATTTGATATAATAGTAACCATTGCCTCTGTGTTTGGATGACAAAGCAATTGCATTCTATTTATATATGGCATGTTATGCCTTAATTTTTTTCGAGATGCACAGGTTTGTCTGTACTCTATCTAAATTTTGAGGTGAAAATGCAGCCATTTTAGCCAAAGGGTACACATCATGAACCTTGAAATATATAATTTCTACAGCACATGTCTTGATACACTGAGCTATAATATTCTAAGAAGTAGATGCTGACTCGGTTGCTTTTAATACGGATGCTATATGATACGAATTTGCGATAATACACCAGAGGTGGTATGATGTTAATTATTGGAAGAAAAGAAGAATTGTCGTTGGGTCAATGTTTTTCTGCTGTCAGTTTGATCCACTTGAGCATGCTGAACGATTGAAGGTCCTTATATCCACATTGGAATGTAAAACAATTAGTATTTAAATAACGGAATTATAAGTTTTCAAATGATTTTTGGCATCAAAATCTTCCGATCGATGTTTAGACAAAAACAATGCACTTGTTGTTCTCTCTTTTTTTTATGAAAGCCGGTATATACCTTTACTCATCCTTGTCGTGATATTAGACATATAATTATCTAGTATTTTATATTCTATCACCTGTAGATCGTTTAAATAACGGAGTGGCTATTTGTCCGGCTAGCCGAACGAATAGTGTCAGGGCTATTTGTCCGGCCATTGTAATGCACATGTCATAAAATGTGCGTTCGGAAGTGCGTGTAATATTATCTTCAGTTGCACCAAGGGGGCGCGTGTAATCTGATCACTGATTTGCAATTTTAAGATCATGGCTGAAAACGGTGATATCAATATTTGTGATAAATTTTGCAGTTTTCGGAGTTTGACAATGGAACACGATATTATGAACTTCCAAGAATGATATAATCTTATAAAAGGGACTTTAAAATATTGAAACCACAAGGAAAATTGGAAATGAAAGATTATTGATCGGAGAACTATAGTTTTACAAAATTATTCGACTCGCTGCAGCTGTGTAAATGGTGAAAAAGATGTTTAAAGCAAGAGACGTTGAGAAAGGCCTTTACAATTTCATGTCTAACTGAATGAAATTTAGCTTAGTTATATTCCAAATATGAATCTTGCAAGTAGCCCTCGAAGTGGTACTTTAGAGGGAGGGCGATTGAGGCTACAAACTTGAAGTTGGGATGTTGGAAATAGGATTATAAAAAGTGGGGTAATGATATACACAGAACAACAAAGATGGGATCAGAAAAAAGAGAAATTTGGGAAAACGAGCACACCGTGTCACCCCGACCCCCTCACGTAAATAAAATAAAAAAAAGTGATTTTTACTTTTTGTTTTGGGGGGGGGGGGGGGGGGGCATTATAGAAAAATCTCTCACCTTTCACTCAAAATATGGATAAATTTATGTCAAGGGGTAAATAATTCTCTTTGACAGCTACAGACATAATTTTGTACCTTTTTTAGCTAGACAAAATTCTTTACGTTAACTTGAAATGCACGAATCAAACACTACCCAAGATGTTTTATAAGTAATTTCCTCTCTCTTATGAGATATATATGATTTTTTTTCTAATTATTCGTTATCCACATTGGGCTATATATACCAATCTCATTAAAATATTGATCTCTGATTACGTTATACTACATATGAAGTATATGTAATCAGAGATCAATATTTTAATTAGATTGCTATATATACTAGTATGAAGAAAACAACAATTTCAATTACCAGTAACAAGATTACAAACATGTGCTACCCTCTGGTGTTGCTGAAGATAATATTACACGCGCACTCAAATATTATAGTGACATGAGCATTGTATTGGCCGGACAAATAGTCCTGGTACTATTCGTCCGGTTACCCTTTAAACAAACCATTATCAATTGTCAATTATCCAACGGCTTGGTCAAAATGTCAAGTTGTTCTCGCATTTTAATCAGTCATTCCCTATTCTGTCGATACACTCGGGCTTTTACCACGTTTACGTACGTTACGTTACATATAGTAAAAGTAGAGCGGGAAAATGTTCAATCATAAAATATTCATAATGAAACCGCAGTCTCGCGTAGATTTCCTGTGATTTTCTCTTCAGCGCATGGCAGATCCGCGAAGTAACGTTTGTGATACTCATTTTCAAAATGAAATTAAATTCATCTGAATCGTCGGTGAACATTCATTTCTTTTTTATTCAAGCTGTAATTTTTTTAGTCAAAAGAGGAGATACTCCTAATTTCAAAAGAATCTTCCAAGAATCAGAATCCAAACGCTAGTACTACATTATCTTGGAGTAGAATATTGCGATAGTCTGTCACCGGAAGTTTGAGGCCGACGCCTAAGGAAAGTAGCAATAGCAAGCTTGGCAAACTTTCCAAAAACCAAAAAACTACATGTTTGTCATACTAGAAGCCAGCTGATGATTTTAGTTGGATTCACGTTGTGTTCATGTAGTGATAATTATCTGCATAGTTTTGTGAATTTCGGTTTGTCTTAACGCCTCAGTATATTTAAGTCTTCAATTTTACTTAAAAACTAAGTTAAATGTAAGGTGTGTCTTTCATTGTTTAAGAGGAAGACAAGAACATTTTCTCTGCTAAATTATTAAAAAATACAAGAAAATCAATTACAAAGACGGCGGACTGGAAATGTGTGTTAATTTCAAAATGGGAAATCAAGTAAATTAGTGGTGTACAAGTCTCCTTTTCTCTGAATGCATCCCTGTGTTTTCGTCGTAGTTTTGTGAATTTCTGTTGGTCTTATTGTCTTTTTTTTACTCTTGGCTGTAGTTTTGTCTTTCCTTTATTTGACTCATGTTTTAACGCCTCAATATAGTTTTTTAAGTCTTCAATTTTACTTATAAACTAAGTTAAATGTAAGGTGTGTCTTTCATTGTTTGAGAGGAAGACAGGAACATTTTCTCTGCTAAATCATTAAAAAATACAAGGAAATCAATTACAAAGACGGCGGACTGGAAATGTGCGTTAATTTCAAAATGGGAAATCAAGTAAATTAGTGGTGTACAAGTCTCCTTTTCTCTGAATGCATCCCTGTGTTTTCTTCGTAGTTTTGTGAATTTCTGTTGGTCTTATTGTCTTTTCTTTACTTTTGGTTATAATTTTGTCTTTCCTTTTTTTAGACATGTTTCAACGCCTCAATATTGAGTCTAGTCTTCAATTTTACTTATAAACTATGTTGAAAGTAAGGTGTGTCTTTCATGATTTAAGAGGAATCTTATTTAACTTATGTTTTAACGCCTCAAACTCGTGCCCTTACATCTTAACCTAACCCTACCCCAGTCCCTAGCATCTGAACCTACTATTTACAGTTCCCCACATACCCAACCACTTAATCTACCACTAAACCTAACCCCAGTCCCTAGCCTCTGAACCTAATATTAACAATTATGTTAATCCCAAACCACTTAATCTACCACTAAACCTTACCCCAATCCTTACCCTTAACCCTAACATTTATCCGTACCCCGGTCCCCTAACTCTGACCTAACATTAACCCTTACACAATCCCAAACCTTTTAGTGTAACATGTAGGTTTGCCCCACTTTCTAAACCTAAACTTAAACATAGGGTTATCATAATCCCAACTTTTTAACAAACAATGCTAGCTTTAATATCGATCTTACTTGGGTAACTTGTTTACTTACCTAATAATTCAAATTGTCTGACAGCGCTGGAAAGATCCGAAATATTTTTTGTCAGTTGTTGTATCTGACCTTCTTGTCTTGCACTTTTTTCCATAATAGCTGAAATATTTTTTTCTGATATTGATAAATTTCTGATGTTGGATTTGAGTTAATTGAATAGTCAGTCATAATCAAATGTTATATACATATTCGAATTGAAAACTCTCAATCTCCTGCAAGATTGCTCCCAAAATTTTAGAAATATTATTTCTCCTTTTCTTCTTAACATACAGAATTAATGTAAATAAACTCATCATAGATACCAGGACTAAACTTTGTATACGCCAGACGCGCGTTTCGTCTACAAAGACTCATCAGTGACGCTCGATTCCAAAAAAGTTAAAAAGGCCAAATAAAGTACGAAGTTGAAGAGCATTGAGGTCCAAAATTCCTAAAAGTTTTGCCAAATACAGCTAAGGTAATCTATGCCTGAGGTAGGAAAGCCTTAGTATTTTAAAAACAGTTAATTTATGAATATAACCATATCAATGACAATTCATGTCAGCACAAAAAGTACTGACTACTAGGCTTGTCATACCCTCGGGGAAATAAATCTCCACCAGCAGTGGCATCGACCCAGTGGTTGTAAATAAACTCATTATAGACACCAGGACTAAATTCATATACACCAGACGCGCGTTTCGTCTACACATTAGCAGCAGAGACTAGTATTTTTTAAATTATATTGTCCTCGTTTTATTGCATGTTCCTCAGCTAATTAAATTTATGTAGTGGAAGATCAATACACACAACTTTTCGTTCCAGTCTAAACCACATCAATATGTTCATAACTTAATGAACATACCCATAACCACGGTATTATGTCCATAGCCATGTTTAGGTAATTCAGAGATATACCGCCATCTTGAATTGTACAATCACAATAAAGAATCGGTCTAGTTCTTTGCCCCAATCTGCAAATTCGGAGACAGATTTGCAATTTATTTGTTACACTGTTTATTTATATAAAGAAAACTTAGTTATTCATTGCATTATCGAAAATGTTTTAACAAATACCACATAGTTGTGCTGTTAGAATTATTTTTTCAAATAAGCCATTAAAAGGGAGATAACTCTTTAAGTACAAAAATTATACTGGACATATAGGAAATTTTTCATTTTTTACTTATAGCAAGAAAACAAGTTTAGTGACACCATTTTTTCTTTTTATTTTCTTAAAATATATAATAAAACCTTTCTTCTCATATTTGATTCCAAAATTATGTCTCATAGATTTCTTTTCATGAACAATTTAAGCAAATTTTGGCAATTTTAAACGACTCGTACCGTGAAAAATAGCGCGGTGACCCTTACTTTTTATCATTATTTTGAAAAAAAAACGTAGTAAAATCATCATTTTGGCAAAGTATAAGAAAGTTTTGTCATTTTTTTCTATACCCCTGAACTACATATACACGTCGTTCATAACCACATTTACATGTGCTAGTACTTGTCATGCATGTAATATTTACCAATACAAGCTGCATGCAAAGGACATAATCTATTATAAATATAGCATTAATAGTTCTAAGCATGTAACCTAAATGGGTCCCGTTAGAAAGAACATGTTAACTTTTATATACACCCAGATTAAGTATTGACACTTGTTTATAATTATATGAATTAATACATACATATAAAGTGCCTAGAAAATCAACATAACGATGTTAGAGAAGATTTGATTAGTAAACTCTTCGAACGGGGCTGGAACCTGCATTTCTAACTTCTACAACACCGCTTAGCATTGCACAAAGACCTTATCCCCTCTTTTAACTATAGCTTATGAAAATAAACTTTTGTTTCGGAAGATTTGCCTTCTCGTAGAAATTAAACAAGGATTTCTGATACAATAAACAAGGTATTATTTTAAGTGTAAAGAAATGATCATCTACTTATCTCTTCAGTATAATTACAGGATGCTAATCTATTTTGTGAATCATACAATCACGGTAAAGTAATATATGTATATGTCTGCCTATGTGTAGTGACAACTGCAAATTATACCTTGTTTATGTTTAAATATATATATATATAAAGGTGTGCTACATCCGTGTTAATGAAAAAAACTTTCCATCTTACAGAATTTGTAAAAAGTAAACCGTTACAAGTCAAAGTGTAGCCTCCAACAATATTTTCAACTTGCATATGTCCTTTTTTTGCTTTATATCATTGTATCTAAAATTTGTGTTATGGTACCTCAAATAAAACTACCTATCTGAATACCAAAAAGCAAAATATGCCATTCTTCGCATAACATTTACACCTTTCTTTGAATTTGAAAAACTGCACGGAATATATCAAGCTGAACTGTTCTGAATTGAGCGCCACTTATGAGTCGTATGTAGACGAAAATCGAGTCTGCTGTACCTAGGAACAGTTTATCTAACAATATACATGTTCCTGGGTGTACCAAATTATCATTATCAATTATAACGAATTGACATTAGAAGAATATAAACTATCGAATGTAATATACTTTGATTTAAGCATAAAAACAGTTTCTGGTGAGCTAACAACGTAGCCAGAAAAGCATGAAAGAGTAACTTGTTTTGTGGTTCGAAAATGAATGTACCCAGAAATAATCAATAGTATACCTCCTAAATCTCCAGGACTTCCTGTTTCGTCTTTTGATCCATGTGGTTCTACAATCAATACATTTAATTAGAATGCTAATGTTCATAAAATATCTAATCTTTTTACAGCTAGAAAATAATCAATTAATTAAGTTTTTTGGTTTCAAATATTTCTCATTTTGTAATGCAGAAATGAAATTTTAGATACCAAGATTGAAAAGAAAAACTAGTCGTCACCTTTAAGGTAAACTGGGACTTTGATGTAAAAGTTAGCGTTTGCTTATATAAAAACATATATTGTATTTTAAGATCCGATGGTATCAAATGGTGATTCGATGGTTGGAAATTCAATTTATCCTCTAAGAGAAAGATTGAAAAATTTCTTACCATAGAAATGAACAATGGATGCAACAGCCACTGATAAACAAATAAACTGCAGTCCTATCAGGAGCAATAATATCTTATCTCTTTTTCTACTTGCTCTAAAAAGGTCAGCAGTTTTATTAGTCCATTCTGTAGTCAGGGTACTATATGCGTGTGTTTGTGAATCCTGGTTATTCATCGGTATTTCATATGCGTGTGTTTGTGAATCCTGGTAATTCATCGGTATTTCATATGCGTGTGTTTGTGAATCCTGGTTATTCATCGGTATTTCATATATGCTTCCATGTTGTTGGCCCATTATCTAATTACAAACTTAACACACCATAATTTGTTTATACACCTTAGTACTTTCTCCTGTATTTGAATAAGTTCGTTTTAGATTAATTGTAATGACCAAAATTAAAGTAAAAAAAAAAACAGTGCGTCAAATATACATAATGCCTCAAGGGTATCCGTTACAGTGTAGATCATGTGGTCGAAAATTTACATACCAAATAGTTTTCACTTAGTCAATTTAAATATGTGATACAACTATACTTGTAAGTTTTATTATAAAAACAAATGCTTGACCTATATATATAGCTATGTGATGATGTTGTTTTCTTATTGCATTTACAACATTTATTTTTAACGAATCTGTAATATAAATCAACATTTTGGTTATTTTTATCTTTGTGTTCATGTCGCATTGATGTATATATAACCCACAAGTCATTCTATATCAGTGGTTTTCATTTGTTGATGTGGTTCATTAATGTTTCTCGTTCTCGAGTTTTACATAGATAAGACTGTTGGTTTTCCCGCCTGAATGGTTTTACATTACGTGGATTCATTTATTTTCGTGGGTATCAATTCTCGTGGATAGAGCAAAAAAGGCATTTCGTGGGATACGTAAATTCGTGGTTCGCTGTTTCAAAAATTAAAAAAAAAATGTTTCAGATACGTAAATTCGTGGATCTCTGTATGAAGAATAGTTAAACAAAAATAGAAATTTATTGAAAATAGTTTGAATTGTCAAAATCCTCCCTTAATCGTTCTATGTTAAAGTGTTCATTCACAAGCGTGGAGAAAGGCAACTAATGATTTGTTTGCTTTACAATTTATAATTTGTCGTTAGCATTTTATAAGGTATACAAAGGCCTTTTGATGTACAACTGATTTAAAGTTCTTTTTCCTAATCAAGACATAATAAGAAGTAATTAGAAAATGATCAAAAGTAAGGAACAAGCTAACGAAGTTTGCCATACAAGCTGGAACCCAAGCCATAAAACAATGATATAAATTTACTCATCTCACGATTTTATTATATATACTCTAGGAAATATGATTCCTTCATAACAAACAATGTCGCTTCAACAGTGGTTAAAGTCCGGTAGTATTAAGGTGAAAGCTCCTGCCACACCAGGCTTGCCAGATCCATCTCAATGCAGTACACAACCTGATGTTCTTGTAACCCAAGCAGCCAAAGACGGTATTGACACGATGAAGTCTGCTACTAGCCTTCCAACTACTCCAACCAGAAAACGCAAACGGGGAGACTACAACTATTATGATGACGAAACACGTGCTAAAATTGCCAGATACTCAGTCGAGAATGGCGTTGCTATAGCTGCACGCAAGTTTTCCAGTGACCTCAGCAAGAAAGTTAGCGAGACGTCTGTTCGTAGCATGAGAGACACCTACCTTAAATTAAAAAAACAAGGTAACTATCGGGATTTGTTTTATCTGTTTTCAAAGAAAAATATTTCCTTTTCTTTTCAATGTTTAGATTCAATGCTAAATATAATTATATTTATTGAAAATTTCTTCAACGTTCTACTTTGAAAAAATATTTTATCTCAATAGTACTAGTACTTTGGTTTTTTTTCACATGAAAAAGATAATTTTATTCTGATTTTTAGTTTCATATTGGCATTAATTATTGCACTTAAAATGTTGATGATAGTATTTTTAATTATAATTTTTATTTGCATAACGTATGTATAATCTACTGATCATGTATAAAGGGATAATAATTAAATTGTGTAACAGTAAATTGCGTAAGGTTCAAGTGCCAGTAAATTTTCATTTTGATAAAATGTTGTTTCTGTCCAGAATAAAGGAACACAATGCTTAAACGGCATTTTATCAGAATATTGGTTGAAATGCAAGTTGTGTTGTTTTTGTCAAGAATAAGCAAAACTATATCTGCAATTTATCGAAATTTTATGTGAAAAAAACCCACATTTTCTACCTGTATTACCTAATTAAACGATTGTTTACATATTTGTAAAGTCAAAGGTGTGAATTTTCTTGTTCCTGTCACAAAAATATCACCTAAGGGCAATGTCCCGTCCTTAATCCTTTTAATCAGCAATAAATCTGGATTTTGACACGGTAAAAAACAACTCGTTTACCGTTATTTTCTAATGCATAATTTTTATCAATTTAAAAACGTAAATTATGATTGATATTTTAAAGTTTTTATTACTTATTTAAGGAGGTGGAGACATAGAAGTTTTACCAAGATCGCCACGTGGAAATCCTGTCTTACTTGGTAACCAAGATAACGACGTTCAACAATGGATCCTTAACTTTCGTAAGAACGGCGGATTCATCAACTCACGCATCGTTATGGCAGCAGCTGATGCCGTTGTGACAAAGTTCGCTAGACACAAGCTCAAAAGTATGGCGGGCATATCAACATTACAAAGACCTATACGCTATTTCCGTTCTCCGCCGCATGGGCTTCGTTAAGCGTAAGGTAACCAAGGGTGTAAAACATCTACCAGCTGATTTCGACGACATTAAACAGGAGTACGTCATTAAGCAACACAGCATTCCTGACTCTCTTGTGATTAACTGGGACCAGACTGGGTGTCAGCTGATACCAGGCGGCGACTGGACAATGAAGCAACAGGGCTCCAAACAGGTACTAATCACCGGTATTGATGACAAACGTCAAATAACACTTCTTCTAGCAACATCTATGAATGGGTCCTTATTGCCACCTCAGCTAATCTACCAGGGTAAAACAGACCGTAGCTTACCTAAATGTGTCGATTTTCCAGACAACTGGGATGTTACAAGTACCGAGACACATTGTAGCAACGAAAACACAATGATCCGTTTTGTAGATAAAGTCATCTTGCCTTACGTAGAGGGTATTATTGAAGATCTTCCTTTTTCTCAGAAAAACTAGAAAGCCGTAGCTATCTTTGATGTTTGCAGAGCCCACACAGGAGAAAAACTACTAAGCCACTTAAAGAAAAATGACAGTATTCCCTTGTTTGTGCCTGTAGCCTGTACTGACAAACTACAGCCGTTAGACATATCTGTAAACCGTGAATATAAAGAACAATTAAAATCTAATTTCCATGACTGGTAGTAAGCACAAGTAGTGCAACAGCTAAACCATCAAGAAGACATCACCGTCGAACGTGCACCAAGGGTCATCGTAGATTTGAAGACGTACGTCATGAAACCCATTCATGCCCAGAAGTTTCAACACTTCAGATCATTTCCACCCGTACTGACCTAATAAAGTCTGGCTTCCGTAAATCTGGTTTATTGTAAACTTGACATTATAACACTCTACATGTATCTAGTGCTTTGTTTCGTACTGAATGACATTGTATGTATGTGAACTAAAGTCTTGTTAAAGATTGTTAAAAGTATGTGTGCAAATGTGTTGTGATGTGTATTTTATTTATTATATGTACTTTTATGTATTATAACGTGTGTTAAAATGTTTAAATGAAAGTACAATACTAGTATATGAATAAATGTAATCAAAATACTTTTCTATTTTATCTAAAACACGTGTTTTGTTACCATGTTTGTCCCGAATCAACACTACACTAGTATTGCAAAAGATAACCGGAAGTAAAAATCCGATTCATTTCACATTTGTCGGGATTATTCTTCGTTGAATTC
Organism: Mytilus galloprovincialis; assembly: GCA_037788925.1. Classification (NCBI taxonomy): domain Eukaryota; kingdom Metazoa; phylum Mollusca; class Bivalvia; order Mytilida; family Mytilidae; genus Mytilus; species Mytilus galloprovincialis. The sequence continues at coordinate 39,270,201 of CM075338.1, forward strand.
TTAAATTCGTGGTTTGCTATGTCCCACGAAAACCACGAAAATTGGTATACCACAAATAAAAATGAATCCACAGTATTCATTTTTGGAGGCCTTTTATAGCTTGCTGTCCGGTGTGAGCCAAGGCTCCGTGTTGAAGACCGTACTTTGACCTATAACGGTTTACTTTTACAAATTATGACTTGGATGGAGTGTTGTCTTACTGGCACTCATATAACATCTTGTTATATCTATATTCGAATTGAAACTGCTCAGTCTACTGCAAGCGTACTGCCCAAGATTTTAGAAATGATGATTACTCCTTTTCTTCTTAACATACAGAATGTAGAAGTAACAGTATAGACTTGTATTTTCTTAATTATAATGTCCTCTGCTAATTGAATGTGTGCTGTAGATGGTTAATAAACTCAACTTGACGTTCTAGTCTTAGATTAAAAAGGACATGGTTATAACCATATTTACATGTTCATAACCACATCAACATGTCTATAACCACATTAACACATGTCCAGAACCATATTAACATTCCCAGAACCACATTGACATGTCCATAACCACATTAACACGTCTAAAATCAGATTAACTTGTTTGAAACCACATTGAAATGTATGTTACCATATAGTATATTTATAACCATATTAACATGTCGATAAACACATTAATATATCCACAACCACATTAACAAGTCCATAACCACATGAACATGTTCATAACCACACTTACGTGTCCATAACCACAATAACACGTGCATAACCAAATTAATGTGTCAATAATCACTTCAACATGTTCATAACCACACTTACGTGTCTATAACTACAATAACACGTTCATAACCACATTAACATGTCCATAACAACATTAAAATGAACATAATCACATTAACATGTCCATAACTACATTATCATGTCCATAACCACACTAACGTGTCCATAACTAAAATAACACGTTCATAACCACTTCAATATGTCCATAACCACCTTAACAAGTCCATAACCACAATAACATGTTCTTAACCACATTAACATGTCCTTAACCACATTAACAAGTCCATTACCACATTAACAAGTCCATAGTTACATCAACATGTTCATAACAACACTGACGTGTCTACAACTACATTACACGTTCATAACCACATTTACATGTTAACATGTGCTAGTTCTTGCCATGCATGAAATATTTACCAATTCAAGCTGCTTTGCAAGGACATCCCTTACCGAAAGAAAGCCCTGCGGCAGACATTAGCCGCAAGTTTGCTGCAAACTTTCCGCAACCATTTTACCATGCAAATGAAGTTTGCGGCAAGCTTGCTGCAAACATAATTATGCAAATTAGATTTGCCGCAAGCTTGAGGCATGGTTTGTTTCAAACTTGCAGGAACTACTCATATACTAATGTCATGTGTGAAGACATATTCAATTTATCTCTTTCAAATTACACAGTCACATTCTTAAAAAGTCAATTCCTTTCTTTATACAAACAGTCATTGAAAGAATTCTTGCAAACTCATGAGATTTAAGGGAATACATACATGCATTTGAGTTTTGACAAAGGGGCAGGAGTCATTCTCAAATGAAATAATATACCTGTATTAAAAAATGAGCAAGGTAAAATCTCAAATGTGTATTGAGACTATAAAGATAGGTAATAATTGCATAACAGAATTTAACTTAATCTTAATACTCATGATCATGATGGTGCAGTACATCAGTTACTTATTCAAACTTATAATAGCTTAAGTTTTTCAATCACATTATATACATGTATATATAGTTGCTTACTTAAATATGTATGATGATAACATTAATTATTTCATTAAAGTTCTATGAATCATTTGATTACCTTAGCTGTATTTGGCAAAACTTTTAGGAATTTTGGTCCTCAATGCTCTTCAACTTCGTACTTTATTGGGCTTTTTTTATTTTATTTTTTATTCGAGCGTCACTGATGAATCTTTAGTAGATGAAACGCACGTCTGGCGTATATACAAAATTTAGTCCTGGTATCTATGATGAGTTTATTGTACATACTGATTATCCCATATTATTGAACCAAAATGTCTCCTTATATATGTGAAATGCATTTCCAGACACAACCAACAAGACCAAGCCACAATTTCAAATTGTTAGCATCCAGGTAGTGCCAACTAGGCATGCCCAGTCAATATTGTGTAATTCCTGTAAGTTCTGGCAAATATATGGAATGGTCACAGTTTTCTACAATCTTGCGGCAAACATTCTTTATTATTTTAAACTTTCTGGCAATCTTACGGCAAACATTGATGTATATGTCTGCTTATGGGTAGTGACAACTGCAAATTATACCTTGTATATATATATATATATAAGAATGTGTGCTGTGCGTGTAAATGAGAAAAATTTTCGTTTAACACAATTTGTAAAAAGTAAACCGTTACAAGTCAAAGTGCAGCCTTCAACAGTATTTTTCAACTTGCATTTGTCTCTTTTTTTTTTGCTTTATATCATTGTATTTAAAATATTTGTTTTGATATCTCTCAAATAAAACTACCTATCCAAAGAACAAATAACAAAATATGCCATTCTTCGCATAACATATACTTCTTTCTTTGAATCTACTGAATAAATGCGCAAGATCTACCATGCTGAACTGTTCTGAATTGAGCGCTGCAGATGAGTCTAATGTAGACGAAAATCGAGTCTGGTGTACTAAATTGTAATCCTGGTAAATTGTATAATTTTTAGGAATGAACATTAGATACAGTTGAAACTATTGAATGTAACATGTGTAATATACTTCAATTAAAGCATCAACAAAAAATGCTGGTAAATTGTATATTTATTTACGAATTGACGTTAAATAGAGTTGAAAATATGGAATGTAATATACTTTGATATAAGGATCAACAAAAAGTTTCTGACGTGTTCACGTAATTTTCTTCTCTGGATCTTTAAACCATTTATAGGGTAACCATACTTTTGTATGTCTAACAGTTCCACGACAAAAACAAAACACAACGTATAGAAAAGACAAGTTAAACGTAACAAGGTTTAGCCAAAAAATTAACCTGTTTTGTGGTACGAAAATAAATAAATCTCCAGAACTTTCTTTTTCATCTTTTGGTCCATGTGGTTCTGTAATCAATATGCTTATTCAGAATGTGAATTTTAATAAAACATCTAATCTTTTTAAAGCTAGAAAATAAACAATAAGTTATATCTGTTTCCAATATTTCTCATTTTGTAATGTAGAAATGAAATTTTAGATACCAGGATTGAAAAGAAAAACTAGTCGTCAAGAGGTAAAAGTTACCGTTTGTTAATAAACCACAGGCACTTGTCTCAATCTTTTTCCCTTTAAACATAAATATATAACAAGATATATAGCAAGGTACATAACTCGCCTTTTTGAAAATGCACTCGAACGTGAAATTCTGCCTACTAAAACTTGCTATGCCGTAAATCCAAATTGATTCATCCACACAATGGTGTATAACACGCCTACCTTTGTTTTCAGAAATAATTTGTAGCAGGCCTCTCCAAGTATATCATCCGAAATTATTTTGTCTACCAACACCCGATTGGAAATATAAGTCTCGCAGTAAATGATTAATTATAAAAAAAAAAGTATTTCCCAAAAACTTTTAAATAGACCTTATACTTCAGTTAATTTGTAAAAGATTTTTAAATTCATAGAAAAACTTGACGGTAACACATATTATGCATATAGAAATTTGCTCTCCATTGTCAAAATTGAAAATTTTAGTCTTTCTTAAGGGAGACCTGTAAAAATGGATTTCTATTGACATACAAGGTTATTTAAGGGAAGTTGCAAATAAATCTTTTTGTAAACCTTGAAACAAAATATGATTCCTTTATAAAAAAAAACTAAAAATAATTCTAATGCAACAATGTTTGTAACATTCATTTTGATTGGAAAACGTCATAAATATTCATGGTATCAATTCACAATTGATGTTATGAAATATTACGTTCTAGAGCAGACGTTGTTATCTGTCAGTTTCAATCGACGTTTCAGAATATAATGCATTCTGGGTAATATTTTGAAAAAGCGCACACCAAAACATTGTGATTGGTTTAAAACGTACTTAATAATAGAAATTCAACCAATGATGTAAGTTTTTTTACAGTTTGGTGTACGAACAATGAGATTATCCATAGTCCTCTAGATTCTGAAAAGGGCGAAATGGAGATATATGTATTGTATTTTAAGATCCGATGGTTTAAAATGGTGATTTGATGTCGGACATTCAGTTTATCCTCTAATGAAAAAAATGTCTTACCATAGAAATGAATAATGGATGCAACTGCCACTGATAAACAAACAAACTGCATTGCTACCAAGAGCACTAATAACTTGTCTCTTTTTCTGCTTGCTTTTAAAATGTCCGCAAGTTTATTAGTCCATTCGCGAATTCTTTAGTAAGAATACTATATTCGTGTTTTGGTGAATCCTGCTCTTTCGTTTGTATTTCATATGCGTTTTCATATTGTTCACCCATTTATCAATATAAAACTTATGTTAGAATAGACTAAACATACAACAATAACTTGTATTTTTAAAGATTTGCACAACGGTACTAATACAAGATGTTGATATACAAAGATGATGTTATAAAATTGTGTTGACAAATATTTCGGCTTAACGGATAGCCTTCGTCAGTGTCAATAATTTTAACAATACTTGAGTTGTCTCATTGGTTATCAAAACACATTTTCTTTTTTATATGAATATACCACAACCACTGAACTACAGGATCGTGACTGGGAACAGAATGTAACAGAGTTGAACATGTACATAAGCGCGCTACCCTCCCCTAACCTAGGACAATGGTATAACAGCCCTTACAGAACTGAAATGTTTGCAGCAGGTCTGTAGCATACTTGCTGCAGGTCTGCTGAAAACAAAAAGCTTGCAGGAAAGCTTTGAATAATGTTTGCAGAAGTTTGCAGCTAGCTGCGAACCTCCTGCAAACATTGCAGCTTTTTGCTGCAAGCTTGCGGCAAGTTTGCAGAAACTTTCATGTTTGCAGTAAGATTGCAGGAAACTCTAGAATTTAAGGGATGTTCGCAGCTAGATTGCAGGAATCTTTGACAATTCTATATGTTTGCAAGAGCATTGCAAGAATTACATAAAAAGAACGAGCATGCCCATTGGTAACTTCCTGGAAAATACAGATTTGAAATTTGAAAATGTTGAAGGTGTTTGAGTCATGTTATCATACAATGTATTAGTATTCAGGGAGTATTTTAGGTTGGAAATTAAAAGAAAAGTTTTCAAAGACATTTGTTGTAAGTATTGATTCTTCATAGACGTGTAAATATATGAAATTCGTCCCCTCAATAAATACCTGCATGAAGTTTTGAAAAACATTTTCAAACATGTAACAACTATACAGTACACTCAAGAATGTTTGGAGATTATAACTTATTTTAAAATATTGTGTTGTTATAATTCAAGTTGAATTATGTGAAAATATTAATTAAAAAGCAGTATATATGCACAAAATAAAAATTAAAAAGCAGTATATATGCACAAAATAAATTTCAAATAAACCTTTTTTCGTATTTTAGATATGCATGCAATTCATTTTAGCACTTACTTGAACAACAAGAAATCTTTAAATTATTTTTTAAAGGAATAAACCTTTCTATGATAATTATGCAAATGATAAATTATTCGAATTATTGTATGTATGTATGTAACCATACTTTTCAGAATTTACTGTGTAATAAAGATAATGTGATATGTATACACAACATGACTTATATATATAATTGGTTAATATTGTATAATCATTTATGTAGTTCCTGCAAGTTTGCAGCAAACACGCAGGAGAAAAATTAATTTGAATATAAATGTTTGCAGCAGGTCTGCAGCAAACACGCAGCAGGTCTGCTGCAAACACGCAGGAGAAAGATTAATTTGCATAAAAATGTTTGCAGCAGGTCTGCAGCAAACATGCAGCAGGTCTGCTGCAAACACGCAGTAGAAAGATTAATTAGCATAAAAATGTTTGCAGCAGGTCTGCCGCAAACACTCATTTGCATATAAATGTTTGCAGCAGGTCTGCAGCAAACACTCATTTACATGGTAAATTGTTTGCAGCAGACCTGCAGCGTATTTGCAGCAAACACGCTGCAAACACAGACTCTGTGTTCGCTGCAAGTCTGCAGCAGGTTCGCAGCAGACCTGCAGCAACTATTTGCAGGAGGCTGATTTTTTCGGTAAGGGAGCACCCATAAAACAAACTGCAAAATTTAGTTGAAACTGGCTTGACTCCAAAGATTTGTAATCGACAAAGCATTGAAATAAAAGTACCGACAGTTACTGAAAGCAAATTCAAAGCAAACTATACAACTAAACAATTAATCATGTTCTCCCATATTAAAGTATCAATCAGTACACATTCAACGGATTAAGCGTGAAGACGTCATAAACTGTCAGAGAAACACATCACTTTGTAGTATAGAAGTTGGAAAGCATCCTCTTTTATTTTCATTTTTTCGCTACAAATTTGGAGATCGAGGTTGAGGCAAAAAAAAATAGTTTATAAGGTAAATAACGTCAGTTGTATTTTGAACGACGATGATCCCGATTGTCCAAATTTCCACGACCAAGCGTTATCAAATTCTTGATCGGTCCTGCTTATGACTTCTACCCGACCGCTATCCGACTGTACAAGATTTAAACTCGACCATTCACGACTCCTTAATGACTCTATCATGACTCCAACTTGACCAATAATTGAACACATATTCGATTATTCCGACCAATTCACGATCTCTACACGAATTGTACTTGACTAGCTAGACCAAATCAGATATACTCGATCTATACCCGATCTCGATCAGACCAGATCAACCTGATCGTAAAGAGGACGTAGGAGTAGTCGGGAATTGGTCGGGTGTGTACAATTTCAGTATAAGAAATTGTCTGAATTTTTAATGCGGAGGGGGCATTAAGTCCCTTGTCCGTCCGTGCGGACGTACGTCCCAACAATTAGCTCCTGTTCTCTTAACTTTATTTTGCCTCAACCAAATGTTATGAAACGTATACACAATGGTTATACCACCAAACACAGATCAAGTGCGAGTTTGGGTGGCGTCACTTTCGCCGTTCTTGAGTAATGACCCTTTATAACGTTATATGCAAACAGGGGCATGATCTGGGTCCTATTGACACATTCTTCATTTATTTGGTTAGGTTCAGTTGTTCACAGAAGGTGTAAGTAAATCATACATTTATAAGATATCTACAGAGAAATAAAGTAGTTGAATTTGTGGGTAAGGTGTTTAGAGCTCCAGAGAAACAGGTTAATAGCTGTGATGGAGCTTGAAGAAAGCGTAGAAGTCGAGGTAGAAGGCGTAGACAGCAACAAGCGCCGAGAAATCTAGGCAGTGGCGACAACTATATGGGCAATCAAACAGAAAATAGCCCATAAAAGGGGTAAAAAATAATCTTGATATTCGTATAAACCCACTTTGAAGACTAAATTAGTTATCAGCTTTCTAAAATTTAATTTAATTTCACAATTACTTTCATATTTAAAGCATTCCCGTGTCAAAAATGCAGGATCTACTTCCCTTCCAGAGTACCTGAGATCATTTTAGTGTTTTGTTGGGTTTCATGTTGAAATTGTGAAACTAAGCTTTTGGGATAAAAAAAAAAAAAAAAAGGGTGTTGTAAATGCCAAATTAAAGACACAAACAGCTAAACGTAATGCGTTAAAAGGTCAGATCAATTTTAGGAACTATGTTTTGAAACAAAAAGCAGACATAAAAAAAATTCTGAGTCACCAAATACCAAAGACAAACTGTCACAATTAATCAGTTGAAAACAAACTTATTAACTCTGATTTCCATGACAACGAACAACTGTGAAGGTAGAGGTCAATATATTTGTTTTTATTCGTTGAAAGCATTTGATTGAATATTTAAACTTCGAAATATAAAATAAATCTAAACAAATATTTCTAAAAAATATCAATTAAAGACTTGAACATTGGTTTTTGCTTCTTCGCGGCTCAGTTCGCAGATATTATAAGAAAGAGCAATGACATGATAAAGTGTAATCCATTTAGCACTTTATAAATCATACTTAGTGTGTCGTGTTGATCGAGTACAACGCAGGTTTCATATCCATGTTAATGTCCTTATATGTTTGTAATAGTACTGATAGACTACGTGTAAACTCAAACAATATGAGTAAATGTATTCTTTCTCAATTCTACATCCAGAATCAATAAATTCATTTATTCAAATCACCTGATATTAGTTGTAGGGGTCGCTATGTTTGACCTTGGTTGTTTGTCTTTAGTCTGTTGTTTAGCCATGGCCTTGTCTTGTTCATCTATTTATATACACAAATGTTGAGACTTGTTCTCTATACACCACTTAATAAAATGAGTTTAATAGTATCACAGTGTGGGAACGGAACTGTACGGTTTTCTAATAATTTGGTCATTCGGGAGACTGTCAAGCGGGGCTCCGACATTTGCAATATAACAAGTTGCTTGATGGGAACTTTGACGAACTCTTATGTTCCTAAATAACGTTTCTGCTTCAAGTTTTGATAGTTTAAACATTCTTTGTGTAAATATGAACCAATAAAATAATAAGAAAGATATATGATCCAAACGTTTTCCTTAGAATGGTGGAGCTCCGTGTAAAACAATCAAAATTGTCACACAACAGCGATCAAAAATGTCAAATAAACATTGAAAAATCAATGTTTGCTACACATGTACCTTTTCTGATATATAGTCTTACCTGTCTGAAAGTTTTAAAGCCATTGTCCTAGTAGAAATCCAAATATATTCATTTTCTCCATATCGGATATTTTTATTGACTGTACAATCGCTTGCAAGTTTACTGTAATATCACACGGAGCCTTCCTGTACAATCGCTTGGAGCTTTTCTTTTCATCGTTTGGCCACCTAGACTTTTCCGAAAGGAGGGTAACATACTTTACCTTGTTATGACTTCACGGTCCAGCTAGCAATCAAGCTAGTCAAAGGTATTACCTTTACCTACACACTCATTGCATTTTGCTGTTATAGTTTCTAGTGGCATATGACTAATTATAACTCTTAAGTAGATAATGCTTACTACTATCTCTTCTGCCACATTCATGATCAGTTTATGTTTTCCATGATACTTTTGTCATAAAAATATTTATTAGAACTACTGCAATCCAATACAATATATGTCTGGCTTGATTTTTCTCTCCTTTTTCTGTTATGATTTAATAACAGGTAGTTATTTGGTATTGTTATCATTTTTTTTAAACCTAGATTTCTCACTTAAAAGTGTTACTGATGTTTGAAGATTTTATTTGAATGGATGTAACCTGCATTAGCGGATCCGGTATGCGGGGAGAGGGAGTTTTGGTGGTTGAAACCTCATTTTTTTTTTCGATTGTTTTTTTCATTTTGTGGACGTTTTAGGGTGTTCCGTAGTTTGGATCCCCTTTTTTGCAGAAAGGTGGGATCCGCACCTTGTCTGATATCGTCAATGATAGTATTAAATGATGATCCTATCATTCAACTGATTTTTTATAGTTTGGTCTTGTGCTGTGCTAGATTTGGGGAGAAATGGGCGCACACAGACATTTTTAACTCTGCCAAATTCGTTATGTACCTGTTTCAAGTCAATAGCCCGTAGTTCAGTGGTTGTCGTTGGTTCATGTCTGTCATATATGTTTTTCGTAAATTGTTTTATTATGAATTACACCGTCAGTTAAATTCGAAAGGTATTGATTCTTATTTTTCATGTCGGGACCTTTTATAACCGACTATAATTGCTTAAATCCAGTTATTTTTTGAACTTTGACAATCATATCACATCTCCTTATTTTTATATTGAAGATATAAATGTGGTTTGATGAAATGTTGTTCTCACAAAAAAAACACCAACTGTTTCGTTCGTTTGTCGGATGCTATAGTTGGGAATATTGAAAAGTTCCTGAATCGTGACATTGATATAAAAAAAAATATATGAAGGATTTTGTGTTTTCTCTTTTTTTCAGATAACAAGTTTTCTCCCATTCTTGATAAAATTTAATTTTACTGGAGCTTTTTCTACCAGTATCTATAGCTTGTAATAAACAGACATCTCATTTTAAATTATACCACATCTTCTTATTTTAATATCATGTTTATTGACATATACGTGTCTTTTCTTGGATCAGTGGTTAACTAGCACCATTCCACATTCAAATTCCTTTATCAAGTTACAATATCCCGATCCTGTGATGAAAAAATCTTTGTTGTATTGTTCAAATATGTAATTTTTTTTTAAATTGCAGTTAAATAATAAGTAAAATTCAAAATATGCTAATTACCCTTCCAGAGCATCTAGTCACCTTTTCAGTATATATAAATATTTATTTTGTACGAGGATTATTTTCATTTATATTTTAGATGAGATTCTTAACATATTTTGTACTGTCCTTTTCTTTTTGTCTTGTATACTTATTCAGTGGTTGTTTGTTTATGTGTTACATATTTGTTTTTCGTTCATTTTTTGTACATAAATAAGCCGTTAGTTTTCTCGTTTTACATTGTTATTTCGGGGCATTTTATAGCTGACTATGCGGCATGGGGTTTGTTCATTGTTGACGACCGTATGGTGACCTATTGTTGGTAATTTCTGTGTCATTTTGGTCTCTTGTGGAGAGTTGTCTCTTTGGCAATCATACCACACCTTCTTTTTGATATCTATTGTACACATTTTGTTTTTGTCCCTAATATAGTCACCTTAAAAGGGTTCCTCGATAGAATCTTAATTGTCAAAATGACTGGTTTTGTGCTTATTTTCACTTCAAATACCATAAATGAATATAATAGGGCAGCAAGAAACAACCAATGCAATGCATATGCAATATATTTAATAAATTTGGCCAAGCAATTCTACAGGAAAGCTCCAAGCGATTGTACAGGAAGGCTCCGAGTGATATTACAGAAAACTTGCAAGCAATTGTACAGTCAATAAAAATATTCGACATGGAGAAAATGAATATATTTGGATTTCTACTGGGACAATGGCTTTAAAACTTTCAGACAGGTAAGACTATATGTCAGAAAAGGTACATGTGAAAATTCAGGTAGCAAACATTGATTTTTCGATGTTTATTTGACATTTTTGATCGCTGTTGTGTGACAATTTGATCGTTTTACACGGAGCTCCACCATTCTAAGGAAAACGTTTGGATGCATATATCTTTCTTATTATTTTATTGGTTCATATTTACATAAAGAATGTTTTAGCTATCAAAACTTGAAGCAGAAACGTTATATAGGAACATAAGAGTTCATCAAAGTTCCCATCAAGCAACTTGTTATTTTGCAAATGTCGGAGCCCCGCTTGACAGTCTCCCGAATGACCAAATTATTAGTAAACCATACAGTTCCGTTCCCACACTGTGAGTATCTTCTCCCAGTAGATAAAATATTAGTCTGTATCCATGATACAAAATTAATGAAAATTCGTGGTGACTTTTATAACCCTGTCAAATGTTTATATAAAATATGGAGATATGGTATGATTGCCTATGACAGAACTATCCACCAAAGTTCAAATTACAGTAACTTGACTGTTAGTGTTGCTCTCCACCAATTGCAACTCATTCAAAATTTTGACCAAATTGCAATTTGTTTTATAAAATCAGATTGTTCAACTGGTCAGAAATTTGAACCAATTGCTGTAGAAAACCACAGCCAAGTCATGAAAGTGCAAGGTGATAAAATAAAACATACTTACAATCCTATAAGACTTTAACTCCACTTTAATGATGTTGCGACAAAATTAGTTTATATGTGTGAAATAACAATATGCTATTGATAAGTTTTCAGGGGAGATAACCTAAAATATTATTCTTTTGAATAAAGACTTTTTGAAAGAAAAGTTATTATCTCCCCCTTGGAAACTTCCTACAAACATATATTGCAATATTTTACACATATTTTACTGAATATGAAATGTTTTAATTCACATAATGTCTGATTCTTATAAATATAGAATACTTTTAGAAAGAAAAACTATATGAAAGCTTAGTTTGGACAATTTTATAGCAATACAAAATAAACAGTTCCTCTTCAGCATGGAAATGACTATAATATAACTATACAAACTGATAAACTAATTTTGTCGCAACATCATTAAAGTGGAGTTAAAGTCTTATAGGATTGTAAGTATATTTTATTTATCACCTTGCACTTTCACATTTTGACTGAACAATTTGTTCAATATTCTGACCAGTTGAACAATTTGGTTTAATAAAACAAATTGCAATTTGGTCAAAATTTTGAATGAGTTGCAATTGGTGGAGAGCAACACTAACAGTCAAGTCACTGTAAGTGGATGTAAGAATTATAGTCAACCGTAAGGCTTTCAACAATGAAGAAAAACCCAAACCGTATAGTCGGCCATAAAAGGTCCGACATCATATGAAATAATTCAATTGAAAAAATTCTTAAATGTATATTTTTCTTCATAACATGTAAACACAATTTCACAATTATTCATGGAATAAAAATGAAGAGTTACTTTCCATTTAAAATTTGCAATTATTTTGCTGAAAGTTATACCCGATTAATGTCGTTTATGTTTATTATATACACATTATACACGTCCTAAAACCTGAACTAACATATTTTCAAGCAATTATTTACAAATGCCAGTTTTTAACATCCTTTTAGCGTATTTGGAAAGTCAATATTTCTATAAAGAATATAATTTTTTCTTCAAAACAAAAAGACCATGTGTACAAGAAGTATTTCCAATAAGACAATGTTTGGTTTTTCATATTTCATCATATTTAATACATGATTGGTAATGATGTAGTCATATAAAAATGAAGTAAACCATATTTTTCAGTAAATCGAAATATGGCCATAAAAAAAACAATGCAGATGCTTAGGGTCAAAGGTCAAACAAGAAAATAAAAATGTATGCTAATTAAATTTGTACTATAGGGTACAATCAAGTAATATATATTTTATTTGTATTTATTTCAGATGAAAAAATTCCACAGAGTCCCTACTGCTACAACAGTTTGTAATCCAACTCCCCTTTTAAAAGGAGTAGGTTCACAAAAAGTCAATATTGGCCTTACAATTCCATTAACTTTGGCAATTAAGGTAAACATTTGAAAAAAAACAGTATGTAAAAATATTTGCGACTTCAATCGAGTGTATCTAATGTTTAGTTGGAATTATAACATGATTTTGGTTCCAAAGCAATAATTTACAACATTACAGTCTCATTTTTAAGACCTAATGTAGACCTTCATTACCCTACTTCTTTGTTGTGGCATAATTTGAGTCAGTATGCCTGGTAACATTAATTTTGGGAGGTTGTGTCATCATGTAAATGTTTATGCACCTTAAAGTTTAAATTATAATCGTATAAAACTGTATGTTGTTAAAGTCTGGTCATGCCAGTATGATTGGTGCAATGACAGGAAAAGTGATAGATTTCTCTCACAGGAGCCGGACTTGTAAAGTGAGTGGATACAACATTGATAGAAAAGAAACACACAACATCTTCACATGACTGTAGCCAGAATTGACATGGTTCAAGTAAAAACATGGTATAAAAGATGACTCACAATCTTAAAGATAGTGGATGTCAGATTCGTGTTCTTCATACAGAGAATGACTCAACTGCAGCATCCAGATAAAAGGTAGATTTTGATGAAACGAAACTTGAAAAGAAAGATGTCCAGAACCACATAAAAAAGGGATTTTCAAAAAACTATTTGAATTGTCCAAAATATTTAAGGAATTGGCCAAAATATTTAAGGAATTAAAGAGCCCAGACGTCATACCCTACTTACTTTGGTGTTCTATGCATGTCATCAAAGAAAATAATGAGTCTTCAGAGAGCAAACAGCTTACATTCAGGAGATTATGACCTCATGTGCACATGCAGAATGGTGTATAAAAAAAAACACCCTGCAAACTTTAAGTAAGACATTATAATACCATTTTGTTGCACCAGATGTGCATTTCGACAACTTCGGTGATGCTCGAGGCCAAAATCTTTTAATATACAATGTTAATTAAAAAAAATTAAGAGCTTATAAACCAAAAAGGAAAAAAGGAATGTAAGAAGAGCGTTAACACTTAATCGTATGGTTGAATTTATTTGCATATCCTTTTATATCATTTTACGGATTTCCACATGACACTTTACTCAAAGGTAAAACTAAAGATACACATAAAATAAGGAGATGTGGTATGCTTGCCAATGAGACAATTCTCCACCGTAAATGGTATTACGGTATAATGTAAAAGTAAGTAATTGTAGATCACCGTAGGACCTTCATTAATGAGCAAAACGCTTACTGCATAGTGAACTATTAAAGATCCCGAAATGACAAATGTAAAACAAATTCAAACAAGAAAACTAACTGCCTGATTTATGTACAAAACAATGCACGAAAAACAAATATGATATACAGCGTTAAATGACAACCACTGAGTTACAGGCTCCTGATTTCGGACAGGCACACGCAGAATCATTACACATCCAATATCCAATGAATTTAGTGAAAAGACGTCATTATCAGTGAAGTCAAAGAAAAACATGACCTTGTGCAATTCCAAGTTACAGTTAATAATATATAGTTTGGTTTAATTCCTGATAACTAAATCAATATCTATACACAAAAAATAATATTCAAAGATCTAATTGTAGTGTTGCATTGGTAACCTTTCAGAATAAGTTTATTTAAAGGATCGATAGATAAACACCGTACGATGTTGCCAACGTAACATCACCGTCCAAAAATGAAAAATTACCAATAGGGAACAAAAACAGTCGTCTTTTTTGTGTTTCAATCTTTAAAGATATTGCTGAAAAGGTCTTCAGCAGTTCGTTCTTATGTTGTAATGATTCACCACTGTCCCAGATTAGGGGGAGAGTTGGGATCCCACTAACATGTTTAACCCCGCCACATTCTGTATGTATGGGAATGTCCCAAGTCAGGAGCCTGTAATTCAGTGGTTGTCGTTTGTTGATGTGTTACATATTTGTTTTTCGTTCATTTTTTGTACATAAATTAGGCCGTTAATTTTCTGGTTTCAATTGTTTAACATTTGTCATTTCGGGGCCTTTAGAGCTGACTATCCGGTATGGGCTCATTTGCTCACTGTTGAAGGCCGTATGGTGATCTATAGTTGTTAATTTCTGTGTCATTTAGTTTCGTGTGGAGAGTTGTCTCATTGGCAATTATACCACATCTTCTTTTTTTATATTTAAAACAGAAGTAAACGGAGAGCTTACCGGATCTTTGTTAGAGGGGTAACGCCCACTTTTTCGCACATATTTTCAAATTGCTGCTATTTGGAAACACACTAAGAAACTAAGGTTTCAACTCCCCCAGGCAAAGTTTATCTTAGATGGATTTGGTTATTTTTTGTCATACAGCTCTTCAAATGTTTTGGTACTTCGACTTTCGGCTTGGGCGTTCCTGGTGAAGGCAAATCATGAAAACCGCTTCGGACGCATGAAATTATATAACCTGTTTTCGTTTTTTTTTTCATTCTTAATTTTGTACTACAGTTTTAGATATTATTTGTTTTCTTTTTGATAGTCTCAGGTAAACATAAAACACAAACATAACTTTTGCAAATCAATAAGTCACGCGAAACAACAGCATCTCTGTCCCTATGTATCAACAATGTTTGTCAGAATAAATTATTAGTAGTATAGCTAAACGATTGATCGGCTAAATGTTCCCGATATATTGAGGGGACAATTAAATGTCAGTCATTTTATTGTCTAAATTCAATAAATACATGTACTTCAAAATAAAATCAATATTGTGTCCTGAAATTATTGAACTACAAATATTTGATATACGTTGTATATGCCAGGTTTACATATAAACTGTCCCTTTTTTGTTCTAGTTGGTAGTTTTCAAAATTTGAATTGAGACAAAACAAATTTTCATATTACCGACTTTTGACCCCGCGGTATATAATGTTTCGGCTGGTTGCCTACTCTGTACTAGAACATTCTGGGAATTGGCCAAATTACAACACGACGGGTGCCACATGTGGAGCAGGATCTGCTTACCCTTCCGGAGCAACTGAGATCACCCCTAGTTTTTTGTTGGAGTTCGTGTTGTTTATTCTTTAGTGTTCTATGTTGTGTCATGTCTGTTGTTTGTTTGTCTTTTTTTAGCCATGGCGTTGTCAGTTTGTTTTAGATTTATGAGTTTGACTGTCCCTTTGGTATCTTTCGTCCCTCTTTTACAGCTAAAAAAATTAAAAACACAAGCTTACCATTGATGCAACTTTGGGAAAAATAATGGTTTTCCGATGCATGGTTTTGTCTTTGTATCGAAAACATAAAACAATTGAAGTTTTTCCAAAATTGCACCGATTGTAAGATTTGTTTAATTTTTGTAATTGCTACTACTTGATAGTCAGAATTTGATTCCTTACTTTTAATGAATTGCCTAATTTACTTATACCATAATCTTTTTTTATGTCATCTAAAAATTAAAAATTGTCAATTAAATATTTGTATTGTTTTCTCCTTCAAATTGTAAGGTCGACTTCAAAACCGTATAAAAATTATTAACTCTGCCACAATTTAAGCATGTTAAACACGAATTTGATATCAAACAAACCTTTTATGACACTAATTTGCTACTCATTTCATTTATTAAAAGCCTAGACTATCGCCTTCAGGTTTTTGGTTGATTGAACATTTGGATAATTTGATGAATTTTTACCAATTCATTTAATCAGCAAGAATACATATCAGATTTAACGGAAATCACCCCCTTATATTTCCTAGAATTAGTTACGATTTAAAGTATTAAATTTTCTTTCGAAATGAAATAAATTATAACTGCATTGAGATCTTAAGAACACACAAGGTTAGTTAATAATGTGAACTGAGTTGCACAAACATTATCATTAAATATCATTTAATTTTTTAGTGTTATAATCAACTTTAAAATTAGTACCGTTAATGTTATTTGCTGTTTTTTTCAAAACCTTTTGGAATTTTGGGTCCTAAATGCTCTTCAACTTCGTACTTTATATGGCTGTTTTAACTTTTTTATTCGAGTGTCACTGAAAAGTCCTTTGTAGACGACACGCGCGTCTGGCGTACAAAATTTCAATAATAATATCTTTGAAGAGCTTATTAATGAAATTAACAAATACAACAGCTTTAAATGACTTATTTTAAACGGTTATTAACGTAAATTGACATTATTTTTTTACATTTTCTTGAAATATTTTCCAATAAGCTGCTTACAAATCTATGACTTTTTCAAAACGCTAAGGATTTTCTACCACAGGATTAGATGACCTTAGCCGAATTTGGCAAAACCTTTTTGGAAATTTTGATCCGTAATGCTCTTCAACTTCGTACTTAATTTGCCTTTTAAATCATCGTCACTTAAAAGTATTTTGTAGACGAACCGCGCGTCTTGAGTGCAAAATTCTTATCCTGGTATCTGTGATGAGTTTATTTACTAGTATAATTTTTTTTAAAAAGCCGTACATATTATTAACGGTAAAATAGACTTTGAAATATCATAACATTCTGTACATTTCAATTAAATATATTATTAAAAGGGATACATTCGGGTGACGGGTTATTTTTCAAAGATATCCATTATTGATATACTAGTATGCTATATTCGCCAACTTTAAACCGTTTAAATAAAACACTGATTTTTATGACCGTTTAAGACATACCGTCGTCAACACTTCAGACGGTAACTCAAAAGGTTTTTACCAATTTCCATGAAGCTTTGGTTAATTGTTTATATCTATTGACGGACAAGTTTCGGACAATAGACGTTTTGAACAGTTTTCATGAAACTTTGGTGACTTGTTTACATATATTGTTTATATAAATTTTTGATATGACTTTGTGGAGTTATGGAACTTTATTTGTTGAAAATAGTTGAAAATCTCAGTATATCTAGTTGTTCATATAAATTCATTTAAAGCATAAAGACGATGTAAAAGGGCGACAGACGTATCATGCGCCTTATTTCCTATTATTCATTTAGCCCTTCATTCATTCATTCATTCTAGTATTAACTTTTGTGATGTATAAAATCTGTTTTTATGGCATGCATGTAACATTCAAGAACATACAGGGCAAATTGTTGGTTAAATAAATACTGATATCAGTTGGTCTATCAACTAAAACACTTGTAATTTTAGTGCTAAACGGTCATTTTGATCATAACATCATCTGAAAAGTCTGGACAATAAATTATCAAGTCATATTCAGTTTTTTCTGTAAATTTTTTGATTGATCCACCGCGGTAAATTCAGTAATATTCGATTGCAGTCAGTTCAGTAATTTTCAGCAGCTTTTTAGATTGATCCACCGCGGTAAATTCAGTAATATTCGATTGCAGTCAATTCAGTAATTTTCAGCAGCTTTTTAGATTGATCCACCGCGGTAAATTCAGTAGTATTCGATTGCAGTAAGGTCAGTAATTTTCAGCAGCCTTTTTAGATTGATCCACCGCGGTAAATTCAGTAATATTCGATTGCAGTAAGGTCAGTAATTTTCAGCAGCTTTTTAGATTGATCCCCCGCGGTAAATTCAGTAGTATTCGATTGCAGTAAGGTCAGTAATTTTCAGCAGCTTTTTAGATTGATCCACCGCGGTAAATTCAGTAATATTCGATTGCAGTAAGGTCAGTAATTTTCAGCAGCTTTTTAGATTGATCCACCGCGGTAAATTCAGTAGTATTCGATTGCAGTGAGGTCAGTAATTTTCAGCAGCTTTTTAGATTGATCCACCGCGGTAAATTCAGTAATATTCGATTGCAGTCAGGTCAGTGATTTTCAGTAGTTTTTTAGATTGATCAACCGCGGTAAATTCTGTAGTATTCGATTGCAGTAAGGTCAGTAAGTTTCAGCAGCTTTTTAGATTGATCCACTGCGGTAAATTCAGTAATATTCGATTGCAGTCAGTTCAGTAATTTTCAGTAGCTTTTTAGACAATTCATTATGATGTTGATATTAACAGGTAATCAGCAGTTACTGAACATATACTTGACAGATCTTAATTGGCTGTAAGCGAATTGTTTGGACAGGTACCGCAGTGGATAAGTCTGAAAATTTAAAATGACATAAAGGTTTGTCATTCTGTGTTTTATATTTATAAATTAACTGTTTACAAATTTTTGAATTTTTGAAATACTAAGGCTTTTCTACCTCAGGCATAGATTAACTTAGCTGTATTTGGCAAAACTTTTAGGAATTTTGGTCCTCAATGCTCTTCAACTTCGTACTTTATTTGGCCTTTTTAACTTGTTTGGATTCGAGCGTCACTGATGAGTCTTTTGTAGACGAAACGCACGTCTGGCGTAAATACAAAATTTAGTCCTGGTATCTATGATGAATTTATTAATATGTGTTTAAAATGACCGTTTTAGATAAAAATTGGCGTACTATACTAGTGACATTTGTACATGAGATATGTCAAGTATAATTTTCTTTGATATTTCTTTATTTGACTTGTTTATTGATTTATTCTTCACTTATGTTTTTGCTCCAATTGACAAAGTTTCTTTTAGAGGAGAATCTTTTAAACAGGTTAGAATGGACAACGAATGCCAATACTTAGGATTAGGAGAAAATAATAGGGTGGCGTAAGGCTACAATTCCCACTTGGAAATGTTTTATCCTATATACGTACAATTGTATAAACTTTCTCCTAGAGTTTCTTTTTTCCTTTTTTGTTGCTAGTCAAATATTCATGATAATCACAAAACGTTTTCTTTTTAACTTGGAGCATTTATGGTCACCCCCTTCCCTTATTAGCCACTCGGACACATCTTCTGCTACCACTGCGTCAAAATGATGGCAATAGTTCATACTTTAAATCAGACACATTAAGAGACAAAATACAGTATTTTCATAATAAGTGTCACTATGCAATGGCTTGGGCTCCTGGTGATGGACATGGCCATGGTTAATTAGTTAATTCTAATTGGTCTAAACAGATGTTCGAAACACCTTTTGATCTATGGAGATGGGTTGCTGGGAAAGGATTTGACAACAATTTATTGAAAAAATAGAAAACACTAACAAGTCTTTACAAAGGGAGAAGGTCCGGTAAGGACCGATTTTGGCCTCAAATTTGAGGTTCATCTGACGAAAGATTTTGACCACTTTTTAAACACTTAAGTGTCTATTTTATTTGAATTAATTAGTTTATGTGAAAGATTTTAACAGATTTAGTCATTAAAAACGATCCGATTCAAGCTCAAATATGAAAAATCTACTTAATATGACGAAAAATGTCACTTTTCAGATGGTTTTTTGTAAAAATGAAAGTGGCCGCATCCGTGTTCATCCTCAACCTTTATATATGTTATGTATTATCATAAAATACAACTTACATTTCAATATTAAGGATGAACACGAATGCGGCCACTTTCGTTTGACACGAAAACCGTATAAAATTTAACTAAAATGCTAGAATTATGAGGATTTCAGTAATTTAGCATAACTTAATGGTGCTAGTACCGGATATATGTGCATTGTATTGTCAAAAAACAGCCCATATTTATGTAGTAGAAGCATTCTACTGTCCAATAAATAACTAAAGGTTTACATTTTAACAATGTTGTAAAACTGCTATATTTTGGGGCCAAAAAGGGGTCTTACTGAACCTACTCCTTTGAAAGATAGCAGTCGCTTTTAAAGTATGCTTGTTTTTCACCCGTCGTATGTTATCCATCAATACGACCAGTAATTTTCTGTAATGAGTCAGCTCTAGCTCTTGTGCGATTAAAAAAGGTCGTAAAGAATATTTCAAGTCACATGTAAAGAATAAACGCAAAATTTTATTTATTTCAGGTCAGAAAACATAACAGTATAATATATAGAGAAATTCGTGTCGTTGTTAAATATTTTCTTTACTTGCAGATGTCGAATGCCTTTCTTTTTGTTTTTTATGGAATTCTTGGAGTCACTATTGGATTTCATTGTGACAAGACGGTTGACCACTGTTTTACATCTATTAACATCAAGACTGCTCTTACAATGAATGGGAATACAGTGGGCCAGGTGTATGCAAAGTCTCGGGAATTATACAAATTGCCCAAGTCAGAATCTTTAGAGGACAGCCCAGTCATTCCAATTCCAATAGATGATATCATTTCTGCTGATGGATGGAACTTGACTAGAAATCTTATCACCGCCAACGGAACCATGCCAGGGCCATCTATTTTCATTTATGAAAATCAAACTATTACTATAATCGTTAATAACCTTCTGATCAATGAGGTTGTAACCATTCATTGGCACGGTATAGATCAGCTTGAACATCCAGCCATGGATGGTGTTGCGTTTGTTTCGCAATGCCCAATAATGCCAGGTCAATCCTTTAATTACACATTCCATCCTAAATTTGGAGGGTCTTACTGGTACCACTCTCATGTAGGCAACCAAAGAGACATGGGTTTATTTGGTGCTTTTATTGTCCTCCGCAAAAAGCACCACCTCCGAGTACCATTTATGAATCAGCATATACTTCAGATTCAAGAATGGAACCATCAGTATGATGCACAGACATTACTAGATGTAAATGGTCAATTATATGATACATCCCCTCATTCAATCTTAATCAATGGCCGAGGACAGTTTAAAGATATTCTTGCCCCAATAGAAACGTTCAATGTTAGGAAAGGTGGTCAACATCGGTTTAGACTCATTGCAGTTGGATCACATTGTACCCTCTTATTTTCAATATCAGGTTTAAAATTGAATGTGGTTGAAACTGATGGATTTGAGATTGTGCCGGTTGTCGTAGATAAAATAATCATATTTCCTGCGGAACGGTATGATTTTGAAATAGATTTGGATTATGCTGAGGAGAGAGTGTACAACATTACTGTAAGTGTTCTTTCGTCGCCAAGTCTTACCATTGGAGATAATATTGGACTTGGATTTCTTAATGTTCAGAAGGGAGATTCTTCAGCCATGAAATTTCACACTAATGATCACATGTTTCGGGTATTAAATTGCCCATTTCAAGTCTACCCACAAAGGGATGATTTCATTTGCGTCCCCGTGACTGATTTAAAATCACTTGGAAATATAGATGATAATGATTTTAATGCAGAACATGTAAAAGAAACAAATGAGAAGGCATTACATTTCTTGAACTTCGGTTTTCCCGGTGATCATTCATCCATAAATGGACGCATTTTTCGTTGGCCAACAGTTGCACCTCTGACACAGCCGTCTGAAACCGACACCGATTGTGATAAATGTGGTGATGAAAACACCTGTATATGTAGTCATACATTGAACTTAAAATCTGGATCCGAAGTCACAATGATCCTTTTAAACCTTGGAAGTGGAGCAGCCATTTCTCATCCTATCCATATGCATGGTCACACCTTTGAAGTTCTAAAGATGGGTTTTCCTGAGGTTAAAAATGATGGCCAGTTCATATTAACAAATGACATTAAATGCAGCGAAACGCTCTCTAATGAACAAAGCCAATGCAATAACGCAAAATGGAGAAATGCATCGTGGAATAATTATCAGAATATTCCAGGAATAAACTTGAAAGATACTGTACGAAAAGACACCATAGTTATACCATATGGGGGCTATGTGATTATTAGAATAGATGCTACGAACCCAGGAGTGTGGTTCATGCACTGTCATATTGATAAACACATGGTCAATGGAATGGCGCTCATGCTTAATGAATCATTTGAAAATCAGAATAGATATATTCCAAAAGGACTTCCAACATGCCACAGTTATTTAAGGACAATGGCAGGCGTTGTAAATGATGTGTCATCCAAACAAAAAAGTTCTACAGGTATGTCAATTTTCAACTCAATCTTACCTTAATCTTGCTAGCAATAAATGTCTGCATACACCATTTTCGAGGTCCCTGTCCCTGAAATTAGTGTGTAAAATATGTAAAGGTAATTCCAACCGGTCTGTCATTCTAAATTACTAAACAATGATTACACTTTCAGAATCTAATGCATTTTGGACGTTTTTGTTTTTCAAGTGCAAGACAAAGACTTTAATAAAACTCATAGGAAGAACTCGGCTTAAATTCAGAACATTGTGTTCGGGAAGGGGAACATATCTATAACAGCGGGTTATCTTGTTGACTTGACCGTTAAAAGTACAATTAAGAGACTGTATCGTGTGCAAATTAGTTTTTTCCTTGTTTGACGTTAACTTGTTATTGTTCTGAAATGCATGTAATATTTGTCTCTTTTGATACATAAAACCACCTATTCATAGCCATTGCTTTCTATGGTAAACTCTGCAGTTAGTAGCTACTTTGTCTGAAGTTCAAATAAAGTGGTAGTCATTCCATGTCAAAACTATACCTTATTTTGATTTGTGCTGAAACATTTTACATACGTTTAATTGCATATTAGAACGCACTGGTTCCCAAAAAATTGATAGTACAAAAACGGGTACTTTTGATCTGAACAACAGGACAAATTATTAAAATTTCATATATATATATATATATTATTTTTATTTAAAAAAAAATCAACAAGGGGTCTACAGTGATCCCAAGTCCCTACGCTTTCATTTGATACCAAAATTACCCAAACATTTTACTTGTTGTCAAAGTTACAGCTGTGCGTAGGAACTATTTTGTTTAAAATATGTACTACTTTCTTGTATGTTCTTTCTTACCGGGCTCCTATTACTGGTTCTATACCTTGAAGGTCGGTGTAATAATAATGTAATTTTGATGCTTTTATATTTTTCAGATTCAGCAAAAACTGTGTATGCTGTTCTTTTCGGTCTGACAACTGGTTTGATTATAATTTTGTTTGGCTATATGATTTGGAAGAAACGTTCAGCTGCGTTTGGTTATAAGATTTTGAAGAAACGTTCTCTCCAAATACATGAAATAGACGAAATACAACTGGTAAAAAAACAGACATAACACACCACTTTGATCAATATCAAATGCAGAGTTGAGAGAGCATAGACAGACAACTCTGCATTGGAGATTGCACCTCGATATAATCTATACCACTGAACTTCATACAATGCAAAATTTCTGGTTAAAGTTTTTCAAACATTATAAAACCATATCTTACTATAATAAACTTTTTGGCGCTTTCATCCATGTATTAATACTCAAAACGCCATATTTGTATGCACCTGTTGCATTTTTTCTTATCACAAGTAGTTGTCGTATATAGAATCAAATCTCAGTTATTTATTCAAGTGAAATCTATATGATTTATTCGAGTCAAATATCAATGATTAAAATTATTTATTACAAGAATTCAGTGGTATTAGCAGATCTTGATTTTTTTCTGCTTAATCCATTCACAATTTTTAAAGACTCGGCCAAATGATTTAGAGTTTGACTTGTTGTATATAATTATAAACCTACAGAGGCGGATTTAGGGGGGTCCGGGCCCCACATTTTTTGGGGGAAATTTGGTTGCTTATATGGGCGTTTTTCAATAAAAGCGTTCCTTTCAGACCTAAAAAAAAAATGGAAAATCAACTAGTCTAAAATTTATTTTCAAGAGTTATTTTGAATACCTCTATTATAGACCTGTTTGTGAACAAAAAGTGCAATCTTAAATACTCTTTAAAATGATATTATTTTCATAATTTGTGTACTGTTTCGTAGGGGACTTTTCCCCCTACGAAACTGCTTCTAAACACACATATTTTTGCAATTTTAAATGTTTCCGATAGACATTCCAGTTTGTTTACTTTATATACTAGAAAAATCTCATTGTTTTCTGAATTGGAGAACCATTTTTTATCGATAAAGATTAGACAGTATTTCACATATGAAGGTACAACTCATGTTACGTAGTGGACATTTTGATGCGTTTCGTAGTTAACAAAACCGTTTCGTAGTGGACAAAAAGTTTCGTAGTTGACATCAACCCTATTCTATGTTAATAAAAACATAATAAAAATTACATGAAACTAACCTTTGTTATTTGCTTTGCACGAATATAATTGAAAAAAGAGTAAAAAAAGACTGCATGGTAGTGGTAGTGTCCACTACGAAACGTTTTTCTCCCAAACTTGTTTCGTAAGGGACCGTTTCGTAGGGGACGTATTCACATGTTTTATTTTTTTCTCACAACCCCAATATTGCAATAGTAACAAGACTGACTGTATTCATAAAAGCGTTATTAAGCTGTACACTGATATTTTTTTCATAATTTTAAAACCAGTTACTGAAGGAGATTTGACCCGTTTCGTAGTGGACATTTACAAAAATACGGTATCACTCTGGTCCATTTGATGTGCTCAATTTTTCTTACCAACAGTTTAATTGCTGTTATAAAAGAATCACTTCTTTTGTAAGACCCTAATGTTTATATCTCTTGCAAACAAAAAATTACATTGATTTTATAAAACTGTTTATAAGCAAGTTTTAATGACTTCGTTTCGTAGTGGACATTGTGTTAGGGACACACCTTCTAAAATAAAAAATCCTATGTTAAAAGCTGTTTATTAAAATATGTTGGCTCTAAACATACTTTTGAATTATTAAAGAACTTATATTAAGTAAAATTAATATTTATTTCTACATTTTTTTACAATATTTGAGAGTATGAATGTTGAACAGGCGGTCTAGGGACATGCCATTTTGGTTGTTTTGGACCTTTCAGGAATAAATATCTTATCAATCCCTCTAAAAAATAAACTGTTTCTTTGCTTAAAAATGATATATGTAATTCAATGTACTGACTGCACAAAAAATTACTTGCAAAGATCAAACACATTTTTTTTAAAGTGGCTGGGACAAGAAAGTACGTTTTTATTGAAAAACGCCCATATAGGGAATCACTGAAGCGTGACTGGAGCGGGCTCCCTCTCAGGCAGTCAGTGGGCCCCCACTTATGGAAATTTCTGGATCCGCCTGTGATCTTATCGCTATTTATTTCATTCCGAATAAGTTCGTTACTTACACAAATGCTTAGTTAAATAATATATTGTGTATAAAACTTTTTAGGGACATGTTCAAACAGTAAACACGTTCATACAAAGCATTTTTATAACTTTGATTTGTGTTTAAAACATCTAATCATGAACTATTAAGAATTTCAAAATGTTTTTTTTTTCTTCCTCAGTTCGTTACTGATGACCTTTGTTTTTGTGACACTTGAACGAAACAGGAAGTTGACTAAGTGACTGTATGTCCTCCAGATGTCATTTGGTTATTTTTATATTTGGGTTCATGTCGCATTGACGTATATATGGTTATAACACATGTTCTTTTATTCTTATTATACTATATTTCTTTAAGGATGTTCCTACTGGTCCGTGTGCTTGTTTTCGAGATATAAGCCATTGAAACTTTGGCGGACATGATTTTTCTAGATTTTTTATACATTTCACAGTGGCATCTTTTTTCTTTCAAAAACCACGAAGAAAAAAAAGAAAATTTATAAGATTTTCAAATATGAAATTTTAAACTATATATGTAATAAGATGATTATGATAAATTGGGAATGTGTCCTTTGCCCCCGCTTGCATATATATAACGTTATAAAGGGACATAACTCAAGAACTGTAAAAGTGATGCTACCCAAATTTGTACTTGATCTGTGTTTTGTGGTAATTAGCGTTGCACATAAGTTTCATAACATTTGGTTGAGGCAAACTAAAGTTAGAATTGTTTTACATTGTCATTTCGGGGCCTTTTATAGCTGACTATGCGGTATAGACTTTGCTCGTTGTTGAAGGCCGTACGGTTACCTATAGTTGTTAATTTCTGTGTCATTTTTGGTCTCTTTTGGAGAGTTGTCTCATTGGCAATCATACCACATCTTCTTTTCTATAATGAAAAACAGAAACGAATATTTCAGAAATTTGTCCATTTGTAAAGAGACATAACTCTAGAACGGTAGAAGTGAAGCCACCAAAATTCAAAACTGATCTGTGTTTTGTCAATTTGTGTTAATAAGCATTGTGTATAAATTTCATAACATTTGGTTGAGGCAAACTAAAGTTAGAGAACTGAAACCAATTTTGGGACGTACGGACGTACGTACAAACAGACAATGGTAAAACTTAATTCCCCCTTCGCTACTGTGGGGGCATAAAAATAAAAGATGGGGTTAGTGGGCGAAATTCCTTATAGAACTGCATGGATAAAACCAGAGGATTCTGAATATCTTGCAAAAAATTCAAAAACAAGGGGAGCGAACATCCTTAAACATAAAATTGTTCAAAATATACAAAAATTAAAGACGTTTGTAAAATGATTTTTTCTTCCATTTAATATCTGTGTAGGATACAGGATCTGCGTAGGTGGAGATATTTCCAAATGAAATGTTATGCGCCAATAAATTTCTACATCCTGTTCGAGGTAATAATAGAATCATTAGGATTTTATTTAATCTATCATATCAACATTTATTATTATTTGGTTATTTTTCACGTAAACCTTAGGTAAATGTTGCATGAAATTGCAAATAAAAATTTAAAACCATTTAATTTTTTAAATTTTGAATAAATTTAACATTTCTAAGAATTTGAAAGTTTCAATATCAAAGCAAAATCGCAATAATTTTCTTTAACACCGATAACACGGATTTTGTAACATGTTTAGAAAACTGATTTGCATAAAGATCATTAAATGAACATTTAAGATATAGTTCATACACAAATGTCCATTTATTGGAATTTTTATCTAATTGTATTTTGTTGATTAAACTTATGAATAGAAAAGGGTTGCTAATTTAAAATTCCTAGAAAGGATAGAATATGTTAACTGCGAAACTTGCTGGAGGATGAACACACTTTCCTCCTTGAATGTAAAATTAACAAAAAACTAAGGGATAATTTATTTGAAAATTGTTTACCTTTTCATGATTATATGTCCCAAGAACAAAAAGTAAAAGAAACGCTAAACCCCCAATCGGCAATCCTCGGGTTACTCCGCTTCTCTCCGAATCGGCCGAGTTGTGACGATTGGCTAAACCCCTCTATCATGGAACATGCTAAATAATGGTTCCTTTATAAAACAGTTATTGGAACTGAGGGCAGAAGTCCTATAATTTTGTTCCATGTTTTAATTTCTTTTAGAATTGTTATTTCTTTGCTATATTATGTTTGTGTTTGTTTGTCAAAAACTAATTATGTTTATATGACAGTAATGATTAAATTATTAAAAGTTTCAAAATGTAAATAAATAAAATATTTTCAAATTTCACTTTTTTAGACGTTACACAGGCCTTGCCAGATATTTAGAAAATTAACTCTGCATAAAATTAAGGGACATTCAAAGAGGTAGCCAGGCCAATTTGCCGGGAATTTTTTTCACAGAAGGATCAATTTCAAAAAGTGCCGACAGAATAAAATTTACTATAAAAGCAAAATATAAAAATGCTTTTTGATCAATATCTCGATTTACATATATTATGATATGTGTGATCAATAGCCCCCAGAAGGACATTTCAACCCCCAAAAAAGTTATGTTTTTATGACTGTTGTAATTCATACTACTTTTTTCCTCAGAAATGAAATTGGTTTAGAGTGTCTTTATTACATAAAAAAAAAACTTTTTAAATAAAAATTGTAACATCGATAAATAGTACCGATATAGCTCCTTAATAAGAAACTAGAACATACCCGTGATATCGCGGGTCCGTGACTGAATTAAATTATATAAATATGCGCAAGCCTTATTTTAGTATTAGTATTGTCATCTGATAAAGTCATGCCGATTATAAGATATACAGTTTTCTCTGCTTTCAAATCTTTCTGTTTGAACCCGTCGAACTGGAACTTATCAATTATTGGTAATATTAATTATTTGGAAAACAAAAGGTCCTGGAATGGAGTATTTTTTAATCAACAGCATTGTCCTATATTAGTTATAAATAAAGTTGCTGTTTTACGTCATGCCCGCTAACAAATTGAAAACTGTCCCTATACGCCTTATTTTTAGTCCAGATTTTTAGTATTCGTATTGTTATCTTAGAAAGTCTTACTGATTAAAATACTACAATAGGTAACAATTTGACAATTTAGTAGTGTCAACCCTGTGATTATGACCCGCGTATATAGCATATTAGGATGAAAAATTTTGTCCTGCATTTTTTTTTAGCTGTAATCTCTGTCCTGCCTTTTTATTTTTCACTCTGTTCGGTCCTGCCTTTTTTTTTATAGTTAATCCTGCCTTTTTTTTACCTAAATTGTCGTCCTGACTTTTTGTTTTGCAAGTGTCTCATCCTGCCTTTTTTTTTAACTCAAAACTCCTGTCCTGCCTATTTTTTTCAAATTTCATCCTAGCCCCCCCCCCCCATAAAAATCAAATGGTAGCTCCCTTATAGATATACGGATAAGCATCGCCGTGGCTCCATCAGTACAGCACAGAACTTCTAATGAATGATGGTTTTGAAGAAAGGGTTCGAATCTCGTTCAGAATATTTGCATTTCTTGTGTTGTTATTTTAAATTTTAATGTTTCCATCATATTCTTTCGGATGTTTGGTTAATTCATAGAGTCACTCTGGTTCATTTTGACTATATAATTTCCTAGTATATCATTTTACATGTAGTAAAGAAAAAAATAATGTATCGCTTATTGTGTGCATTCTTATGACTGTCCATACTCTTGACTTACTTTCTATTCATGTGTTTATATTTATTACATATATTCAAGGAACAACTGCCGTCAAACTGATGTAGGTGTCTGTACATAACCAACAACACGAGAATTGATTATATAGCAATGAAGCCGAAATGTTGCGGGTGTAAGACAATAACAATCAAAACCAAGGAGTTAACAAAGACTAAAAAAACCAAAGGACATTTACATCAACAACTATAATAAATAAGAAATAAGAAACAACACGAACTCCACTAAAAACCGGGAGTAAAAATCTGGTGCTCCGGAAGGGTAAGCATTTCCTGCACCGTATACGGCACCCGTTGTGTTATTTCTTTGTAATATACGGTAAGCGGAAGAAGGGATCCCGTAGACCGCCCTACGTCACGATTCATGAATTATGCATATTCTATTTATAGGCTATTTATAAACGATTCTGAAAATACTTATTCTAAAAATAGAATATTCTCAACATGTACAACTATTAAAAAAAAAAAAAAAAACGATTCAAAATCATTAACTTTCATGAAACACGGTGAATTTGCTTTATTTATTTTTTTATCACATGAAAAAAAAAAGGAAAATGTACCGCATTACAGTAGCATATATCATTGTGCAAATATATATACAGATTCCTTTTTAATATACACATGATATATTTCATATAGATATGATAAACAGTAGTACCAATAGGGCCTTAATTATGTTGTAAAGACCTGAAAATGTCACATGCACGTGGTCCAATGGCTTTGGATATACTATGGAGTTAATAATATTTTTATTATCCGTTTAAAAGAGTTTTTTTATGTACATGATGTAGGCAAATTGAAAAAAGATGTATATATAGCTTACACATGTTAATCATGTTACACGTACTAAGGCTTTACAGGAGTGTGAGAGGTTGTTTTAACTGGTCTGCGTTTAAAGAAACGAATCTGTAATCTGACGCCCTGTTGTCTGACCATTCTACTATAGCTGGACGTTCTATAGGAACCATTGTTACTTGTTTACAATAAAGCTACTAGCTGCTAGGGCGTTCTACAGGATCCCCTGATCGTTCTACATGATCCCCTGTTGTCTGAACCATATATATCTACTACAGAACGTTCTATAGGATCCCTTATATTGTTTGTTTATCATGTATACACTAAAGGACGTTCTACAGGATCCCCTGGGCAGTCTACAGGATCCCTTGTTGTCTGAATATGATATATATATCTACTATAGTATAGAACGTTCTCTATATATAGGAACAAGTTTTTGGTCAGGATTCTTCTGAAAAAGCTCATACCAAATTTATGAAATATATCCTTGGTGTAAACAGAAAGTCAAGTAATATAGCTGTAATGTCAGAGATTGGTAGATTTCATATGTATTTTACTATAATTTTATCAATGTTAAAATATTGTCATAGACTGGAACGTTTGAAAGAAGGATTATTATTTGATGCATTTATATGTTGTAAACATACAGTTACATAGTTCTAATGTAAATGCATGGTATTTTAGTATAGATTATATTCAGAGAGAGATTGAATTACCAAATTTTGACCAATCAAATTGGTTCTTTATGTCAGTATGTTAAAAATAAACTATGTAAAAGTTCTTTCATATTTTGGAATAAACTGAAGTATCAAACAATTAACTCCAAAAAGGGAAAATTGTTTTAAAAAAGAAAAATATTTAGAATTACAGGACTTCAAAAAAAGACAGTCAATTTGTATATTAAGAATAAGCGCTCATTTAAAAATTGAGACAAACAGCTATTAAAAAAAAAAACATATAGAAAGATCTGAGCGTCTTTGTTCTAATTGTTCATTCGGTAAAGTTGAAAATGAGCTTCATGTTTTATTAGAATGCCCTCTTTATGATATTCAAAGGGACGATTTTTTCCAAGACATTTCTAACAATTGTTATAATTTTATAACTTTAAATAAATCTTCTAAATTTTTATGGCTCTTGACCCAAGAAAATGTTACTCTATGGAAAAACTGGGCTGTTATATTGGTGACTGTTTTGAATTAAGGAGATCAGGTATGAACACTGACACTAAGTCAAGTAAACAATTTGAGAATAAATACATATATAATGTAATTTTATTATTCTTTTATTCACAATATGTATGTGGTTTTTGGCTTGATTCTGACCAATGCTTATATTCCAAATATATATGTATATGCCTCTATAATTGTTGTTGTTACCAATTATGTAAATCAATTGTATCTGATTTTATGCCCTTTATGGGCCCTGTAATTTTGGGAAAAAATATATATAATAGGATCCCATATTGTTTGTTTATAATGTATATACTAAAGGGCGTGTTCTCCAGACCCCCTGTTGTCTGAACATTATATATAAACTATAGAACGTTCTATAGGATACCCTATTGTTTGTTTTTGATGTATCTACTAGGCTAAGAGAACGTTCTACCGGATCCCCTGTTGTTTGTTTTTCAAGTGTATACTATAGGGCGTTCTACAGGATCCCATAGGCGGTCTACAGGATCCCTTGTTTTCTCAACATTATATATCTACTATATGACGTTCTATATGATCCCCTGTTGTTTGTTGTTCAGGTTTATACTATAGGGCGTTCTACAGTATCCCCATGGCGGTCTGCAGGATCCCCTGTTTTCTCAACATTAGTTATCTACTATAAGACGTTCTATAGGATCCCCTGTTGTTTGTTTTTCAAGTGTATACTATAGGGCGTTCTACAGGATCCCCTGGACGGTCTACAGGATCCCCTGTTTTCTCAACATTAGTTATCTACTATAAGACGTTCTATAGGATCCCCTGTTGTTTGTTTTTCAAGTGTATACTATAGGGCGTTCTACAGGATCCCCTGGACGGTCTACAGGATCCCCTGTTTTCTCAACATTAGTTATCTACTATAAGACGTTCTATAGGATCCCCTGTTGTTTGTTTTTCAAGTGTATACTATAGGGCGTTCTACAGGATCCCCTAGGCGGTCTACAGGATCCCCTGTTTTCTCAACATTATATATCTACTATATGACGTTCTATAGAGCCCCCTGTTGTTTGTTAATCATGTTTATACTATAGGGCATTATACAGTATCCCCTGTTTTCTCAACATTATTTATCTACTATAAGACGTTCTATAGGATCCCCTGTTATTTATTTTCAAGTCTATACTATAGGGCGATCTACATGATCCCCTGGACGGTCTACAGGGTCTCCTTTTGTTTATGAAAAGTATGCATTTAAGATAGGACCTTCTAAAGGTTCCCCTGTTGTTTATTTAACATGTATATACTATAAGGCTTTCTATAGGATCACTTGGTTGGTCTGCAGGATCCCCTGTTTTCTCAACATTATATATCTACTATCAGACGTTCTATATGATCCCTTGTTGTTTGTTGTTCAGGTTTATACTATAGGGCGTTCTACAGTATCCCCTGGGCGGTCTGCAGGATCCCCTATTTTCTCAACATTATTTATCTACTATAAGACGTTCTATAGGATCCCCTGTTGTTTGTTTTTCAAGTGTATACTATAGGGCGTTCTACAGGATCCCCTAGGAAGTCTACAGGATCCCCTGTTTTCTCAACATTATATATCTACTATATGACGTTCTATAGTGCCCCCTGTTGTTTGTTGTTCATGTTTATACTATAGGGCGTTCTACAGTATCCCCTGGGCAGTCTTCAGGATCCCCTGTTTTCTCAACATTATATATCTACTATAAGACGTTCTATAGGATCCCCCTGTTGTTTGTTAATCATGTTTATACTATAGGGCGTTATACAGTATCCCATGGGCGGTCTGCAGCATCCCCTGTTTTCTCAACATTATTTATCTACTATAAGACGTTCTATAGGATCCCCTGTTGT
Organism: Mytilus galloprovincialis; assembly: GCA_037788925.1. Lineage (NCBI taxonomy): Eukaryota > Metazoa > Mollusca > Bivalvia > Mytilida > Mytilidae > Mytilus > Mytilus galloprovincialis. The sequence continues at coordinate 39,303,656 of CM075338.1, forward strand.
TTATGAAAATTATGCATTTAAGATAGGACCTTCTAAATGTTCCCCTGTTGTTTATTTAACATGTATATACTATAAGGCTTTCTATAGGATCACTTGGTTGGTCTGCAGGATCCCCTGTTTTCTCAACATTATATATCTACTATCAGACGTTCTATATGATCCTTAGTTGTTTGTTGTTCAGGTTTATACTATAGGGCGTTCTACAGTATCCCCTGGGCGGTCTGCAGAATCCCCTGTTTTCTCAACATTATTTATCTACTATAAAACGTTCTATAGGATCCCCTGTTGTTTGTTTTTCAAGTGTATACTATAGGGCGTTCTACAGGATCCCCTAGGCGGTCTACAGGATCCCCTGTTTTCTCAACATTATATATCTACTATATGACGTTCTATAGGATCCCCAGTTGTTTATTTTTTAAGTCTATACTATAGGACGTTCTACATGATCCCCTGGACGATCTACAGGGTCTCCTGTTGTTTATGAAAATTATGCATTTAAGATAGGACCTTCTAAAGGTTCCCCTGTTGTTTATTTAACATGTATATACTATAAGGCTTTCTATAGGATCACTTGGTTGGTCTGCAGGATCCCCTGTTTTCTCAACATTATATATCTACTATATGACGTTCTATAGTGCCCCCTGTTGTTTGTTGTTCAGGTTTATACTATAGGGCGTTCTACAGAACGTCATATAGTAGATATATAATGTTGAGAAAACAGGGGATCCTGTAGACCGCCTAGGGGATCCTGTAGAAGGCCCTAGAGTATACACTTGAAAAACAAACAACAGGGGATCCTATAGAACGTCTTATAGTAGATAAATAATGTTGAGAAAACAGGGGATTCTGCAGACTGCCCAGGGGATACTGTTGGGCCCCCTGTTGTTTGTTGTTCATTTTTATACTATAGGGCGTTCTACAGTATCCCCATGGCGGTCTACAGGATCCCCTGTTTTCTCAACATTAGTTATCTACTATAAGACGTTCTATAGGATCCCCTGTTGTTTGTTTTTCAAGTGTATACTATAGGGCGTTCTACAGGATCCCCTAGGCGGTCTACAGGATCCCCTGTTTTCTCAACATTATATATCTACTATATGACGTTCTATAGAGCCCCCTGTTGTTTGTTAATCATGTTTATACTATAGGGCGTTATACAGTATCCCCTGGGCGGTCTGCAGGATCCCCTGTTTTCTCAACATTATTTGTCTACTATAAGACGTTCTATAGGATCCCCTGTTGTTTATTTTTCAAGTCTATACTATAGGGCGTTCTACATGATCCCCTGGACGGTCTACAGGGTCTCCTGTTGTTTATGAAAATTATGCATTTAAGATAGGACCTTCTAAAGGTTCCCCTGTTGTTTATTTAACATGTAAATACTATAAGGCTTTCTATAGGATCACTTGGTTGGTCTGCAGGATCCCCTGTTTTCTCAACATTATATATCTACTATATGACCTTCTATATGATCCCTTGTTGTTTGTTGTTCAGGTTTATACTATAGGGCGTTCTACAGTATCCCCTGGGCGGTCTGCAGGATCCCCTGTTTTCTCAACATTATTTATCTACTATAAGACGTTCTATAGGATCCCCTGTAGTTTGTTTTTCAAGTGTATACTCTAGAGCGTTCTACAGGATCCCCTAGGCGGTCTACAGGATCCCCTGTTTTCTCAACATTATATATCTACTATAGGACGTTATATAGGGTCCCCTGTTGTTTGTTGTTCATGTTTATACTATAGGGCGTTCTACAGTATCCCCTGGGCGGTCTGCAGGATCCCCTGTTTTCTCAACATTATATATCTACTATAAGACGTTCTATAGGATCTCCTGTTGTTTGTTGTTCATTCACTGGGCGGTCTACGATAACGATCCTCTTTGTTTGTTGTTCATTCACTGAGCGGTCTACGATAACGATCCTCTAATGTCTGAACATTATATATGTTACAGTGAATTTGTATAATCATGGATTATGTAGAATCCCTAAAATTTTCAGGGATTATGTATAATCACTGGTTAGTTTAGGGATTATATATAATCACTACAATTTTCAGGGATAATGTATAATCACTAAAAAAAAAAACATCAGGGATTATACAGAATAACTGAAATGATACTAAAATATATAACGGTGTCTTCCCATTTATCCAACTTTTTAAATTTTTTATTTTTGTTAATTATTGGGTTGTTTGTTTAGTAATAATAAGGTGTCTTTCTAAAATTTGACAGTAAATTTGTTCCTGTATGTTTTTATATTATTTAAAATATATATATATATTACATTAATGTAAACATTCATAAGATTGTCAATTCTATCCCGAATTTGTCAATTAAAACAGTAAAAGACGTAGAAATATCTGAATGTTTTGGTATTTGAGCAAGTGTAAAATCATTTGTTCCCCAGACTAATGCTATACCGACCAGAAACTTAAAATTTTACGACACTAGAGAGACAAAAGTCAATAATTTTCTTCAGTTTTACCGGTTTAAGGAAAGTAAGACAATATTAAACATGAGGGAAAATACAAAAACTATGACTTCTTGTGTTTTAGAAATTGAAAGTTAAGTTAAGTTATTTAATATTATATAAATCAACCGAAGTTAAGTTAAGTTAAGTTATTTAATATTATATAAATCAACCGAAGTTAATTAAGTTAAGTTATTTAATATTATATAAATCAACCGAAGTTAAGTTAAGTTAAGTTATTTAATATTATATAAATCAACCGTCGTTGCACGGGACTCGTACCGTTGCCCGGTCTGATTGCATTGATATCTGCATCGTTAGCGAGAACCTTATCCCCACTGCTACCGGGGTTAACATTATCAATTGGCAAATCAAGCCATTTAAACTGTACTTTGAAAATGATTGAAATATATGAAATAAGTCATTAAAAATCTTGATAAAACTAAAGGGGGTCTCAACACAGGTGCGTGTAGCTCACAGCTTAAGGATATGAGGAAAAGTAAATGTGTTTTATAAATCACAAGTCTACTACCAATAATTATGCACACTTTTTAGAATTTCGTAAAATTTTCGTTTGTGTACCTTTTCTCATGGACTGGCTCATATCAGACTAATACCATTAATATTGTATAACGTTAGGCATAATATATTAATATGAAAGACACAAAAATATTGAAATGATAAACACAATATAATTAAATGATAAGCACAATATGATTAAATGATAAGCAAAATATATATTGAATAATTGATGTTTTGTTTTTAATACTGACTTTATCAGCAATAATATCAAGCAAGCCCTTTTTGATATTTACTGTATCAGTATTAATAATATCAAGCGAGCCCACAAGAGCGGGTTGATGAAGTTAGTATTAAAATATTCACATGATTAAATGGCATAATTAAATGATAAGCACAATATAATAAAATGATAAGCAAAATATATATTGAATAATTGATGTTTTGTTTTTAATACTGACTTTATCAGCAATAATATCAAGCGAGCCCTTTTTGATATTTACTGTATCAGTATTAATAATATCAAGTGAGCCTACAAGGGCGGGTTGATGAAGTTAGTATCAAAATATTAACATGATTAAATGGCATAATGATTATTATTTTTATGGTATTGTTTTAGCAATTGCTTTTACGTTGAGATATGAATTAAACTGAAATTGTCATTAAAACTATTTTTACGCGTACAATCTTTTTGATAAATGTTAACTTTATGCACAATATTTTAAAAATAAACATTTTATTTACAAACTAGATTTGGATGGCATCGACTATTACACATTTGTCCTGTTTTTTTTACATGTATATCTATTAAATTCATATTTGTTTTTACCACAATATCAACATTTAAAAAACCTTGTCCTCCATATCCAATCATATTTTACGGCACGTCTCAGAGAAATAGAGTTTTCAGTACAAACATCTGAAGGTACCTATGAAGGGAAATCAGCAACCTCAAACTGATTTCTTGTATTAAAGATCCGAGCAGGAGTCCATTGCCATATGGCAAGGATCTCCCTTTCCTGGAACCACTTGTGGAATTGGTTTGAGATATATGTTGTTTTTCCTCTGCAATTTGCATTAACTTTTGAGCATACGTTTTCTTCAACCCAAGCAACACCTGTGCCTGTGCCGAGCTTATTTGTTAGTAGCATAATGAGGTTCAACACTTGGATAAAATATAAAGTAAAAAACTCATCACTTAAGAATCAAATAGTAGATCAGGAATGAAAACAGCATGTTTACTTAAACTTTCAAGGAATAAGAAAAAAATGATAATTTGTCTATGTTAATTTGTTTCATCATCTTTGGAGCTTTTAATTATTGATAATCACTGAAATAATATTAGGGAATTTGTAGAATACTAATTAAAATTATCAGTGATTATGTGAAATCACTGGTAATTTTCATGGAATCTGTATAATCACTAATGATTATACAAATTCACTGTAACATATATATACTGAAGGACGTTCTATAAGATCCCCTATTGATTGTTTTTCATGTTTATACTATAGGTCGTTCTACAGGATCCCCAGGGCGGTCTACAGGATCCTCTTTTGTTAAAAATTATGCATCTGAGAAAGAAAATTCTATAGGTCCCCCTGTAGTTTGTTTTTCATGTATATACTATAAGGCTTTTATGATCCCTTGGGCGGTCTTCAGGATCTCCTGTTTTCTCAACGTTATATATCTAAAAAAGGACGTTCTATAAGGTCCCCTGTTGGTGTTTATTTTATAGGGCGTTCTACTGTATTCTCTTTTGTCTGAACATTATATATCTACTATAAAACGTTTTATAGGATCCCATATATTGTTTGTTTATTATGTATATACTAAAGGGCGTTCTACAGGATCCCCTGTTGTTTGAACATTATATACTTACTATAGAACGTTCTATATGATCCCCTATTGTTTGTTTATCGTGTATATACTAAGGGGCGTTCTACAGGATCCCCTGGTCAGTCTACAGGATTCCCTGTTGTCTGAACATTATATACATACTAAAGGACGCTCTACAGGATCCCCTGTTATTTGAATATTATATATCTACTATGGGACGTTCTATAGGTTAGACTGTTGTTTGTTTTTTATGTATATATTAGAGGGCGTTATATATATGCGCCCATGGGCGGTCGATATGATCCCCTGTGGTTTAATAGTTGTGTATCTGTATAGGGCGTTCTATTGGATCCCCGGGGCGGTCTATAGGCTCCCATTGTTTGATTCATGTATTCACTAGATTTATCTACTAGAGAGCGTTCTATGGGATCCCCTGTTGGGTCTATAGGATCACCTGTTGTGTTATAATCGTGTATCTGCTATAGGGCGTTCTATAGGATCTTCTTTTGGTTGTTAATCCTGAATCTATGACAGGTTGTTCTATAGGATCCCCTGGGCGGTCTTTAGGACCCCGTATTGTTTAATAATCGCATATTTGCTATAGGGAATTCTTTGGGATCCCCGCGTCGGTCCATAGGATCCTCTGTTGTTTGTTCAACATGTATCTATTAGCGGGCGTTATATATATGCTCCCATAGGCGTTCTTTATGATCCCTGGTGGTTTAATAATTGTGTATCTGCTATAGGGCGTTCTAAAGGATCCCCGGGGAGGTATATAGTATCCCCTGTTGTTTGTTCATAATGTATCTATAACAGGTTGTTCTATACGATCCCCTGGGCTGTCGATAGGATACCCTGTTGGTTGTTCATCATGTGATGTAAACCATTATATAAAGTTGTGCTTTTTAATAAGGGGATGGTCCTAGATGGTCTCGATTACTATAAACACTGGTCAACAGTATTTTTTTATGTTTTTTGTATATAATTCTAGTATTCCTGAGCATAGAACCATGATATTCAATATACAAAGTAGGTGTCAACAATTTGTATGATCCTAAGAACTACATATACCTAGCAGTAGGTAGTTGTGTTTTTTTAGTATTAATTTTATTTCAAAATTGCTGACGGTAACCTAGCAATGGCAAGGTCGTCTGGCAACTTGACAACAGTATGACATCCGCCTTTGCTCGCAATGGCAATTCTATTTGGTTTCGTATTCTTATGGATTTGTACAGACAGGAGAAAAGAAATTGACCCGTCTTTTAATATCCCTTTCCGATACATGTATATTGATTAATGATAATAGATTCAATGAGTATATATGGCAAGCCGTTTTACTATTTATTCTAACTTCAAGATAGCTCATATAATATATTAGATATTTCAAATGATATATAAAATCTCTCTTTCATATATAATATACAAGATATCTCATTTAATATATAATATATAAGATATTTTATATAATTTACTCTTTAAAAGATAGCTTTTATACTTTATAAGATATCTTATTAATTCAATAAGATATATTATACACTTAAGAAGATGAATTATAAACGAAATGAAAAAAAATAAAAAGAAACGAACAATAACAATATAATATGCCCCCTTTGAAAGGGATAACAAGGAACCGCCCAGGGTATCGTGTAGAACACCCTGTTATAGATACATGAACAACGAACAGGGGATCCTATAGACCGCCCTGGGGATCCTATAAAACGCCCTATAGCAGATACACGAATAATGCACAACAGGTGATCCTATAGACCCAACAGGGGATCCCATAGAACGCTCCCTAGTAGATACATGATTACTTAACAACGGGATCCTATAGAACACAATTATTAAACCACAGGGAATCCTATAGACCGCCCAGGGGATCCTGTAGAACGCCCTCCAATAGATACATTATGAACAAACAACAGGGCTCCTCTAGACAGACCTAGAGATTCTATGGACCGACCCGGGGATCTTAAAGAACGTCCTATAGCAGATGCACGATTATTAAACAATACCAACCAACAGGGGAACATATAGATGGCCCAGAGGATCTTAAAGAACGTCGTATACTAGAAACATAATGAACAAACAGCATGTTATTCTAAAGACCGCCCCGGAGATCCTATAGAACGCCCTTCAGCATGCAGATACACAACAGGGGATCCCATAAAACGCCCTCTAGTATATACGTAAAGTAAATACATGTTTAAAAAAACAGGGGAACCTATAGAAGGTTCTATCCTAGATGCATACAGATCAAACAGGGGATCCTGAAGAATATATAATGCTCAGACAACAGGAGATCATGAAGATGGGCCTATAGTATGAACATGAAAAACAATCAACAAGGGATCCTATAGAACGTCCTATGATAGATATATAATGTTGAGAAAACAGGGCATCCTGCAGACCGCCCAAGGGATCATAAACGCCCTATAATATATACATAATAAACAAAGAACAGGGGAACCTATAGAATTTCCTATCTCAGATGCATATTTTTTTTAACAAAAGGGAATTCTGTAGAACGCCTGATAGTATAAACATAAAAAACAATCAACAGGGCATCCTGTAGACCGCCCAGGGGATCCGGTAGAACGCCCTTTTAGTATATAAACAATAAACAAACAATATAAGGGATCCTATAGAACGTCCTACAGTAGATATACAATGTAAAGACAAAAGGGGATCCTGTAGAACGCTAAGGGGGTCCTATTGAACGCCCTTCAGTATATACATGATAAACAAACAACAGGGGATCCTGTAGAATGTTTTATAGTAAATATATAATGTTCAGACAAAAGGGGATCCTGTAGACTGCCTAGGGGATCCTATTGAACGCCCTTTAGTATATAAATGATTAACAAACAACAACGTCTCATAGTAGATAAATAATGTTGAGAAAACAGGTGATTCTTTAGAACGCCCTATAGTATAAACATGAAAAACAATCAACAGGGGGTCTTATAGAACGTCCTATAGTACATATATCATGTTGAAAAACAGAGATTCCTGCAGAGCACCCAAAGTTTCCGGCAGACCGCCCAAGGGATTATATAGAAAGCCCTATAGTATAAACATGAAAAACAATCAACAGGGGGTCTTATAGAACGCCATTTAGTACATATATAATGTAAAGACAACAGGTATACTTTAGACCGCCCAAGGGATCCTTTAGAACGCCCTTTAGTATATACATGATTAACAAACAATAGGGGATCCTATAGAACGTCTTAAAGTAGATATATTATGTTGAGAAAAAAAACAGGGGATCCTGTAGAACGTCCTATAGTATATAAATGAAAAAACAAACAACGGGGGATACTTTAGAACGTCTTATAGTAGATATATATTTTTAAACAAATGGGGATCCTGTAGAAAGCCCTATAATATAAACATAAAAAAACAATCAACAGGGCATCCTGTAGACCGCCCAGGGGATCCTGTAGAACGCCCTTTAGTATATAAATAAAATAAACAAACAATATACGGATCTTATAGAACGTCCTATAGTAGATATCTAATGTAAAGACAACAGGGGATCATGTAGACCGGCCAAGGGATCCAGTAGAACGCCCTTTAGTATATAAATAAGAAACAAACAATATAGGGATCTTATAGAACGTCCTATAGTAGATATCTAATGTAAAGACAACAGGGGATCCTGTAGACCGCCCATGGTATACTGTAGAACGTCCTTTAGTATAAACATGACAAACAATCAATAGAACGTCCTATAGTACATATATCATGTTGAACAACAAAGATTCCTGCAGACCGCTCAAAGTTTCCTGCAGATCGCCCAAGGGATCATATAGAAAGCCCTATAGTATAAACATGAAAAACAATCAACAGGGGGTCTTATATATAGAACGCCATTTAGTACATATATAATGTAAAGACAACAGGTATACTTTAGACCGCCCAAGGGATCCTTTAGAATGCCCCTTAGTATATACATGATTAACAAAGAATAGGGGATCCTATAGAACGTCTTAAAGTAGATATATTATGTTGAGAAAAAAACAGGGGATCCTGTAGACCGCCCAGGGGATCCTGTAGACCGCCCAGGGGATCCTGTAGAACGCCCTATAGTATATAAATGAAAAAACAAACAACGGGGGATACTTTAGAACGTCTTATAGTAGATATATATTTTTAAACAAATGGGGATCCTGTAGACCGCCCAATGGATCCTGTAGAAAGCCCTATAATATAAACACAAAAAACAATCAACAGGGCATCTTGTAGACCACCCAGGGGATCCAGTAGAACGCCCTTTAGTATATAAATAATAAACAAACAATACAGGGATCTTTTAGAACGTCCTATAGTAGATATCTAATGTAAAGACAACAGGGGATCCTGTAGACTGCCCATGGTATCCTGTAGAACACCCTTTAGTATAAACATGAAAAACAATCAATAGAACGTCCTATAGTACATATATTATGTTCAAAAACAAAGATTCCTGCAGACCGCCCAAAGTTTCCTGCAGATCGCCCAAGGGATCATATAGAAAGCCCTATAGTATAAACATCAAAAACAATCAACAGGGGGTCTCATATATAGAACGCCATTTAGTACATATATAATGTAAAGACAACAGGGGATCCTGTAGAACGCCCTTTAGTATATACTTGATTAACAGACAATAGGGGATCCTATAGAACGTTTTATAGTAGATATATTATGTTGAGAAAACAGGGGATCCCGTAGACCGACCAGGGGGTCCTGTAGAACGCCCTATAGTATATACTTGAAAAACAAACAACAGGGGATCCTGTATAACATCTTGTAGTAGATACATAAAGTTGAGAAAGCAGGGGATCACACAGACCGACCAAGGGATCCCGTAAAAAGTCCTCTAGTAGATACATCAAAAACAAACAATAGGGTATCCAATAGAACGTTCTATAGTTTATATATAATGTTTAGACAAAAAGGGATCCTGTAGACTGCCTAGGGGATCATATTGAACGCCCTTTAGAATATACATGATAAACAAACAACATGGGATCCTATAGAACGTCTTATAGAAGAAACATAATGTTGAGAAAACAGGTTATCCTTAAGAACGCCCTATAGTATAAACATGAAAAACAATCAACAGGGGGTCTTATAGAACGTCCTATAGTACATATATTATGTTGAGAAATAGAGATTCCTGCAGACCACCCAAAGTTTCCCGCAGACCGCCCAAAGGATCATATAGAAAGCCCTATAGTATAAACATGAAAAGCAATCAACAGGGGGTCTTATAGAACGTCCTATAGCACCTTTATTATGTTGAAAAACAGGGATTCCTGCAGACCACCCATAGTTTCCTGCAGACCGCCCAAGGGATCATATAGAAAGCCCTATAGTATAAACATGAAAAACAATCAACAGGGGGTCTTATGAACGTCCTATAGTAGATGTATAATGTAAAGACAACAGGGTATCCTGTTGACCGCCCAAGGGATCCTTTAGAATGCCCTTTAGTATATACATGATTAACAAACAATAGGGGATCCTATAGAACGTCTTATAGTAGATATATTATGTTGAGAAAACAGCGGATCCTGTAGACCGCCCAGGGGATCCTGTAGAACCCCCTTATAGTATATAAATGAAAAACAAACAACAGGGGATACTTTAAAACGTCTTATAGTAGATATATATTTTTACACAAACGTAGATCCTGTAGACCGCCCAGTGGATCCTGTAGAACGTCCTATAGTATAAACATAAAAAACAATCAACAGGGCATCCTGTAGACCGCCCGGGGGATCCGGTATAACGTCCTTTAGTATATAAATAATAAACAGACAATATAGGGGATCCTATAGAACGTCATATAGTAGATATATAATGTAAAGACAACAGGGGATCCTGTAGAACGCCCTATAGTATAAACATGAAAAACAATCAACAGGGGGTCTTATAGAACGTCCTTTAGTAGATATATAATGTTCAGACAACAAAGGATCCTGAAGACCGCCCAGGGAATCCTGTAGAACGCCCTTTAGTATATACTTGATTAACAAACAATAGGGGATCCTATAGAACGTCTTATAGTAGATATATTATGTTGAGAAAACAGGGGATCCCGTAGACCGACCAGGGGATCGTGTAGAACGCCCTATAGTATATACATGAAAAACAAACAACAGGGGATCCTATAGAACGTTTAATAGTAGATATATTTTTTTAAACAAATGGGGATCCTGTAGAAAGCACAGTGGATCCTGTAGAAAGCTCTATAATATATGAACGTCCTATAGTAGATGTATAATGTAAAGACAACAGGGTATCCTGTAGACCGCCGAAGGGATCCTTTAGAATGCCCTTTAGTATATACATGATTAACAAACAATAGGGGATCCTATAGAACGTCTTATAGTAGATATATTATGTTGAGAAAACAGCGGATCCTGTAGACCGCCCAGGGGATCCTGTAGAACCCCCTTATAGTATATAAATGAAAAACAAACAACAGGGGATACTTTAAAACGTCTTATAGTAGATATATATTTTTACACAAACGTAGATCCTTTAGACCGCCCAGTGGATCCTGTAGAACGCCCTATAGTATAAACATAAAAAACAATCAACAGGGCATCCTGTAGACCGCCCGGGGGATCCGGTATAACGCCCTTTAGTATATAAATAATAAACAAACAATATAGGGGATCCTATAGAACGTCATATAGTAGATATATAATGTAAAGACAACAGGGGATCCTGTAGAACGCCCTATAGTATAAACATGAAAAACAATCAACAGGGGGTCTTATAGAACGTCCTTTAGTAGATATATAATGTTCAGACAACAAAGGATCCTGAAGACCGCCCAGGGGATCCTGTAGAACGCCCTTTAGTATATACTTGATTAACAAACAATGGGGGATCCTATAGAACGTCTTATAGTAGATATATTATGTTGAGAAAACAGGGGATCCCGTAGACCGACCAGGGGATCGTGTAGAACGCCCTATAGTATATACTTGAAAAACAAACAACAGGGGATCCTATAGAACGTTTAATAGTAGATATATTTTTTTAAACAAATGGGGATCCTGTAGAAAGCACAGTGGATCCTGTAGAAAGCTCTATAATATAAAAATAAAAAAACAATCAACAGGGCATCCTGTAGACCGCCCAGGGGATCCAGTAGAACGCCCTTTAGTATATAAATAATAAACAAACAATATAGGGATCCTATAGAACGTCCTATAGTAAATATATAATGTAAAGACAACAGGGTTTCCTGTAGACCGCCCATGGTATCCTGTAGAACGCCCTTTAGTATAAACATGAAAAACAATCAATAGAACGTCCTATAGTACATATATAATGTTGAAAAACAAAGATTTCTGCAGACCGCCCAAAGTTTCCTGCAGACCGCCCAAGGGATCATATAGAAAGCCCTATAGTATAAACATGAAAAACAATCAACAGGGGGTCTTATATATAGAACGCCATTTAGTAAATATATAATGTAAAGACAACAGGGGATCCTGAAGACCATCCAGGGGATCCTGTAGAACGCCCTTTAGTATATACTTGATTAACAAACAATAGGGGATCCTATAGAACGTTTTATAGTAGATATATTATGTTGAGAAAACAGGGGATCCCGTAGACCGACCATGCAGGGGATCTTGTAGAACGCCCTATAGTATATACTTGAAAAACAAACAACAGGGGATCCTGTATAACATCTTGTAGTAGATACATAATGTTGAGAAAGCAGGGGATCACACAGACCGACCAAGGGATCCCGTAAAAAGTCCTCTAGTAGATACATCAAAAACAAACAATAGGGTATCCAATAGAACGTTCTATAGTTTATATATAATGTTCAGACAACAGGGGATCCTGTAGTACGTTCTTTGCTATATACATGATAAACAAACAATATAGGAGATCCTATAGAACGTTCTATAACTAGGAATATAAGGTTCAGACAACAGGGGATCATGTAGACCGCCCAGAAGATCCCGTAGAACGCCCTAATAGAACATGTAGCTTCATTATAAACAAATAACAGGGGAAACGAAGACAAGCACCCCCACCCCCACTCCTACTACCACCACCCCCTCACACCCCGTAAAGGTAATGTCTCGTGTCTAAGAACGTGTAAGCTACATGTTTTTTTTTTTCAATTTGCCTACATCAAAGTACTCTTTTAAGCAGATAATAAAAATATTATTAACTCCATAGTATATTCAAAGCCATGGGATCACGTGCATAGGACATTTGCAAGTCTTTACAACATAATTAAGGCACCACTACTGTGTGTCATATATATGTGAAATATCATATATATCTTAAAAAGGAATATGTATTTGCTTTATGAGGGCACATGATATATGCTACTGTAATGCGGAACATTTTCCTATATAAGACACCATTTCACGTTGAATGTGAAATAATTTCTGTCATGAACGTTGCACGAAAAATAAAGACTTTAAGGTGAACCTTTTGTGACTGAGTCACACATGTCCTCTTGTATATATGAACTCTCTATTTTACTTAATATTCCCTATTAAGTGTGTACACATTTATGATATAAATAATTAACAGCTTTTAAAAAAGTATATAAAGATATTCCGAACTTTTAAAATGCAAATAAAGGAACATCATTGACCTTACCGCCTTATCATTTCTTATCACGGAAACAAAATTAAATCAATTTCGTTCTTGTGCATGTTGACGATCCCTGTCTAGTGTTGTTTTGTTTTGTTTTTTTGAAAAATACTGAGCACGCAAAATAAGCATTTGAATCACGAAGCACGTATAAAAATTACATAAGCAGAACATGTTGAACACCTCGCTGTTTTGCACGACTGAACGTAAAATTAAAAAGTAAAAACACGTTGAACGTGAAATAAAAAAACCCAATCACGTACCACGAAAATAACCCTCTATACCACTCTCCATGAAAGTTAATGATTTTGCATCGTTTTTTTAAGATAGTTTTACATGTTAAGAAAATTCTATTTTTAGCATTAGTATTTTCCGAATCGTTTAAGAATAGCCTATAAATAGAATATGCATAATTCATGAATCGTGACGTAGGGCGGTCTACGGGATCCCTTCTTCCGCTTACCACCGTAATATACACATAACTTAAAATAAGGCCATTGTATACAAGTTTCAAAACAACACAAACAATTTTTCGAAATCTTTTTTGAACATGGTATTATATGTAACAAATGCAGGCAACAGCAATTTTGTTGCCAATTCACAAATTGTGTAGATACTAGTACTGAACCTTTTTTACCACCGTCCCTACACCGGTACCTAAGTCATCAGAAAACAAAACAAAACACAACAGAACAAATCAATTACACTACAAATCGTGATTGTAGGTAAAACATCAAGAAGCTGTTTTATAATATAGTCCACCGTTTACCCTGGACGATGGATCCTACGAATATCCTCAGTGTACAAAAAGGTTGCAGATTGTACTGAAGTAAAACTATGTTGTGTGATAAATTTGTTTTAAGCTATACACAGCTGCATTTTTTGGAGATGAGACGCAAAATACGATGTCTCGTGAGGAGAGATTTCAATGATGTCTTCATGTATCATTGAATTGACGATTCGGTATGTTTGTTTTTTTCACTTTTTGCAATTATCAATGTACAGGCATCATGTGAACAAGTGGTCTGTTGCAAGGAAAAATTACTGCCTTTAAAAAAAAAATATACAGCCCTTCAATCCACCACAATGCTTAGCAGAGCCTACCTTTCATATTTATTTTAATTCTGTTTCTAGACCTGATATGCATGAAATACTTGCTACTGAACATCAACCACAATAAAAAAAAATCCCTGAATCAAAACATGTTGAAAGTTTTAATGTTGATGAGCGTAAGAAATATATAAATGATCGGAAATGTATATATAATCGAGTTTAAGTACAATTGTCAAAAAAACTAGAGGCCCCAAAGAGCCTGTGTTGTTTCCCTTGGTCTATATGCTTATTCCACAAAAGAAACTCTCAAAAATTGTAGACTAGAAAATTGAATTTATGAGAAAAATCTTTAAGATTTTGATCTTGTATTGCTGATAATTAAGTCTGTTTAGGTTCTCTCTATCTTCATTTGGTTTTTGCTTAAAACCAAAAGAGGATAAAAAATCCTAATTTAAGGGGAATCACTCCTATAAAAAGTGACAGTCTTTTAAGTATAACAGCAAAATTTGATTGTTTTTTATTTTATTATTTAAAGTGTCTATTCATCTTTTATAAAATATTAAAATAATTTGTTAAAAAAGGCAATTACAACCAATAAGCAGTCTTCGACCTATTTCGACCACTATACTTACATGTATTTGTAGAACTTGACCTTACTGATTATTTTTGCACTAATAGTTTCTTTCTCTTTTTTTATGTTTTCAAGATAATAGACAAACAGAAACAAGATGGCGGCCTACTTTGTTTGGTGACTGGGTCACCGGACACATTTTTTAAACTAGATACCCCAATGATGATTGTGGCCAAGTTTGGTTAAATTTGGCCCAGTAGTTTCAGAGGAGAAGATTTTTGTAAAAGTGAACGCAGGACGACGACGAAGGACGACGCCAAGTGATGAGAAAAGCTCACTTGGCCCTTCGGGCCAGGTGAGCTAAAAACAGCAAAATTTCCTTAAAATTACCAATTCAGGGGCAGCAACCCAACAACGGGTTTTCCAATTCATCTGCAAATTTCAGGGCAGATAGATCTTGACCTGATAAACAATTTTACCTTGTCAGATTTGCTCTAAATGCTTTGGTTTTTGAGTAACAAGCCAAAAACTGCATTTTACCCCTATGTTCTATTTTTAGCCATGGCGGCCATCTTGGTTGGTTGGCCGGGTCACCGGACACATTTTTAAAACAAGATACTCCAATGATGATTGTGGCCAAGTTTGGATTAATTTGGCCCAGTAGTTTCAGAGGAGAAGATTTTTGTAAAAGTTAACGCAGGACGACACCGGACGCCAAGTGATGAGAAAAGCTCACTTGGCCCTTTGGGCCAGGTGAGCTAAAAAAGGACATAAAGTACAAGACTCCTATATTGGGTAAGGCACATGAAGAATGTAGGGGGCTAAAACATGTGAGCTAAAAACAATTACTCATGGCAATAAGTGTAAGTTTAGACATAGTTCCAAGTTTTAAATAATGTATGGATAATAATTACAAGTTAATAAATTTTAATTTATTTCAGTAAATTTCAGTTTGTTGCCCCTAGAAAAAAACACACCCTGATAGAAAAAGACAGCAATGTGTAAATCAAAAGACAACTATAATAAGTCAAAAGCAATATCAACAACCACAACATATCCTAAATAAACAATACATTGTATTTTCAAAAATATCCAGTAAAAAAATCAAGAAACAAAAATACATTCATATTCACTTTAAAATAAGTCAGAATTTCGACCTTTAAATCAACGATAACTGTATAATCAGAAATCATTGCTTGCAATTATTATTGCGATTTTGTCATTTGAGACTAAAATACTATTTTTTTATCTTTGCAATATTGAGAATAAAATTTGTAAGGAGTTGCTGTTAATCGCAGGCTCAACAAAAATGAGGAAAAAAATCTATAAAAATATTTCTCTTGACATTATCTTTTAATTGTAAGAAGTTTCTGTCTAAGTTTGGAAAAATCCAGGATAATTTATGAATCTAATAAATGTTTTAAAAACTTTAACTGCAGACTGTATGTATTGTTAAAATTTCCTTCTAGATATTAGCTTTTGAACATAAACAAGCTTCTATCCAAGTTTGGTACAAATCTAGGATAGTTTAGGACAGTTATCAAAATTTTAAAAACTTTAACCACACAGTGAATGTAATGTATCCATGCAGAAAAACTAAGTCCATTTATAAGTAAAATACGGAAAATAAGAATTTTATTTTTACAAAATTTACTTCTGGATACTATCTTATGATCATAAAAAATCTTCTGTGCAAGTTTAGTACAAATCCAGGATAGTTTAAGAAAGTTATTAAAATTTCAAAAACTTTTAACTAGAGAGTGAATATTTGTGGACGCCTCAGTCACCGACCACGACGACGACGGAATGTAGGATTGCTATGTCTCGCTTTTTCGACTAAAGTGGAAGGCTCGACAAAAATCATATCTAATTCATCATCTTTTTTTTCAAAATATGAGTTTAAATTATTGCGATTATAACCCTGTCACATTTTTAGCAATAATAAAAATATCGCAATAATTTCTGAATTTACAGTACCAACAATAATCATGATAATGAAAGATTAATTGAAGTGATTATACATGTAATACTAATCATACATTACTGTGAATTCATTATTATTTGTTGATTACCAATTTTCGTTGCTTTCATGGGTACAGGCGAACCACGAAATTAAATGTTCAACAAATAACAAATTTTCTATAGGCTTGTATTCAGTCTTCGGCAAAACTACAAAATTAAATATCCACAAACATGCAAGTTACTCTTAATCCAAGAAAATCAGTACCCACGAAAATACATGAATTCACATTATGTAATACAAACTAAAGTTTTAATTATATGCAATAAACAATAATCTTATTTCCACTTCCTGTAATTGCTTTAATCTCCATTAGGAGGGACATAAATTTTTAAGTCACAATGAAAGACTTCAGAGCAAATTTATCTGTGTGTTATGTATGTAACCTTTTAAGATTTTCATATCTTTTGATCTTTAATATTTCATTTGATGTTATTTAAAGCTACATTCTTTTGATACCAGAAGTTATTTTTCACTAAAAGTTAATAAAACTTATGATTAATACAAAAATATATATATATATACAGAACTTTTATGGTTTCTCAGTATATAGTATACAATACATGTATCTTTATCTGTAAAATTTACATAATCATCTATACATATCTACATAATATAAATAAAAAAAAATATTACATGTATTTCAATTTAAGTGTAAATAACAAAATTGAAATATACACAAATTTGTGAATGCAATTGAGTAAACGAATGGTATAATTCTGTGCATTCATTATTCTTCGTGATACCAATCTTCATGGGTTTCATGGTACAGTTGAACCACAAATTCAAATGTTTAAAGTAATACATATTTTCTATAGGTTTTGTATGAAGAGCAAAACCATGAAATCAAATATCCATGAAAATGCAAGTTTTCCTCAATCAACAAAAATTGATATCCACAAACAATAAAGGAATGCACAGTGAGTTAAAAGTGATATATCAGCATATCATATTACATGTATAAAACTGTAATGGCCTTACATCAGTTGATACCCACAAAAAGATAAATGATTGCACAGCAAGTTAAAAGTGATATATCAGCTTTTCATTATATATATATATATATATATATATATATATATATATATATATATATATAAACCAGTTGTAATGGCCTTACATCAGTTGTACATAAGTCTAATTTTATCTCGCCAATCACTATCATTGCTCTGAATGGCCTCGACAGGTATGTCTACTTGCTGAGCTTGTTGAAAGACAAGTTTATCTTCAGACTGGTCTGACACATAACTTTTCTGTTCATGCTTTTTGTTAAGTTCTAAATTATAACTTCTAGTTTCCGTCACTGTTTGTTGTCCTGCTAATGGAATAGATGGATTATTTTGCAAAACATAATTATTTGAATCAGCGACAATTGATATAGCTAGTAGCTCATCAGGGGTGTATCCACTTCGGTTTACAAGGGTGTTCTCCGGAATAGGCTTTTCATGGATCAAAAGATGTTTTTTCAATGTACGATTATGTATAAACCTTTTGGAACAATATATACACTCAAACTGTTTATCATCATTGTGTATTTTCATATGCGAATTTAAGTTTCCTTTTTCAGCAAACCGCTTGCCACAAATTTCACATCCAAATGGACGTTCTCCCGTATGAGTTCTTACATGGCGACGGAAACGTTCTTTTGTGGCTATAAGTCTGTTGCAGTCTTTACATTCATGCATTTTCCATCCACGACTTTTGGCGTATTCTATATGCATAGAAATACAATGTTGTTGCAGGTTGTATGGGTTTTTAAATACTTTTACACAGAGAGTACACTTATGTTTTTTCTCGTCCGTGTGCCGTTTTCTGTGTGCTGCCAATCTTATGCGGTGGGAGAAAGTTTTCCCACATACATCACAGATAACATCAGGGTCTGATTTGTGGGTGATCTTATGCATGGCCAGTAAGTCCCAGCTTCTGAACTTTTTATCACAAATAGCACAATGATAAGGATATTCCCCAGTGTGTTTTCTTCTGTGGATCTGAGGAAAAAACAAAACATTGGGGCATAATTAAATTAAGAAAATAGTGATGACAACTTTTTAATTTTCAAATTATTATGTGGATGCCTTATTATTTGTTGGATACCAATTTTCGTAGATTTCATGGGTACATGTGAACCATGAAATTAAATGTTCAATGAATAGCAAGTTTTCTATAGGCTAAGACTTCAGCAAAACCATGAAAAAATAAATATCCACAAACATGTAAGTTTTCCGTAATCCTAAAAAATTGGTACCCACGAAAATAAATGAATCCATAATATAATTTGTTAAGCTTTTTAATATCTTAAAATTTGTATTTATATCTGTCTAGCTAAGAGGATTAGCACTTACCATGCTTACACAAGATTATACCAAGATATTTGAATATTGCAGTAAGTTAATTCAATAAACTCCGTGGAGATGTATATAGGTTAATATAAATTCTTTCAACGCTAAATCCTGTTTTATAACTGTAATGTTTCATCAATATCTACATGATCTATCCAGATGTTTATGAGAAACTGTGCTTACTTAGTTTAATCAAAGGTACCAGGATTATAATTTAATACGCCAGATGCGCGTTTCCTCTACATAAGACTCATCAGTGACGCTCATATCAAAATATTTGTAAAGCCAAACCAGTACAAAGTTGAAAAGCATTGAGGACCCAAAACTCCAAAAAGTTGTGCCAAATATGGCTAAGGTAATCTATGCTTGGAATAAGAAAATCCTAGTTTTTTCGAAAAATTCAAAGTTTTGTAAACAGAAAATTTATAAAAATGACCACATTATTGATATTCATGTCAACACCGAAGTGTTGACTACTGGGCTGGTGATACCCTCGGGGACGAAATGTCCACCAGCAGTGGCATCGACCCAGTGGTGTAATTAGTTATCAAAGGTACCAGGATTATAATTTAGTACGCCATGAGAATGTATTATTACAAGACGTTTAAATACAGAAGTGAGAAACGCAGTTATCTCCCTAAGAACAAAGTAAATATTTGTTATTTCGAACAGTAAAGTAAAAGTGAAAGTATTTGCAATTCAAATTTTGATACTATTATTAATGTACAGCTTTTCCTGAAATTGTCATAATCTGGCATTTTTATTTATGTCAAATTTTCAACCATTGTAAAATGTAAACTGGTAGATTTAGTCTTGCTGAGCAGTTTTGAATTTTATAAATTAGCATTTCACGACCATAAATTCTAATTTGATTAGCATTTCGTAACTCAAAGTAGTAATAAACTATAAAGTCATTATAAATGGTGTTATAAGTCACTTAGTGTTTGCAATCCTATTCTTCATCCTATTTTATCTAATTATTTAACAATTAATCAAAACAGCATTAATATTTATTCTAATCAATGATAATGTACATGACTGTACAATAATGATATCAAATTCTGTGATACAGAATAATTTTCAGTTTTCAAGCTACCCACCTAGTTCATGTAGTTATTTTTTTAAGACATCAACCCCCTCAAACCATACAGTTATCTACATATTTAACCTTAGTTCATTTTATTGTTATGCTTGATTAATCTCTTCACTTTAATACTCACTTTCAGCATTTTAGGATCCCTGTACCCTTTTCCACAAAACTCGCACATGAAGTGATTTTTGTCAAAATGAGTGTACGAGTGGATCTTCAGAGCTGAGTATGTTGCAAAACCTTTTCCACAGTTCTCACAATGCTGTGGTTTCTCTGCGTTTGGTAGGTGCACCAGTAGATGGCGCTTGTATGTCTCATCAGTTTTACATACCTGTCCACAATGGACACAGGTGAAATTAGCTTTATTGTTGTGAAGTTTTACATGCCTATCTAAGGCATTTCCATGCTTGAACCTCTTTCCGCAAAATTTACATTTTTTATCGAGATTTTCATTAAATTTCTGCCTTATCTGGCTGATTTCATGATCGGCTGTATCGATTTCATCTACACTGATGTCTGGCATGTCTGATGTTACTTCAGACAACTCAGGAGTCAAATCAATTATCAAACTTTCTATTGCATCTGTAACTTCAGCCTCGGCGGACATTTTTTCCTTGTCAACATCAACTTCCTGTATGTTGCTACGGTTACTTGCATTTTCTACTGGTTCCATCTCTGAAGAAACATTTTC
The DNA here is from genome assembly GCA_037788925.1 of Mytilus galloprovincialis. Classification (NCBI taxonomy): domain Eukaryota; kingdom Metazoa; phylum Mollusca; class Bivalvia; order Mytilida; family Mytilidae; genus Mytilus; species Mytilus galloprovincialis. The sequence continues at coordinate 39,324,882 of CM075338.1, forward strand.
TTTCTCTAATAGTGGCATACATGAAGAACTCTTCTCAAAGGAAGTAGAATTGGTGGCAGGTTCATCATCATCATCATCTGAGGAATTTGAATTAAAGTGAGTTTGTTCATGCTCCTCTAATTCCAAACTGTCAACAAAATACAAACTACAGGTAACACAGAAATGGAAAGAATGTGCTTCTAACATGTGCTCTTTCAGTTTCAAATTTGTTTCTATTTTCTCTTGACAAATGAAGCAGGAATGATCGAAAGTGTGTATTTTCTCGTGCCTTTTCAACATTGACGCATTCCCATACGAAGCTTTACAGATTTTGCAATTGAAGCGAACCGACTGATCAGCATGGTGAAGAATAAAGTGTGTTTTCAGACCAAGCTTACTTTTATACTTCTTGTCACAATCTGGACATTTGAAGCAGAAATCATCTCCGTGAATTTCCTTTCTATGTTTTTCCATTTTTCCGGCACCGCAAGGGATCATCGTGTCGCACACTTTACATAGTTGATGATCTTTATGAGACCTTATATGATTGTAGTAACTAACAGAATTGTTATACACATTGGAACAGAGACTACATGCATATTCAGTCCGATTTAAATATTTATTTATTTCTTGCAAATCTGGGTGCATCTTGGTAAAACGCTCCTGCTCTTTAGACATAACCTTTACTTTGCTGCTAGCAGTGTCAGACAAACGTTCCAGATATTTAACTTCAGAATTGTGAGACGGGAAGTGAGTTTTCAATTGAAGTTTACTTTTAAATTCCTTGTTACATTTGGGACATTTGAAGAATAAATCATCTTTATGGAACTCCTTTCGGTGTTTTTCTATTGTCTCATTGTTAGATGGTACCATAACATCACAAACTTTACAAAGCTGGTAGTTTCTGTGGTTTTTGACATGGTTGTAATAGCTGAATGCATTGCTAGACTCATTTGAGCATACTCCACAAATATATTCTTTTCGATTTAAGTATTGGTTGAGATCCTTAACCTCATTGGGTATTGTCTTTCTGGTCCTTGTAGAGACCATGTCTGCATTTCCATTCCGTTGTGTGCTGATCTGATCCTTCTTATTTACTGCTGTCTTCCTGGTACAACTATCAGTTGTCTGCAATTCATTCTCTGTGTCACTCAAACTCTTTTCAATTCCATCCTTACTTCTCCTTCTTTTCTTTGAAACTGACAAATTCTCACAAATTTTGTCAACTCCTTCCCCATTCTTCAAAGTCCCCTCCGACAGATTTTCAAGTTTAACCACACAGGATGTCAAAGATTTGGGAACTTTATCTTTAATTTGACCTCTTGACCTCTTGGAGGAATCTTTTATTTCAGACAAGTTGACCTTTATAGAACCTCTGGTTCGGATATTATGCAATATTGGATTATTTTTATTGCTTGACGACTTTTTAGGTGCTTTTTTTGAAGATTGTCTTAGTCTTAGAGAATTTCTGATTTTCAGAGTATCTGCACTCTTCTTTGTTTCTGTCACTTTCTTTGTGATTTTTCCTGAAATACATAACAAGAAAAATGAATCTTTGTTTTTTTGCCATGTCATTTTCAATGTAACTTGAAAATACTTCTTCCTGGTCAACTTTGTCTGATGTTTGTAACTTTATTTCAGGACATAAATATAAAATAAGTTAGAGAATGGAAATGAAAAATTATGCAATTTTCCATTTAAAGGGGCATAACACTAAAACAGTAAAAGTGACGACACCATAATTTAAACCGGACCAGTATTTAGTGGAGATAAACATTGTGTATAAGTTTTATAATATTTGGTTGAGGCTAACTTAGTGTGGATACAAGGATTTGACTGACAGATAGATGGACAGAAGGTCAAAGGTTAGAGAACGGAAACCAACACTGGGACGTACATACGTACGTATAGACGGACAAGGGTAAAATCTGATGCCCCCTCCGCTACGGCGAGGGCATAAAAAGTTATGTATTTCTTGTTAATTAGCACAATAAAAAATTGGAAATCAAGGGGGCAGTAACTCTTCAAAGTTTGTTGAAAAAGACAGTATGGTCAAACTTAACTTTCATAAAAAATTCTGCCCCGGATAGATTGGGTTGCACTTATCGAATGACATTTTTGTCTGTTCAAAATATATTCTGTTACCCTGGACAATCTATATCATTACCTGTTGCAGAGCTATGCCTTGGAGGCTCAATTATGCCTGTACCAGTATCAAAATCATCATTGACAGTGTAATCATCTGTGTCATCATCTTTAACATCATTCCCACACTCCATCTCATTCTGAAAATTTAAAACATGAAATTAATGTAAAGATTTTCTTTTTAATTTTGCTTGTTACAGCATTTCTAGAAAGTTCGAAAATGGAGAAGCAAATTTACTGTGAGTGTTCAACTCAGTGTTGAAACTTTGTACACATTTTCATTATTGTGTGTTTTGTATATTACATTTCTGGATAAGTAGTAAAATACAAGTTACATCGATATTAATTAACTTTTAAGCAAAGATGATCAAATACAAAAAAAAAAAAAACTTTTCTTTGTTTACATTGAAAAATTTTATTAAGCATGACAAAAAAGAGTGTGTAAAACTGATTATTCGAGTGAATTTTTCAAAGATAAAGGACAATATATAACACTGTACAAAGTCATCAGGCCGAAAGAAAATGCAAACTTGATCTTATAAAACTATACACCAATTTACAAATCAATATCTTCAAGAATAACAAAAATAGTGTGGAAAACTTACAATTTGAGTGAATTTTCTTAGAAAAACATAAAAAATAAAACCCTCAAACAGATATGGTTGTAGAAATAGAGACATTTAAAACTCAACAAAAATGAACCAATTTAAAATATTAAGACTTAATCATGTACTTTCAACGGCAATCACCACAGCAATAGACCACTTTCAAGTTTGTCCTTCACTACAAAAAAAATCATCAATCATGTGTGCCTTTATGAGGTCATTTACCAGTTAAGGGGATAGCCTGTATCCCTACACTATGAACGTTCAGCATGCCTCTAAGTGATCCTAGTTGTGCAGGACAAAGTAGAAATAATGTTTGTTCGGTAGGTACTTAATCAAAATTCCCTTATGACAGCAGTGGTGGTTGTCAGTTATGAGAATTTAATTTGCTGAATAATTGTGCAATATATCATCACAGTTTTCCAACCAATTGCTCATCATGGGAACAGAAGTGACGACGCCCCTTAACACACGAATGATGTTCACTAAAACCCAAGTTTTTGATGGAAATGCATTGAACTCGAAAGTTGTCAATTCAAAACAAAATGATTAGTTTTTAATTGAAACACCATGAGTGTACTGTATACATACCGTATCAGACATTAAATCTGTACTTTCTCGTCCATTAAGAGTTGTTACTAAATGATCTGTCTCTTGACCAAAGGATCCAACCATGGACTCATTTAAATTTTCTATATTTGTACTTTCTTGTTTGCTTTTGGATGTTTCTAACTGGTCTTCAGTTTGATCAAGGGAAGTAATCATAGAACCAACTGTATTTTCTGTACTGGGCATTTTATCATTTTCAGTTCTTTCATTTCCACTATTGGACATCAACCCTAACTGGTCTGCAGACTGATCAAGTATTGGATAATCTCCCTTATTGTTACAGGCACTGGTCTGATAATAAGCTGAAAATTTTAGAAAATCTATTTAAAGAATAACCAAAATAACAAAGTTTACATGTTGAATAGAACCAATGTAAATGATACTAAAATACCATAAGCTTTACCACTACTATCACAAGAATCGAGCTTGCATAAACTAAAGTTAATTTTTCCAGCCCTTCAAAATATAGTAAATTTCTTTGATTAGTTTATAGTATGAAAAATATGGTTGCTTTTAATTAAGGTCCTAAATTGTGCACTCGTCATGTCACAATGAGTCCATAAACATGTTGTCTTTGAAATATTTGAACTAAAATGGCATAAAAATTTGAAGCAAAATTAGAATTTAACAAGGTTTTTAACCAACAAGATATATCTTATATGTACATTATAATGGTCAACATTTCTGTGTAAAACATGTTGTAGCAGAAAACACTTTTGGAAAATGTCACCACATCAAAAGTGATAGATCCCCTATATTATTGTATCTCAAATAATGTCCAGAAGTACACATGTTATAAATAGGAAACATATACAAAGTACTTTATATATATATAATGTCTAAAAAAAAAATTGTAGCTTAATCTATACAAGATTTGAGGAAAAGTGTAACATATTGGGCATGACAAAAAATATTTTTGTAGCTTAATCTATTCAAGATTTGAGTATCATGAGGATTGATCAATATGTTACACTTTTCCTCAAATCTTGTATAGATTAAGCTACAAAATATTTTTTTGTCATGCATCAGATTTCACCTTGAGAGATGCACACGCCTGATGAAGCTAATTTGTTTAGCGAAATATTGCGTATTTCTATTTAAAATCTAATAGAACTTTTAATGTATAAATTAACGTGTTTAAGTTATATTCTTAGACATTTATATATATCAATATTTTCTTATCAAACCATCTCCTTTATTGTGTCTCAAATTTTTGTGAAATTTTCAGATTTCTTGAGCGGTGTGAAAAAATATTTCTCCTAAGTAGTGAAATATATGTTCTCAGCAAATTATTGGTTGAAATAAATATTTGACGTAAATTTTTCAGATTTTTCTAAATTTCCAATTGTGTCCGAACACGATGTCCTTTAAAAAGGCCACAATGCCTGATGATATCACGTATATAAAGAACACAACTTTCTGCAAATCTTTGAAAAAGGAAGGGTAAAAATCTTAAGAGATATCACCATTATAACTCTTGTATTAAGATATTTCTCCACTCTCAACAGTTAAATTTTAATTATTTAAAAAGCTTCAGGTTTTATATAGAAGAATTGAACTGACTGGAGTAGAGAAATGTAGATTCCTACAAGGAAACAAGTGTATTACGATATTTCTCAACTTGAGCCAGTTAAATTTTATAATTTAAAGCGCAAGGCTTGCCAAGCTTTTTAAATAATTAAAATTTAACTGGGGAGAGTGGAGAAATATCGTAATACACAAGTTATAGAGTTGGAATCTGTTTCTATCTTTCTTTTTCAAAGATTTTCAGAAACTTGTGTTATTTATATGCGATGTCATCAGACATGGTCACCTTTTTTCATGATGTCACAATTGGAAAATTCAGAAGAAAACAATACAGTTTGACTTCATAATCAAATTTCAACTAATCATTTGCATGAAAACAAATATATCACTAGTGAGGAGAAATATTTTTCTCACACCGATCAAGAAATCTAAAAATAGCACAAAAGTTAGAGAAATATCATTACACACTTGTTACATAGATGGAATCTATATTTAAACAATGGGTAACTGAAAAGTGTAATATATAGCTTACAACAGAAATCTTGAAACATAGAAGTCCATTTAGGATATTGGGCTATAAACTGTACACCAGCTTCAGTACTCCAACTCTGGACATCATTTCCTTTATCACCAACAGCCAGAAATATACATTGCTTTCCTTTGCTTTGAAATCTTTTTCCCTGGAATAAAAAAATGCTTTGACTAAGCCTTTAGTGTAATGAATTAGGATGAAAACATCTTTTTTTTCAATATAAAGCTTGAAATAAATGGAGAATGTTACTACAGGAGCAATGTATATAAGTTTCATAACCATGATAACAGTTGGATAAGGCGAACTGAGTAAGAGACTAAAAAAAATCTACAATTTATCCACATAAATGAATAAATGGTAGAAGTAATGGCACCAAATTCAAACTTGATAAGTTAATATGTGTTTTGTGGTCATTAGCATTGTGTATAAGTTTCATTACATTTAGTAGAGGCTAATTTAAGTTAGGGTGTGGAAACAAGAATGGGACTGATGGATAGATGGACGGAAGGTCAAGGGTAACAATTAATGCCCTCTCTGTCACAACTGCGTATATTTTTTTTAGTTTTGTGAACCTGAGGTACAAATTGTTTTGTTTGTTTATAGATACACATTGTATACAAGAAGATGTGGTATGAGTGCCAATGAGACATATCTCCATCCAAGTCACAATTTGTAAAAGATAAATCCATTATGGGTCAAAGTACAGTCTTCAACTGAGCCTTGGCTCACACCAAACAGTAAAATATGATTAGATGTTGCTCCAACTGTAGGAGGATCATATATACAATATAGCAAGGGTTGACATTTTTCCTGGTAAGGTCAGAGCACAGGACCTGAACTAAATATGTAAACGAAGCCGGGCAGATTGAAAAGAGTCATTGAAGTCATGTATGATTTTTTTTTTAAATCAACTGTAAAAATTACAGTTTACTTTTATTTTGTATCCTACATATATCTAACTTGTCAAATTATACTATATAATATTTGGTTTGCCCAGACAGATACATTTGTGTTTTTCCTTTTTATGACTGCCTGAAATGTAAAATTTATATCTGAAAACTCTTAATATTGATCATACCAATTTTTCCACATCTTCCCACATTTCTTCGTCATCAGTCTTGGAACTATCCTGCTCCATGGTATCTTCTTACAGTTACAAACCAATGACTCCTATAAAATACAAAAGTATAAAAATAAGAAGATGAGATATGATTGCCAATGAGATAACACTCCACTAGAACCGGATGTAGAATTAAGCAACTGTAGGTCACCATATAACATTAACTTTATACTTCTGATTAACTTACATGTATATAAACTCTCTTAATACAATAGTAACAATATTCCTTTACTTGGAAATACCCAGTGCACACATTTCCAACATAAGGGTATCTAGTTTAAAAAAATGTTCAAGTTTGGTAGAAATCCAGAATATATATGTGAAGAAAGTAAAGTTTTTTTAAACAAAAAAAAACTTCAATCAAAGACGGACTGTCGTGTTAACCATGTTAAGTGGCACTAAGTCCATTTATAAGTAAAATACTCATATTGTCATGACTGTGAATTCACTATTATTAATTGGATATCAATATTCGTAGATTTTGTGGGTACAGGCATCACAGGGTGAAATACAAAATAAAAAGTAAAACAAATAAAAAAAAAAATCTGTAGGCTTGTGACCTCAAAAAAACACAAAATTAAATAATGAACAGCGTGTAAGTTTTTTCTTAATCTACGAAAATAAATGAATGCATAGTAAACAGGATTTTTTTCTTTATGAAATTTACTTCTGAATACTCAGTGATATTGTTTCCCTTAAATTAATGGAGAATAAAGGCTTTTCCCCTGGAGAAGAATCCAAATTTGAAAAAAAAAATGCCTTAAAATTATTCCTAAAAAGACAACTTTTTTCCCAAACAGTGCAGTCTCGGTAGTAATTATGCACGAATTCAAACTGAAAAACACTCATTTATACATTTTGCATGCCTACAATTACTATATGTGCAGATTTGAGGGTATATTTATGTATCATCACTGACAAAAAGGGGTCTTATTTCAAAGCAGGATTAAACTCTTGAAAGAGGGTCTATATAAAATGAAGTTTCAGTCAAATTCATGGTTTATTTCTAAATTTCCCAATTTGATGAAAATTACGCATATTTTCCAAATAAAAAGGGGTAGAGGTAGTTTTGAAAAATGCCAACAATATCACTGATACTATCTTATGCTCATAAACAAGCTTCTGTCCCAGTTTGATGCATTGTAGCTACACAATGTATATATCTATAGGAAATTTTTGAATTTTAATAAAATTTTTAAAACTTTAACCACAGAGTGAACATGGTGAATGTTATTGGTATCTGGCAGAAAAACTAAGTCAATTTATAAGTAAAATACGAATCAACAGGATTTTTATTACAAAATTACTACTGGATTCTATATTATGATCATTAACAGTTAGCTTCTGTCCAAGTTGGTAGAAATACAGGATAGATTAAAGGGACACTAGCTACGAGATATAAATCAAAAAAATTTGTTCAATCAATATAAATGAAAGAGAAATAGTGAAATAATGTATCGCTTTTAATCTAAGAAACATTGATGATGAATTATCACGTGCAAGTGAATAATTCAACCTCATTGAATCTGTATTCATGTGAACTTCAATTTAACTCCTTAGCTAGAGATGGATACAGCATGCTTATTGCATGTTCAATTATATTTCATGATTATTTAAATGAAAAGAATGTCAACATTGAAAGTGAAACATTTAGGTAAATCATATGATTAACTGACTCGATCCACAAAATATCAGTCTTATACATGTTATACAGGTAAAAACAATGATCAAGATATATTTTTAACAATACAGTAATAAGAATTTAAACAGACCTAAAAAAATTCCAAATGCACGAGATTGATATCTATTTATATCTATATTAATGTTTATATTGCTTTTATGGCAATCAGAGGTGTTCTGAGGTCAACTCTACAGTTACTTATATGGCCTCTACAGTGGCGGATCCAGAAATTTTCATAAGAGGGGGCCCACTGGCTGCCTTAGACATGTTAGAGGGGACCTGCTCTTGTCATGCTTCAGTGATTCCCTACATAATCAACCAAATTTTTTCTAAAAAGGGGGGGGGGGCGGGACCCCTGAAAAACCCTCTTAATCTGCCCCTGCTCTAGACTTAAATACAATTGAAACAAAGCTACAAATTATCAGGCCCATGCCTGGTATATTGTTTATTTAAGACTTTTCATAATTTGGAAATGTTTTTATACATTGTTAATAATCAAGATGAGAATTTGAGTCAAATCGGTGAACATGAATTTGACAGCTATGCAACTCTTTAAAAAAATTATCAAAATTTCAAAAACTTAAAACACAGAGTGAATATTTGTAGCCTCTGCCGCAGACAACACAGACATGGCAGACTGAATGTAGGCTTTCGATGTATCTTTTTTGCGACAAATTAATGTCACAGGCTTGACAAAACTTATTGTGTCAGACTTAAGTTTTTATTCACCACTGGCTTGGTTAACTTGTAGTTCAAACAGAAAGTCACTGCAAAACATCAAGATAACCTTTCAAGACATCATAATTGTTATAATTTTTGACAGGTTAGCATGAGAGACTCTAGTCCAAATAATTATGACGTCTTGAAAGGCTTTGATATTTTTTTTCTTTGACGCCTTACTTTTTTTCTTTGACTGAGTAAGGCGTCAAAGAAAAAAAATATCAAAGCTTTTCAAGACGTCATAATTATTTGGACTAGTCTAGAGAGACTCCCTCAGTGTGATGTAACTGTCTAAGTTTTCAGAAGTTGGGACGAGGTTTCAGGAAGTCATGTGAGGCTAAAGCGAAAGGCACAAAGGGATATACACAAATGTTGTCTTTACTTTGAGAAAGAACCTCGTTAAGCAGTGGTGAATCCACTATTGAGTCTATTCACAAAATTTGGGAAACACTCAAAACAAACGTAAGCATCTGCATGACTTTGAATAATAATATATATTATAATCTTATATCGGATCCGGAATAGGAACACTCGATCCGCATTATCCAGACGTATAGATGAGCTTAATGTAGGAGACAACATTTATAACACGCCAGAGCAAATAATGGAGGGTTGGAAAATACATTTTGGACAATTAGCAGAAAACACTCTTGATGAAAATTTTGATTCAAATTATTTAAAGACTACAGAAAAGGAATATAAAAACATCATTGAACTCTGCAGTGAGCAATTTATACATGTTGATGTAACACAGGAAGAAATTCTAAAAGCTATAAACAGTTTGAACCGAAATAAAGCAGCAGATTTCTATGGCATTACAGCTGAAAATATTATCCATGGAGGTGTCAACCTTTTAACATATTTACAAACTTTAATCAACAAGTCTTTTGAAAAACATTTTATTCCTGATTCACTCAAAATTGGAACCCTCTTTCCGGTATTTAAAAATAAAGGCGACTGTAAAAATGCGAAAAACTACAGAGGAATTACTGTAACACCAACATTCTCAAAAGTAATCGAGAAGATACTAAAAATTAGAGAGAACTGTAAAATAATAATATGTCAAAATCCGTTACAAAGAGGTTTCACAGAAAATTCATCACCATTACTTTGTGAACTTATAGTAGAAGAATTTGAAAGGGAGAATAAAGATCTTAAACGCCCAACATATATAGGCCTTCTGGATGCAAAATCTGCCTTCGATGTCGTGGTTCATGCAAACTTAATTAAAAGACTTCATCAATATGGTTTTTCTAATCAATCAATCTTATTGATAGACAATCTATACCAAAATGCAGTTTCATATGTCAAATGGGACAATAGCTTTTCAGAAGATTACTTTAAAATAGAACAAGGTGTTCGGCAAGGGGGAACTCTCAGTGTCGACTTATACAAACTTTATATAAATCCTCTTTTGAATTTTCTATGCGACTCTGGACTAGGTGGAAAAATTGGAAACATTAATTGCTGTGCACCGACCTGTGCAGACGATGTTGCACTTCTTGCCTGTAACCCATTGGATATACAAACAATGGTAGATATTGCCGTCGATTTCAGTAAGCGCGAAGGATACCATCTACAACCTTCAAAAAGCGTAATTTTACCTGTAAAAAGCAAAGCTAAATCTATGGAAACTAATTTAGGATTTTGGAAATTGAACGATACTGTAATGCCAGTAGTAGACAAAGCTTCACATATTGGAATAACAAGATCTCAAAACAATTCTGCACAAACAACTGTTGAAGAAAATTTGAAAAAAAACCAGAAGAGCTATCTTATACAGTCTAATGGGAACTGGTCTGCATGGGGAGAATGGTCTTGATCCCGAAACATCAATTGCAATGTTGAGAACCTATATTCTTCCAATACTTACATATGGGCTTGAAATTGTGATACCAAAAGGCAAAATTCTTGACAATTTACAGATCCAATACAAAAAATTACTTAAGCAGATTCTTTCGCTAAATATTAATGTTGCTGATCCTGCTGTGTACTTAATATCTGGTTTATTACCCATAGAAGCAGAAATACATTTAAAAATCCTTTCAATGTTTGGAAATATTGCAAGAGCAAATAAAAACTCATCTGAGTGGAGGCTAGCAGAAAGACAACTACAGATTAAGAGCTTTGACAGTAACAGCTGGTTTATAGATATGAAAAAGATCTGTATCAAGTATAATCTAGAAAACCCATTATCACTACTTTATAATGAAATGTCAAAAGGAAAATGGAAGAACATGACTACAACAGCAGTTACTGTACATAAATATTGGACGACAAGAATTAATGAAGAAATAATGTATTACTCCAGCTTGAAATACATCCCAACATCATCATTTAAAGTTGGGAAAATTCATCCTTTGGCTTTAGCGAATAGTGCTAATCAAAGAGACATTAACAGAATCCCAATAAGAATAAAAATTGCAACTGGATCCTACATTCTACAGACGAATAGAGCAGCTTACAATCAAAACAACGTTGATCCAACTTGTAAATTATGTGATCAGCAGAAGAATCTTTATCACACTTTTTGCTATGTTGTAGAGCACTAGATCAAATTCGTACACCAATATTGAAAAACATTATATGTAAATGTAGTGAGCTTCTTGCTTTGCAACATTCTAATATTCAGCTATAGACATTATGCAACTAATTATTAATCCATTCCACTATGCTGGCAGTGTTGAGTCAGAAAATGATATAAGCTGTAGAATTGAACCTCTGTGTAGACAATTAATATATAATTTACACAATAAGAGATATGAAATACTTTCAAAAATGGACTTGATAAGTAGTAGGAGGAAGATGAACTTTAAAGTCAGTTAGAAAGGTCAAATAGGGTTTTTGCAGATCGCCTAGGCTAAATTTTAATAAATAGAATTATTATATTCCTATTTTAATAGTATACAGATAATTTTTATCTTTTACATATAAAAGGATAAATAAATATCGTAATTTGAACTGTGAACTGTGTACATAGTGCTCATAGTGTAAATATATTGATGGATTAATATTCTATACTATTGCGGTGGTGGAACTACTTTTATTGTTTTACTCCATATAACGGAGGTGTGCCTATATTGGCAGAAATTCATTGGATACAGATACAGATATAGCAAATGTATGTATGCCCAGTATCTACTTACTTTTAACGGGACACAAGCTACGAGATATAGAAAAAAAGATAATATCTTTTTTGTTTTATTCAATCACTTATGAAAGTTAGATAGTACTCTCTTAAATTTAGCAGCCAGTTTGGTTCAATTTTGTCAAAATAAGTTAATTTCAAGTTAACTTAAACATTGCTGATAAATTGTTAACATCAGTGCAAGGGAATACATGTCCTAGCATGGGGTCCTGACTCCCTGATTGCTAACGTTTACAGTATATTAGACAGTCTTCGGAGTTCACCTCGATGGTTAATTATAGATGGCGTCTAGACTAGAATGCACAAATCAAATCAAATCAACAATCGTAACTACTCGGCCATTCTCGCTACGCAGTACAATAGCTATTTCTTCGTGCAACCAGAAAGGCCGAGTTGTTCCGATTGATCAAATCAAATTAAATAATTTTATTGGTTTAAATTCCAATACTCACGGTGACGGGATTACTGACCATTCCTTTGGGTATAACTGTGCCGACAGCACTTGCCAAATCATACCTTGTGTTAACCAGAAAACATTGAAAAACATACCCTGTTCTAAACAGAAATATCGAAAAACATACCCTGTTCTAGACACGGTCAGAAAATATGTAAACCGTATAAAATAGATGCTGTTCTTGCCCAGGGTTCTAGACTTTATCTTAAACAGTTAAAAAAGCGATCCTGCTCTAGACAAATATTTTGCTTGACAAAAAAAACCTGTTCTCACCAGCAGGGCATGAAAAAGCGACCCTGTTCTATCAAGCAGGACATGGAAAGGGACCCTGTTCTAACCAGCAGACGTGAAAAAGCGACCCTGTTTTGCGGCACACTCATACCACTGAAATTTAAAAGTATAGGAAGTCAACCCCCCCCCCCCCCCCCCCCGGTACCAGCTGACATTTACAAAATACAAATACAAAAAAAAAAAAAAAAATACAAAAAAAAACCAGGGACATATTTTCCTAATGATAAGAGACACATATATTATATCTATATCAATTATATTGCGTGGAGGTGTTATTTCATACTTAGTCTATATTAATTCAAGCCATTACAATAAGCTTCAATACTATAATAGTTCTTAACAACATTATATTTGCTTTAAATTAATTTTCGAATCATACATATCGCTTATTCCAGCTACACAATCATACAGTACTAATATCCGTATCATTACTTTTCAAAATAAAACTAAACTTCTTGTTCAGACATATTAACAAAAGATGGAACTATATATCACTGAAATTGTGCAAAAGAGTACATTTCTGTTAAATTCTAACGCTTCACATTTAATGAGGAAATGGAATTCGTCTTCAATTCCATCCTTGCACAGTGGACAAATTCTCTGTTCTAAAGGTTTTATAGTATATCTACCAACTTCTATTAGTAATTTGCTATTAATTCTGATTTTCACCATTTTAGAAATAACACTTTTGTTAAGGTCCAGTACGAGATACTTTTCTAATTCAAAATTATATTTAACTTTACGATATGTTCTTAGTTTTAAAATATTACCCTGGCTATCTGTATTAGAGTCACAAAAAAGAGCTTGTTTTCAGGATTTTATGAATTCCTCTTCTAATTTCTTTTGAAATGAAAAAAAGTAATTTGGTCTTTGGCATGCTGAAAACCAAGTTTACCTAATAGCACTTTTATTTTACTACAAAAACCAATAGGCAAGTTAAAATTTGCATTGTATGCTTTCTTTACCATACTCTCACTCTCCATATTAGTGATATGAAGCCAGAAATTAATTGTATTTTTAAGAGCTGACAATGAAAGTGGGAATAAAACACACGAAATTCGGATACATGTTATTGAGGCCGTGCATTGTAAATTTTTAATTTAAGACTTTTTTTTGTAATTTGGATTAGTATAATATTATATAAATCAAATATGAAAATTATCTAGAGTCAAATCGGTGAACATGAATTTGACAGCTAGTGCCCCTTTAAAATTAAGTCTCTAAACATATTGACTGTTTTGAACATAAAACTCATAAGTAAAGCATGCTGCATATTAATTTTGATACTATAATTCAAAATCATAATAAAACAAGAATGTGTCCCAAGTACTATCATTTTCTATGTTCAGTAGATCGTGAAAATGGGATAAAATCTCTAATTTGCCATTAAAATTAGAAAGATAATAGCATAGGGAACCTGTTTAACAAGTCTCAAGTTGCTTGGACTTCAACTTCATCAAAAACTACCTCGATCAAAAACTTTAACCTGAGAGGGACGAACGGACGAACGAACAGACAAAAAAAAAACCGGACGGACGGACGGACGGATGAACGGACGCACAGACCAGAAAACGTAATGTCCATAAATGGGGCATAAATATAGCATAAGTTTTGTAATTTAAAGAATTAAACTCACTGAGCAACATCAAAAAGCCATAAGAGTGTTACAAAACCAGATCCGTGCTAACTGACACGGCGATGACGCCACTGCAGATATGAACTGTTTTTTAGAACAGTTTGTTTATATGATTTGGTTGTTTTGCGAGAATAACACAATTATATGTCAGTTTATTTGTTATATATATATTAATGTTTTTATGCATGCACTATATTACGACTAGTACATTCCAAAGTGTACACCAAGTTAGATAAAAATCGATTGAAAGAAGTTGAATGACTAGTTAGTTATTATTTTTTTTGCCTGGTGCTCTAGTTTATATAAGTTTTATAATAGTTCTTGAATCAAGTTTCAAATGTTTCACATAGTCGTCCTTTTCATTGTGCTACCAAAACAAGCGTTTATTTCAAGTTTATTTGACAACGAATGAACTTCAATGATTTCCGCGATATAAAAATCTATTTAAACTGAAACAAATCTGAAATAAGATCCTGTATGAGCAAAAATCCATGTAAATTGCTCTTCAGCCGGAGCAGACAAACCAGCAAATACCAACACATACAAATCTATCCATATATATGATTTTTGATCTATGTTGTGATGTTATACTATTGTTTCAGAAAAAAGGAGAAAGTTTGGAACAATTAAAATTTTTAATCCCGCTGCAAATGTTGCACCTGTCCTAAGTCAGGAATCTGATGTACAATAGTTGTCGTTTGTTCATGTTATCTATACGTGTTTCTCGTTTCTCGTTTTTTATATAGATTAGACAGTTGGATTTCCCATTTAAATGGTTTTACACTAGTAAAATTTGTGGGCCCTCTTTAGCTTGATGTTCGGTGTGAGCCAAGGCTCCGTGTTTAAGGCCGTACATTGACCTATAATTATTAAACTTTGCTTTTATAAATTGTTATTTGGATGGAGAGTTGTCTCATTGGCACTCATACCACATCTTCCTATATCTATATATCTGACAATAATCATTGTAAATTGTTTGTTTGAATACACAATGAAAAGGACGACTATGCGCAACTTTGAAAACCTGATTCAAGGGCTATACAAATTCAATTTAAGAGATTGGTTTAACTACACTTAGCACATAAACTTAACATTTCTCAAGATCTATGACGAAGAGCACAAAGTCAGATAAATCTTCTCAGACAGACATGTTCATCTAACAAGTATTTCATACACCAAAACTATTTTAACCTCAGTTCAATCTAATTAAAAACCGATCTCTCATCGCTCCCGTTTTCTGATATGTCGCGTGGCTCACGCCACATATCAGAGAAGGGGAGCGACGAGAGATCGGTTTTTAATTAGATTGACCTCAGTTTTGCTTATCTATACTATTAAACGAGAAGACCTCAATTTTGGTGTCGCTTCTCTCCTTTCCACATTAAATTAATCAACACGCCTCTGTGTCCTATAGGTACAGTGCATAGTCGCATTTGTCATCCATTCATATGATTATTCAGATTGAGTTATTTTGGGAGAAAAACGAGAAAAAAGGCATCCGGATATTGTCCCGTCATTGGACAAAATTTTAAGTCAGATTAGACTTCCGGTTTGCGTTTTTCTGTATACTTTTAACATACATATACAAAGAATAAAGTGTATTTTCAGAATTCTATCTGCTATCATTTTCAAATTTACTATCCACGGCGGTCACAGAGTTTATTAAATAGAGAGGGTCTGTATACTATATCAATGACCACCATGGATCGATTAGTAAACTTAGAATTGAAAGTAAATACACTATATTTATATAGTAATGAATGTTCATACTATACAGATAAGCGTTAAAAATATTCATGTCAACTTTTGATACCTTTTCTGAAATTCTCCAGTCATTAAATCTTTTACAAAATTCATTGATTACAAAAAAAAGAAGATGTGGTATGATTGCCATGTTGAGACAACTCTCCACAAGAGACCAATATGACACAGAAATTAACAACTACAGGTCACCGTACGACCTGCAACAACGAGCAAAGCCCATACCGCATACTCAGCTTCAAAAGGCCCCGAACTGACAATGTAAAACAATTCAAACCAGAAAACTAGCGGCCTTATTTATGTACAAAAAGTGAACGAAAAACAAATATGTAACACATAAACAAACGACAACCACTGAATTACAGGCTCCTTACTTAAATGTTCATAACATACTAAATGAAAACTATGTTCATATTGAAATTGATAGAAAACCAAAAATTGGGAATTTTGGAAATAAAGGAGGAGGGATAAAAAAAAAAAAAGAAGCATTTTCGACACAGAAATTAACAACTACAGGTCACCGTACGACCTTCAACAACGAGCAAAGCCCATACCGCATACTCAGCTTCAAAAGGCCCCGAACTGACAATGTAAAACAATTCAAACCAGAAAACTAGCGGCCTTATTTATGTACAAAAAGTGAACGAAAAACAAATATGTAACACATAAACAAACGACAACCACTGAATTACAGGCTCCTTACTTAAATGTTCATAACATACTAAATGAAAACTATGTTCATATTGAAATTGATAGAAAACCAAAAATTGGGAAATAAAGGAGGAGGGATAAAAAAAAAAAGAAGCATTTTCCTGTCCCAAATAACCTATATATGACTTATGGTACTTTTGCTGAAATTCTCCAGTCATTCAATATTTTACAAAATTCTTCCAACAACACTTTACATACTTTAAACTACGCTCTGAATGCCCGCGATTTCGCGGGTGTGTTCTAGTGGTTATTAAAATACAGACCAAAATTAAAAACAAAAAAAAACATTGACCAACGGACCATGAAAATGAGGTCAAGGTCAGATGATTCCTGCAAAACAGACCTTTACAATCATTCCATACACCAAATATCGTTCAAATATATACTGAACACAGTATCTGAGACATGGACATACAATTTATGTACTAGTAACTTTAACCTTGATTACTGAACCACGATTTAATTCAAATCATCATTATCCTATTAATCCTAAGTAATGAAATTCACATGACGAACACATCCGAAAATGAAGTCAAGGACAATTGCAATGGACATATTATTGACGAAAACTTCGTATATCTTTACCGCCGCTGGATGGTAATATATATGTCATGCATACTGCGCAGGCGAGACAAAAGCTATAGAGGATAACCTATATTTATGTGCATCTTCAACAATCTGCAGACTTCTGTTTACATGCTGCGTCTATCTTATATATTTATAGTATGCTCAAAACGCTAGTGAAGGAAAACACGATTGTACATAGGCGGTTTCGGTGGGGGGGTCTGTGGTAAAAAATGGTTGATTTATATAGAGAATCACTGAAGCATGACTGGAGCGGACCCCATTTTTAGGCCAGTCAGAGTCCCCACCCCCTTTATAAAAATTTCTGGTTCCGCAACTGGTGCACATGCTGTAATGTCTCGCCTGCTTTACTGACCATTGATTTTATCTTGAAAGTCTTCAATATAAAGGTTTTACTATAAGCATCACACATCAAACTGGTGACATTTTTTTAATATAAAGAAGATGTGGTATGAGTGCCAATTAAAAAACTATCCCCCATATTCTCATTGTGTAAAAAATAATCAATTATAGACTATGTATAAATACGTCCTTCAACATGGAACCTTAGATCATTGCCGATCAGCAAGCTATAAAGGGCCCCAAATTAACTAGTGTAAAACAATTCAAACAGGAACAACAACGGCCTAATCTATCAAATAAAAAACGAGAAACACTTATAAACCAGACTTACAAACATCAACCACTAAACAACAGGCTCCTAATTCGAGGACAGACAAATTGTGTCAAACAGACATATACACCTTACTATTTCTTTTCACCAAATAAAGTTGACATTTTACGTATGATAATTGAAAGGTTAATGGTTCATTGGTTAATGTTAAGTTTTTGTGTTTTGGACTGTATTTCAATTATCATACTTAAAATGTCAACTACATTTGACCTTGATCACATGTTCAATTTAACCATACACCAAATATAGACTTACTGCTTCAGTCTGCCAGACATACATGTACCTATTACAATTATACCAATTTAACCATACACCAAATATATATAGACTTACTGCTTCAGTCTGCCAGACATACATGTACCTATTACAATTATACCAATTCAACCATATACCAAATATAGACTTACTGCTTCAGTCTGCCAGACATACATGTACCTATTACAATTATACCAATTTAACCATACACCAAATATAGACTTACTCCTTCAGTCTGCCAGACATACATGTACCTATGACAATTATACCAATTTAACCATACACCAAATATAGACTTACTCCTTCAGTCTGCCAGACATACATGTACCTATGACAATTATACCAATTTAACCATACACCAAATATAGACTTACTGCTTCAGTCTGCCAGACATACATGTACCTATTACAATTATACCAATTTAACCATACACCAAATATAGACTTACTGCTTCAGTCTGCCAGACATACATGTACCTATGACAATTATACCAATTTAACCATACACCAAATATAGACTTACTGCTTCAGTCTGCCAGACATACATGTACCTATTACAATTATACCAATTCAACCATACACCAAATATAGACTTACTGCTTCAGTCTGCCAGACATACATGTACCTATTACAATTATACCAATTTAACCATACACCAAATATAGACTTACTGCTTCAGTCTGCCAGACATACATGTACCTATTACAATTATACCAATTTAACCATACACCAAATATAAACTTACTGCTTCAGTCTGCCAGACATACATGTACCTATGACAATTATACCAATTTAACCATACACCAAATATAGACTTACTCCTTCAGTCTGCAAGACATACATGTACCTATTACAATTATACCAATTCAACCATATACCAAATATACTTACTGCTTCAGTCTGCCAGACATACATGTACCTATTACAATTATACCAATTTAACCATACACCAAATATAGACTTACTGCTTCAGTCTGCCAGACATACATGTACCTATTACAACTATACCAATTTAACCATACACCAAATATAGACTTACTGCTTCAGTCTGCCAGACATACATGTACCTATTACAATTATACCAATTTAACCATACACCAAATATAGACTTACTGCTTCAGTCTGCCAGACATACATGTACCTATTACAATTATACCAATTTAACCATACACAAAATATAGACCTACTGCTTCAGTAGTTGAGAAATCTAATCACATAAATTTAACCTTGATCATTGAACCATTAAATGATGTCGAGGTCAGTGAACACTGTCTGACTGACATGTGGACGTTGCAAGGAACCAATATATATATATATATACCAAATATAGGTTTCCTACTGCTCATAATTAGAAATGAGAAATTCAAATGTAAAAAAAAAAACATTTTTTTTTCAAACAGTCGCTCAACCATGAAAACATGATTGATGGACACTTTGCTCATTGTTGAAGGCCATACGGTGACCTATAGTTGTTAATGTCTGTGTCATTTTGGTCTTTTGTGGATAGTTGTCTCATTGGCAATCATACCACATCTTCTTTTTTATACTTTGTAGGAAAAGGTATCTGCATACAGGATATGAAGCATGCAGATCTTCTTGCCTTCTGAAATATAAAGCTTATTTGCACTGTCACTGCTGCCCTAAAGCTATACCTATGTCTCTCTTAATAGGACTTTCGTTGCTAGTTGAAGCTCGTCCATGATTGAGATTGTTGTGCTGTGCTAAAGACCCATTAATGACTTGAAGCTGTTTTCTGCTCTTTGGTGGGGATGTGGTCTCTTTGACACATTCCCCGTCTCCATCCGCAATTTCATTTTTTTGTTGCACAATTAAATGGTTCTTTGGTCATATATATTGATGATAGACTCCAAGTGATGGGAAAATATCACATGGCCCGTCATCAGTTTAAAGCAATTGAAAAGACTTCTTCAAATAGATCTAGGAAGATGTGGTGTGAGTGCCAATGAGACAACTCTCCATCCAAATAACAATTTAAAAAAGTAAACCATTATAGGTCAATGTACAGCCTTCAACACAGAGCTCAAATATTCTAATAAACAAGTAAA
This sequence comes from Mytilus galloprovincialis, assembly GCA_037788925.1. NCBI lineage: Eukaryota > Metazoa > Mollusca > Bivalvia > Mytilida > Mytilidae > Mytilus > Mytilus galloprovincialis. The sequence goes on from CM075338.1 coordinate 39,345,379, forward strand.
ATATTTAAGTCTTTTCTGCAACCATAGTAACAGTTATTTTATACATTTTATTAAGACACTTTAAGAATTTTACAACCCTGGTAATATCCTGCTATTCGAAAGTCATCACTACCATCGGTTGAGTCTGCAGAAGACGAAGCTTGTCCATGAGTATTTTTTATATGTACATCCAGCAGATTTTTTTCATAATATTTTGCCGAACAAAGTTTACACGGAAACTGTTGATCCCTTTTGTGTCTTTTCATATGGTTATCAAATGAAACAGCAAATTTTAAATTTTTCCCACAAATGAAGCAAAGAAAAGGATGTGCTTCTTTAATGTGTACATTTAATGCACTCTGTTCTTTAAAATATTGTCCGCATGCTCGGCATGTTTGCTTAAATACATCACATGGTTCCTGAGGTTTACATGCAGATTGATGAATATTCAACTTTAACCGGGAAAAAAATCGTGTCCTACAATTACAACATCTATTGGTTCGAACACTGCTCTCCGTATGATAGTTCCTCTTATGGACCTGAAAGAAAAACAACAAACTAAAACAAGATAGCATTTAGGAAGCAACAATTTAAATTGAAAAGGAGGTATATTTTTTTTGTTAGATTGAGAAATTTTGTTTCATTTAATCTGTGAATTTTTTGTTTTATCAACACTATCAATCTTCTTTTTTCTTAAAAATTTTAAATTATTTTTTCTTAGAAATTTTAAATTATTAATTAGTATGGGGATAATCCAGGTTCATTTTTTTTTTACATCATCTGCTCCACCAAACATATTTTTCCATCAAATTGGGGATCAGAATATAATTTTTGGAAAAACGAACATATGAATTTGGCCCTTGAAGAGAGGAGGTCAGAAGGGTCCCGATCCAAAATTCCTGGGCTTTAAAACATGAAATTTTGAGGTCTTTGGTGGGGATTCCCCGTCTCCATCCTCAATTCTATTATTTTGTTGCACAATTAAATGGTTTTCGTTTGTTTTTTGCTGTCTGTTTTATTGGTCATATATCAGCTTTTTAGGCATTTTTGTGTCGTATAGCTCTTCAACTGTTTCGTTACTTTTACATCCTCAGCATTCAAATAATTGGCTTAGAGTGTTCCAGATCAAGCCATTCAAGGTAAATGCTGAAAAACAATTCAGACTCTTATAACTATCAAACATGTTTTCATTTTTGTTAGCGCTTATGAATAGCCTACAATGGGGTAAAGGTTTTGCTTATTATTGGAGGCCTTATGATGACATGTCATTTGATCTCTAGTTAAGAGTTGTCTCATTGAGAATCATACCATGTTATTCTTCCAAATATTAATAATACATACAGCTAATGTGTCTGTAGAATGATAAATCTTCCCACAAATTTCACACATAAACTGTGGTCTGTTTTTAACTTTAAGTGCACAACTATGTTGCTTTAGAGACTTCTCTGTAAAGAGACCCTTTCCACATACATCACATCTGTAAGGCATTTCATTGCTGGGTATATGTATGGCCATGTGATTTCTTAAAGACGTACTAGATTTGAAGATAACATCACAGTGTACACATTTAGTGTTGAACTTGGATCGGTGAAAACTGTTCAGGTGCTGGTGGTACCAAAAGGTGTTTGAAAACTTCATATTACAAAATTTGCATATTTTAGACTTATTATATGTATGCGCAGTTTCTTTTTCAGAAATGACTAATATTCTTTTTTCTTCTTCCAGTTCTTGATTTAATTGAAATCCATATTCGTTATCATTTTTTCCAGAATCTTTTTCAGTCGCATTAGGCAATGATTCAATTTGTGTATCTGTATGATTATTTCCCTTGTTATCATGGTAATCATGGTTATCAGCAAAATCGTTGGCTTTTCCTTTCACCAGTGAACAATTCATGTTTTTTTGTAATGAAGATTCACTAACATCATAACAGGAAGCAGAATTACCAGTACTTATATCCAGAATATCAAGACAGGAAGTAGTATTAGATGATGCACTAATATCATGAGTATCAAGACAGGAAGTAGTATTAGATGATGCACTAATATCATGAGTATCAAGACAGGAAGTAAATGAATCTGAAACAACCTGACCTGCTAAGATTTCGGGAGGGACATGAATCATCATGTTTTCTTTAACAAAATTCTTTGTTCCTTCTTCTTTTGTTGGAAACTTGCTGCCAACTATTTTAGTGAAGACTACAGTTGAAAGAGATAAAGGTTCCATTGTTGGTGACATTTTCCATTTTTCATCATTCATAGATGTTTTATCTATTGAACATGTTGAATGATTCCTGGCCTCTGGTATATATTTTACTATTTTCGCTAGTGGGAAATCAGTTTCCTTTGTTGTTGAATTTTGCTTCATTGTTTTATCCATTAAACGATTAACAGCGTCTGTTGTAGTTATTTCTTCTGTCGTAAGAGGATCACAAGGTTCCTTGCTTGTTGAATTTTGTATTATACCACCATACCTAAAATATTTAACGGTACAAGTATTGTCATCAATTTTTTTCGGTAAAATTGGGACACTTTTATAGGGCACAGGTGTAGACTTTTTTCTTTTTTGATATTTTCTCTGAGAGCCACCTGAACCCTTTTTTCTTTTTTTGTCTTTATTCTGAGAGTTATCTGCACCTTGTTGGTCTGTAACCATGGTAACTGTTTCAATATTGTTCTCATTGGCAACATAACTCTGGTCAGTTTCACCCTTGCTTGTGCTTACATTTCTAAATGTACAGCTATCAAGAGAATTATTCAAATGTGTTCTCTTAAGAATAATGTCTTTTAGTTTTTCTTTGAGGACATTTGAACATAACTTGTTGTGTTCCTTCCATCTGCCAGTAAATTCATTTACAAATTCGATGTTGTCTTCATTTAGGACATTTGAACAGATAGTTTTGCAGTTTGTCATTTTTCCACCATCCCCAATAGAACCTTGGATGTTATCTTCAGTTAGGACATTTGCACAGATAGTGTTGAAGTTTGTCATTTTTCCACCATCTCCAATAGAACCTTGGATGTTATCTTCAGTTAGGACATTTGAACGGACAGTGTTGAAGTTTGTCATTTCACCACCAGTCTCAATTGAACCTTTGATGCAATCTTCAATTTGGACATTTGAATATGAAGTGTTGCAGTCTGTCATTTCATCTGAATGTTGAGAATTATCTTCAATCTTGACATCAATATCTTTATATGAATGTTTAATAACTTCACTGTGCAGGGCCCCTTCTTCTTTTATCTTAATTTCTTTAACTGGAAACATCGAGTTGTCTTTTCCTGTAAGCCATTTGCATATATTCTTAAGTTCACTCAAGCTTTTTATTGAAGTTGTTTTAAATTGTGGTTCAACATTATTCAACGTTGTTTTTTTGTTTGCAAATTCACCTGGTGACACAAGCTGTTCCATTGTGGGCATTTCACCTAAAATATAAAATGAAATTAATTTAAACAAGAGGCTCTCAAGAGCCTGAATCGCTCACCTGATTTTTTTTGGTTTAATCTCTCATCAATGATTATTTTGGCTTTTCAATTTATTTAAATGTTCTTTGAATCGTCCTATTTTCTTCAAAAGCAAAAAAAAATCATTTTCTCCTATGTTCTATTTTAGCCATAGGAGCTATGTTTCTTGACATACAAGGAAATGAAATATAAAATTTATACTAGATACTCTGAAACTCTGAAACTCATTTAGCCTAAGTTTGGCTGAAATTGATACAGCAGTTTCATAAGAGAAGATTTTTTAAAGTAAGTCAACATGATGAACAAATTGTGAAAAAAGTCTTTAAAGGGCAATAACTCCTAAAGAGGTCAATTGACAATTTTGGTCAAATTGACTTATTTGTAGATCTTACTTTGCTGATCATATTTGCTATTTACAGTTTATCTTTATCTATAATAATATTCAAGATAATGACCAAAAACTGCAAAATTTCCTTAAAATTACCAATTAAGTGGCAGCAACCCAACAATTGGATGTTTGATTCATCTGAAAATTTCAGGGCTGATAGATATTGACCTAATGAACATTTTTACTCCATGTCAGATTTGCTCTTAATGCTTTCGTTTTTGAGATATAAGCCAAAAACTGCATTTGACCCCTATGTTCTATTTTAAGTAACGGCGGCCATGTTTTTTGACGGATCAAAAATCAAAGCACACACTTTGTGCAGGATAATCTAAGGAACAACCATGCTAAGTTTTAACCAAATCCATTCAGTAGTTTCAGAGGAGAAGATTTTTTAAAGTTAGCAAATATGATGAACAAATTGTGAAAAATTGTCATTAAAGGACAATAACCCCTTAAGGGGTCAATTGACAATTTTGGTCATATTAACTTATTTGTAGATCTTACTTTGCTGATCTTTTTTGCTGTTTACAGTTTATCTTTATCTATAATAATATTCAAGATAATGACCAAAAACTGCAAAATTTCCTTAAAATTACCAATTAAGTGGCAGCAACCCAACAATTGGATGTTTGATTCATCTGAAAATTTCAGAGCTGATAGATATTGACCTAATGAACATTTTTACTCCATGTCAGATTTGCTCTTAATGCTTTCGTTTTTGAGATATAAGCCAAAAACTGCATTTGACCCCTATGTTCTATTTTAAGTAACGGCGGCCATGTTTTTTGACGGATCAAAAATCAAAGCACACACTTTGTGCAGGATAATCTAAGGAACAACCATGCTAAGTTTTAACCAAATCCATTCAGTAGTTTCAGAGGAGAAGATTTTTTAAAGTTAGCAAATATGATGAACAAATTGTGAAAAATTGTCATTAAAGGACAATAACCCCTTAAGGGGTCAATTGACAATTTTGGTCATATTAACTTATTTGTAGATCTTACTTTGCTGATCTTTTTTGCTGTTTACAGTTTATCTTTATCTATAATAATATTCAAGATAATGACCAAAAACTGCAAAATTTCCTTAAAATTACCAATTAAGTGGCAGCAACCCAACAATGGTTTGTTTGATTCATCTGAAAATTTCAGGGCTGATAGATCTTGACCTAATGAACATTTTTACCCCATGTCAGATTTGCTCTAAATGCTTTCGTTTTTGAGATATAAGCCAAAAACTGCATTTGACCCCTATGTTCTATTTTAAGTAACGGCGGCCATGTTTTTTGACGGATCAAAAATCGAAGCGCACATTTTGTGCAGGATATACTAAGGAACAATCATGTTAAGTTTCATTCAAATCCATTCAGTAGTTTCAGAGGAGAAGATGTTTGAAAAATTGTTAACGACGACAGACGACGACGACGACGACGTCGACGACGACGACGACGGACGCCAAGTGATGAGAAAAGCTCACATGGCCTTTTAGGCCAGGTGAGCTAAAAAGTAATTTCACTATTTAATGAATATTAGTGTTGACTTGCCAATTTGTTCTATTTGGTCTTACAGTCAGGAGTACTACATTTTGTACTTGTACAAGTAATTTTTATTTACTTGAAGAAGTAAACAAATATTCTTATACAAGTAAATTTGTAAGATACTTATACAAGTGAAATTTATTTACTTGTATAGGTAAAAAAAATGACTTAGTTATGTCCCTTAGACATTCAGATTTTTTTACTTATATACATGTAAGTGAAAAAGTCATCTTATCTTTATTTCTTAAATTCTTAGGATTTCTTTGCTCTATTAGAATTTTAATTTGTCTGCCCATTGCTGATATCTTTATTAATAATTTAAGTGTAATTTCATGGACAATGAAAATCCCATTTGTCCGTTATCTTCAGAACTCTGGTCATTTACAAGCCCCAAAGGAGCAATTTTTGAAGGCTTTGTGCAAATACTTCAGATCTTTGCGCAATCAGTTTCTTTGTTGAATTAATGAGATGGAAAATTGAACTCTAAACAAAAATTATGAGCTCACCTGGGAAAAATCATTTAAGGCATGATTTTTACATCTCAAACTTTGAGAATATTGGTGGGATTGTAATAAAAATTTACTTGTATAAGTAATTTTTTGAGCAAATTAAGTGGAGATTATTCAAACATTATAATTTACTTGTATAAGTAAATAAAAATACTTGTACAAGTAGTACCACTGACTGTCTTAAGGTAGATTCATGGTATTCCGCCATCTTGGATTGTACAATCACAGTACAAAATAGGTCTAGTTATTTGCCTAAATCTGCAAATTTGGAACAGATTTGCAATCAATGGTTAGACTATTTTTTCTATATAAATAAAACTTGTTAATTAATTGTATTATACAAAATATTTTAACAAATATTATTTTTTTTGTTTTTAAAATCCATTTTTTTTTTAAAATGAGCCATTTAAGGGGAGATAACTCTTTTAGTACAAAATTTATACTGGGCTAATAGGGATTTTTTTTATTTTTGCTTGTAGCAAGAAAACAAGTTCGGTGACACGATGTTTCCTTTTTATTTTCTTAAAACATTATGAAATCTTTCTACTCACAATTTATTTCAAAATTCTATCTTCTCACAATTTATTTCAAAATTCTATCTTCTCACAATTTATTTCAAAATTCTATCTCATAGAATTTTTTTTAAGCAAACTAATGTGTTTTTTCATGAACAAAGTAACCAAATTTTGGCAATTTCCACGGTGACCCATACTTTTTATTAAATTTTTGAAAAGAGCATAGTAAAATCTTCATTTTGGCAAAATATAACAAAATTGTGTCTCAAAAAATAAATATACTTATGATCTACCTTAATCATTTTTTTGTTTGTTTTTTGCACCTGTTCTTAGTCAGGAATCTGATGTTCAGAAGTTGTTATTGGTGGATGTGGGTCATACATGTAAGTGTTTCTTGTTTTTAGTTTTTCATATAGATTAGACAGTTGGTTTTCTTGCTGGTCGGTGTGAGCCAAGGCTTTGTGTTGAAGACTGTACCTTGACCTATGATGGTTTACTTTTATAAATTGTAACTTGGATGGAGAGTTATCTCATTGGTACTCATACACATCTTCCTATATCTACAATATTTGTTCTCATCTTACACCTTCCCTCACTCAATGTAAATTAAAGATATTGACAATGTTAAAATTAGCAAGGATATAAAAAAGAATATGTGGTATCACTATGATTGCCAATGAGACAACTCCCCACAAGAGACCAAAACTATAGATCACTATATGGCCTTCAACACTGAGCCAAGTCCATACCTTCTAAGGAGCATGGCATACCAAAGTAATTTCCTAACCTTACCTGTACAACAAAAGTCTTGAAACATTGACGACCATTTTGGATATGTTGATAAAAAATATCCACCTAGTTCTGTGGCCCAGCTCATTACTGCTTCATTGTTTTTTCCAGAAACTAAAAATATACATTCTTTTCCTTTGCGATTTAACTTTTTACCCTGAAAAAAATATATATATTTAAGTCTTTATTTTAATCACAATAATTCAAACTCAATTTAATTTTTTTTAAAGATTTTTCTCAATATTTCAAAATTTAAAATCACATTTTAGTTTAGAATGACAAAATCGCAATAAAAAATGCACGCAATTGTTTCTGAAATTATAGTTATTGGTATGTTTGTACTAGCTAGGAGCCTAATTAATATCTTATGATATGACATCTGTTCAGCTGCATTTAAAATCTGTAATCCCCTAAATCTTAATTACCAACACTTGTCTCTGAAAAACCCTACAAATATACCTCAATGGTTCAGTCACAAAAACACATGTGTTATACATGTACACCATTTTGTAGATACAGCAAATTTAGAAATTATTGAGATGTTTTTATTATCATGATTATTGCTAAAATTGCAACAGATAGTCGCAATAATTTAAACTCCAATAAAGATTTTTTATAAGAATTAAACATTTTTTTCAGAATATTGCAAAAAATTAAATCGCATTTTAGTCTAAAATGACAAAATCGCATTAATAAAAGTACGTAATAATTTCTGAGTTTACAATAATTTAATATAGATTTTTAACAATAATAAAATTGAGAATGGAAATGGGGAATGTGTTAAAGAGACAACAACCTGACCATAGAACAGAAGTTTGTGACTAAGTGTTATTTCTACAAAATATGAACTTTGTACCTAGTGTACGTTATATCAACATGATTAAGGTTAGTATACAAGTAATTTTCAGAGACAAGAGTCAAATTGAATGTTTATTTCCCTAAATTGTGCATAATGGTATATATTTAATATACATGTATCACTGTTTTCTTGTATTTGAAAAAGTGAAGATCAAGCCCTCAGAGAATATAAATTAACTGTATACTGTGGATTCATTTATTTTCATGGCGACAATTTTTGTGGATAAAGGAAAATTTGTATGTTCGTAGATATCTAATTTTGTGATTTTGTCGAGGTCTGCATACAAGCCTATCATGCTTATAGAACATTTGTCATTCATTGAACATTACATTTCGTGATTTAACTGTACCCACGAAGTCCACGAAAATTGGTGTCCAACGAATAATTATGAATCCACAGTATTTATAAACAACAGTGAATTCTGAAGTTTTTTGTATCAATAAATGTCATACCAAAGTTTCTAAAATACTCCACAATAGTTCTTCATCTTCTAACTGCTCAAGGTCAACTGTGTAGGACATTGTGAATCATTTAATCATCATTTCTACAAAGGTTAAAAAATAATCATTAAAATGATAAACATGATAAAGCTGTTATCAATATATACATTTGAAGGTTGGTACCTTAGTGAGTATTAAAATGTTTAAACCTGCTGCAATTGTTTGCACCTGTCCTATTCACCGTCAGACATGCAAACCCCAGCCACAAAAAAAATACGCCTGTTTTTATTCATCATGTTCATTTAATGCTAAATAATTTTGTTGGAAATTTTCATTTTTAATAGCAAATAAGTGGACAAGACTATTGTTTTCAATCCAGATACGGCCAGAATTTTTGTTTAAGGCAAGAATCAAGAGTCAAATTTGTTTTCTCTCAAATATCTCAAACTGCCTCCTCAAATCAAAACATGCAAATGGTTCTTACCTGAGACTTGAAATCTTTCCAGAACTTATACCATGTATACTGACTGGGGATCATTATTCAACTTTATTATTTATAAAATAGGCTGGGACATTTGGGGTTAAACATGTTTTCGTAGGTAAATAATATTGTGGGATATTATTTTCATGAGAGTGTTATAGTCTATAGAGTATTTACTATTACTTTCTGTTTGGTGGAATAGTGAAATAGAAGTCAATACGTTCTTGCTCAATCCTATGTTGCTTTGAAGGTTTCATGATTGTATTGACATCCTCAGCCTGAGCAATGTGTTACTGTAATTTGAATTTCAAAATGACCAAGTGACGTTTTTTCAACATGTTCAACGCACTGGTCAAATCCACCATAGCAAATCACTTGACTTTGACAATCAGTAAATACCAGCCAAAAATATATTTATAAGTAAATAATTGTCGCATAAAAATTAAATACACGGGAAATGGCAAAGTTCATGAAGTCTAGTCTGATGAATCATTTCCCCCCCCCAAAAAAAAGTCCGAGCAAAGGGGGGGCATACGCCCTCTACACCTCCCTCTGAATCTGCCACTGATTGGTCTATACCAATATAGTACCTGAATTGGTGGATTATACGTCAATTGAGGTACAATCCACCAATTGGTTGTTATTCTCGACCTGTTTAGAGCTAGTTCCATACCAAAAAGATGATATTTGCCGGTCCAAAATGGATGCACTGCTACATTGTTTCTGGAGCACTGTCCCAGCTTGTCTGGCAAATCATCCATTTGAAGTCAAGAGTAATCTCAAACTATTATTTCAATATTTCATTATTTGACTACCAGAGTCCCTGGTTGATGTTATACTCGTCCAAATAATTATGACGTCTTGCAAGGCTATTTTATTTTGTTTCTGTGACGCCTTCCTCACAGAAAAATATTAAAATAGCCTTGCAAGACGTCATAATGATAATGATAATCATTTGGACAAATGTCAGTAAAATGTTGTAATGTACAAATGTACGTTTATATGTATTTTTTTTTGTGTTGTATTGTGAACAGTTTGGTCGTCTTTTTTAACATTGTCATATACTTTTGTACGTTATTTAAGAGACATATGTAGTATGGTACCTCATAGCTTATGTTTTAGTTGCCCCCAGACCTTAAGAAATTTTTGTTTGCAATTTTACAATTTTTTTCTTAATTAAGCGTCTGAGAGACTTCGATGCAGATTATAAATTTGTAAACAAAAACGGGTAAGTTTCCGTAAACATCAGTGGGCTAAGACTATGGAACACTCAAAAAGACAAACTAGACGTGCATAGATGATAGAGCACTAGAAATTAAGCTTTCCTGTGTTTAGAGCACGTCCTTGGTTGCCTTTAAATTGTAATAACTAGCCTAAAGGCTAAGCAAGTTCAGAATTAAACTGCAAACCATGCATTTATAAAAAAAAAAAAACAAAGGCAAAAAAAACCAAACAAATGTCATAAAGACAACAGTACATTGTATTAAAAAACTACATACATTTGACATATAGAGATCTAAAAAATTGTAAAACAGAACCCCTGCCCCATGTCATATCTCATATGCCCCCTAAGGATAAGCAAATCCTAGAGAATGGAAATGGGGAACTGGGGTCTCATTGGGGGGTTCCGATCCCGGATCCTGCTTACTGTTTTGTCAGATTCCCGTATACCGCTTACACTACGTACGTAAGCAATTCTCATTTTTTTGTCATTTCCCGGGTCCGGCTAGACCTCATTTCCCGTTTTCACAAGACAATAATTTGACGCTTACAAAAAATTGACAATCCTGCATCACGCTTAGATCTCAATGAGACCCACAGGAATGAGTCAAAGAGACAACAACCCGACCATAGAAAAAACAACATACATATATCCTCCATAATTTAGGCCAGTTTTAATTAGTCTATTCTGAGATTACTCTGACATCCAACGGCTGTCTGGCAAAACAGCTGTTGGATGTCACTAGTCTTAGTCCAAATAATTAGGATGTCCTGAAAGGTGAATGAATTTTAAATAGAGAGTTTTAAACTATAGTTACACAAATATAGATCACATTCCACTATCATGACTATTGAACCAAGTTCCAGTAAAGTGGATGTAAGCAATTATAGGCATAGCACAGCTTTCTACAATGAGAAAAACTTTAATTTTATGTCATTTCATAATTCATTGCTCTTACATGTAGGTCATGGAGACTAAAATAATAATTATACATTGCAAAAAAATATCTTCTTACAATTGAACTCACCATGGCCTACTAAACCAGTCCATGGACTCGCCTTCTAAGAGGGGGAGTAAGAGGGGTCCTGATCCCGAAATCCCGGGCTTAAAAACACGAAATCCAGAGGTCCTGAACTTAAAAATATTAAATCCCGGCATCCCGAAATTCGAAAAAAAGAATTCCCGGATCCCGAAAGGGTCAATCCCGAAATCCCGAGCTTAAAAACACCCGATCCTGGAGTCACGATAAAGGTCCTAACCCCATCTTCTAATATATCCTTAACAAAAACCTGATAATGTATGTTGGCTATGAAAGGCTCGACATAAAATATATGAAACAATTCAATTGATAAAAAAAAATGGCCTAATCTATCAAAAACAATTTAGGAAAAACAAATATGCCAGATAGACATGAACCAACGACAAACACTGAACTACAGGCTTCTGACTTGGGGCATGCACTTTAAAAAATATTGGGAGGGTTGAACATATTTGTGAACACTCAACCCTTCCCTAACCTGGGACAGTCAGGTATAACAGAACAACATAAGAACAAACTATCACTAAAATCACTTGAAAAAGGCTGTACTCATCAGATGGATACAAATAAAACACATCTAACTAAACCAAATAGTTTTTGGAAAATAAACCAATTACAAATGTATTGCTTGTTTTTATTATATAATATATATATATATATGTATAAAGTAGAGTTGTAAAATTTGTCATGGATAATAAGTGCTGTCTCCCTTCAATTTTCTTTCACTCATAGTGGAAGTTTAAATCAGGCTGTTGGTTTTCTCTTTTGAATTGTTTCACACATTTTAATCAACTTATCCCTATACATTTCAGTCAGAGCTCTGACATAAACAAGTCAGAATAAAATGACTTCCATAGGTCAGATATAATTTGATGTAAGTGTTGTCTCCCTTCTTGCACTCAACAGAATATGACTTGTACAGGTCAGTTTATGTCAGACTTTAATTTATCATAAAATGACTTCCACAGGTCAGCTTTTGCATAAAATATTGTGACTTAATATCTTCATATTCTAATAAGATTTATGTCCCTTTTTAATGCATTTTGACTTAGAGAGGTCATTTTTGTTCTGACTGTAAGCAGTCATTTCTACCACTTTGTTATCAATCTCCATAAAATATAGTGATTACTAGTTTCGAATCAAAGAGTTTAAAAAGTGGGGCTCATCATACCTTCTTCTTTCCAGAATCTTAACATAATATATTTATCTCATCAAATTCAATCATTTCCAAATACAAACAAAAACCAAAGCAGAAAAAATGGATCATACAATTTTCTGTCAATATCAAAAGATTTACAAAATACAATATTGGATACATTAACTAGTACCATGACAATACTTCAAATCTTCCAAGGAAAAAATAAGGGATCTATTCTCATCCACTTTTAGCTAAATTTATCAAGAGCAAAACATTTATTATTTTAATATTTCATTGAGGTAAATACTGTTGTGCAAACTGACTCAAACAAGTCACACTATGTTCTGACTTCAAAGAGTCAGTCAAAACTAAACTTATTTCAACCTTTAAGTCTAGTACTGTCATATTGATTTAAAAATGTATGAGAAAGCCAGATATGGGACAGAGAAAATATTAAGGTCCCCTAAAGTCACAATGAGGACAAAAAAAAAATATTTGGTATATTCAATATTTAAATGCATTTTCTTTTAAACAGGTCAAATCATGTTTTGACTTAAAACAGGCAGCCCAAAACTAAATTTATTGAGTGGGGCACTGACATATGATATTAAATGAAAGTATGGGAACGTCAGACATAAGAAATATATGTAAGAAAAATCATGTTCAGACAAATTGACTTAAACAGGTCAAATGGGCATGTTCGGACAAATTGACTTAAACAGGTCAAATCATGTTCTGACTTAAAAGAGTCTGTCAAAAACTAAATGGCTTGCAAAGTTCTGTAAAAGTTGTGCATTATCATGATTGTGATGTGATTGTTAGAATGTATGGATACAAGTAGAAAAAACTATCACAAAAAATTAAGTCACAATTATAAGAACTATATATATAAAAGATAATTTGGTATATTTTTGATATCTTAATATTTCATTGAGGTAAATCCTGTTGTGCAAACTGACTTGAACAAGTCACATTATGTTCTGACTTCAAGGAGTCAGTAAAAAACTATACTTTAATTAAGTATTGCAACTTTAAGTCTGGGATTGTCATATGCATTTAAGAATGTATAAGAAACTCAGATAAAAGACACCCAATAATAAAGTCACAAAAATGTGGACTATAAAAAAGTGTATTTGGTATACTATTATTTAATATTCAAATGTATTTTGTTAACAAATTTCTCCAAAATATTTAAAATTTTTTATTATATTTCTGTATTTTCATGACTGTTAAATTAACATTTGGAACTTTCGGTTTTAAAAAACATTATTTTAAAAACCATTTGACTGAATTGTTTCTTAAAAAAAATTATGAATTAAATAACTCAACAGTAGCAGATTCAGATATGGAGGGGGCTTAAAGGAGGAAGACTTAGTTTTGATTGAACATTTCTTTTTCTGTCAACTGACTTTAACAGGTCAAATCGTGTTCTGACTTCAAAGAGTCAGTCCCAACTAAACTTATTTCAACTTTTAAGTCTAGTTTTTTTCATATTGATTTAAAAATGTACGGAAAAGCCAGATAAAAGACAGAGGAAATCAGGTCCCCATGCATACGGCCTATAAAAAAGTTTATTTTGCATATTTAATATATTTAAATGTATTTTGTTTTAAACCGGTCAAATTATGTTCTGACTTCAAAGAGTCAGTCAAAAACTTCAATTTAGCTAATTATTACAACTTTTTAGTCTATATAATATATTATTTTAAACCATTTGACTGAATTGTTTCTAATAAACCTATCAATTAATTAACTCAACAGTAGCAGATTCAGATAAAAGGGAAAAAGGGGGGGGGGGCTTAGAAGAAGAAGACCTAGTTTTGATTGGATTTAATTTTCTCTGTAAACTGACTTTAACAGGCCAAATCATGTTCTGACTTCAAAGAGTCAGTCAAAACTAAACTTATTTCAACTTTTAAGTCTAGGATTTTCATATTGATTTTAAAATGTATGGGAAACCAGATAAAAGACTGATGAAATAAGGTCCCCTTAAGTCACAATAATGAGGACTATACAAAAATGTATTTGGTATATTTTATATTCAAATGTATTTTGTTAACAAATTTCATCAAATTAATATCTTAAAAATTTATTCTATTTCCGTATTTTCATGACTTTTTTTCTGTTAAGTTAACAAATAGAACTTTTGGTTGTAAAAAACATTATTCTAAAAACCATTTGACTGAATTGTTTATTAATTTTTTTTTAACTCAACAGTAGCAGATTCAAATAAGGGAAAAAGGGGGGGGGGGCTAAGATGAAGAAACATAGTTTGATTGGATTTTTTTTTCTGTAAACTGACTTTAACAGGTCAAATCATGTTCTGACTTCAAAGAGTCTGTCAAAACTAACATGACTAAACTTATTTCAACTTTTAAGTCCAGGATTTTCATATTGATTTAAAATGTATGGAACATTTTTATTTGATATATTCAATATTCAAATGCATTTTGTTTTTTAAAGATTTTCATCAAATTATCTAAAAAAAATAAAAAAATATTGTATTATTTCTGTATTTTCATGACTTTTCTTTTCTGTTAAGTTAACACATGGAACTGAATTGTGGTTGCAAAAAAAAATTATATTTAAATAACCATTTGACTGAATTGTTTCTAAAAAAAAATCAGTAATTAATTAACTCAACAGTAGCAGATTGATATTTAGTGGGGAGGGGGATTAGAGGAAGAACACCTAACTTTGATTGGACATTTTTTTCCTGTCAACTGACTTAAACAGGTCAAATAGTGTTCTGACTTCAAAAAGTCAGTCCCATCTAAACTTATTTCAACTTTTAAGTCTAGTTTCTTCGTATTGATTTAAAAATGTACGGAAAAGCCAAATAAAAGACAGTGGAAATAAGGTCCCCATACAGCGCAATAATTAATGAGGACTATAAAAAAGTTTATTTTGCATATTGATTATTCAATATTTAAATGTATTTTGTTTTAAACTGGTCAAATTATGTTCTGACTTCAAAGAGTCAGTCAAAAACTTCACTTTAACTTATTATTACAACTGTTAAGTCCGGCATTGTCATAAATATATGCATTTAAGAACGTATGGGAAAATCAGATAAAAGACACCCAATAATAAAGTCACAATAATGAGAACTAATATTTTATATTCAAATATATTTTGTTTACAAATTTCATCAAATCATCTTTAAATTTTATTATATTTCTGTATTTTCATGACCTTTCTTTTCTGTTAAGTTAACACATGGAACTTTTGGTTGTAAAATATATTATTTTATACCATTTGACTGAATTGTTTCTAATAAACTTATCAATTAATTAACTCAACAGTAGCAGATTCAGATAAAAGGGAAAAAAGGGGGGGGGGGGGGGGGGGGGGGGGGGGGGGGGGGCTTAGAAGAAGAAGACCTAGTTTCGATTGGATTTAATTTTCTCTGTAAACTGACTTTAACAGGTCAAATCATGTTCTGACTTCAGAGAGTCAGTCAAAACTAAACTTATGTCGACTTTTAAGTCTAGGATTTTCATATTGATTTTTAAATGTATGACAAACCAGATAAAAGACTGATGAAATATGGTCCCCTCAAGTCACAATATTGAGGACTATAAAAAAAATGTATTTGGTATATTTTATATTCAAATGTATTTTTTTTAACAAATTTCATCAAATTTATATCTTAAAAATTTATTTTATTTCTGTATTTTCATGACTTTTTTTTCTGTAAAGTTAACATATAGAACTTTTGGTTGTAAAAGATCATTATTCTAAAAACCATTTGACTGAATTGTTTCTTAAAAAAAATTAATTATCCCAACAGTAGCAGATTCAGATAACGAGAAAAAAAGGGGGGGCTAAGATGAAGAAACCTAGTTTGATCGGATTTTTTTTCTGTAAACTGACTTAAACAGGTCAAATCATGTTCTGTTAAAAAAATGTTGAGGAGAAAATACTATGAAAATCAGACTAAGTTTGGTGACTTTGTTGTCCTTCAAGAAGTGGTACATATAAATACATAATATTTTCACTACAACTATCTATTGGGTGTTTTTTAAATAGATTTTTTAGCAACATTTATAACTTTGTAATTTATGTTCAATGGTACACTTGTTATTCTTAATATATATTTTTTTGGGAACAAAATCTTGTCAGGGTTTCTTATGGTACTAGCATGACAAGAGCATTCATATTCTTAAATACTCTAAACATTAAAGGGAAACTTCGCAAAAAAATCAAAAATTGATATTATGTCCATTCTATATAGAAATGCTCAAATTTATAGATATTAAAGTTTTATTCCGCTAGATAAAAGATCACCATCGATTTTAAATTTAGAGTATCAATTCTCTGCGTTCCGCCATTTTGTCGTCTTCCCCGATTAAAAATCCCGATATGTCTATAAACCACAAAGGACCAAAACTACAGTAACCGATGTAGTCGTAATTGCGTGTCGATATCTTGTCAATCGTACGGTTGTTTTATCTGACAAACTAACTTGATACGGAAAATGTTCTTATTTTTTTTTAAATAACCATAGTCTGTTAATATTGGAATTAGTTAAAAAGTCAAAGTTTAAATCATAAATAAGTGTTCCGTGAAAACTGTTTTCGTAAATCTAATTCGTTTATAAATAATTCTTTAAAGTAATAAATTTTATTCAAATAAATTCGAATCTTCCCTCATCTGATCACCAGCATGACTAAAGGTATTACTCCCAAAGGTATTGTGAGGGGTGTGAGGTGACACGTCCAGGTATTCAAGCGATTTCCTGTCGGGCTTGCAAGTTCATGCATCGTTTCACTTTTGTAGGTATTGATCAGTGTACACGGCCGATAACTTAATTATAAGTTGAACTATCAGGTGTATAATATACATCTCTGTCTTGCGTGTCCGAAAGTGATATAATATACTAGCCATTACTAAACTCATACGCTTGTTTATAAATCACATTACTGGTGTAAAGAATATTATTTATAAAAATATAAATAATACCAAAAAAAAAAAAGATTTGATAAAATAAAAATCTATTTACATTTTTTTTCCAAGGTTTAATTTGGGAAAATGTAATATACTCGTTGTCAATAGTAAAGGACAGATTAGAACATACCAGAAATATTGATTTAAAAAAAAATGTACGCACTTGTCGACGATTCATTTCTACGCCTGGATAGAAAGTTACGGAGCTATATCGCAATTTAAAATATATACATGTATACATTGAACATAAGAAAAAAACATACATTTTGTGTAAATTGGGGTTACAGTTTTGTAAATTGACTAGTCCACGAATGCCAACAGTATGTAATCATCGAATTCGATAGACTATCGTATACCAGAAGAAGAAGAAGAAGAAGAAGAAGAAGAGGACCAATTTGATTTAAATACAGGTCGATATAATAACTTGCTTCGCTTCATCGAAGTTATGAACATAGTAAAATCACAAATTTATATATCAATTAGATCGTTCTCCAATAAAGGAAGAAATTCGACATCATCACAATTGTTCCGACATTCATGTAAAACATATGCAACTTGACGTACACTAATAAACCCCAAGGGATGTGAATATTTTCTAGGAAAACTTTTGAGTATTTTAAAGTTTCAAATTGATTTCGGGATTTATTTTCTTTCTTGATATTCAATGACAGCAATTTAAAGAATAAACTGCTTGTCCGGTTTAGGGGTATTCCTGCCAGTTGAACAGACTTATAATTACATTCAAAAATAGGGAAATTAAGATGACATTAAATTCGTTGTCTTTTTTTTTAAACATCGTTGGTCAAATAGCTAAAGTATTATTCGTTGTGAGAAGAAGACTATTTCAATATAAGGACGCTCCCGATTATGAATAATTTGGTTGACGTTTTTCACACTTGAAAAGAATTTCTATTCGTAATTTTTCGATTCCATTCCAAGAGGATCCTTAAATTTCCTGTCAATTTTTTAAAACATCTTTTTTTTCAAATAGCTGAAGTATTCATGCATGCGTTGTGAGATTTAAAATATTTTGATGAGAACATTAATTCCTAAATAGGTAAATAAAGATCGCTTTGGATGGACTAAATTATATAATTGCAATCTGTTTGAAATATTAAAGGTTGGCGATTTTGATTTAAAAAGGTACAATTTTTAGTTCATACACTCGTGTTTGGAAGGCTATTTTTATTTATAAATTTATTCAATTAAAATAATTCAGTATTTTATCGTTACAAAACTAATCAGAAGTCATAATTCATTTAAAAGTGAGCTTATGCAAAATATATAAAAATATACAACAGCTATCCAGTTATTGTGCGACCTTATTTCTCCCGTAAATTCATTTTAATTCTTTTTCTTACATTTCTGTGTCTATAACTATAACTGACTCCCGTATATCATTCATACGAAATGTTGTTCACACCTGAAATGCTGAACCGTGACGCCTAGGTGTCACTGAATGAAGATCAAAAGATTAGAATTACATAATGCTAATCTTTTAATTACCTTGAGTTTAACTACGCATTCAACATTCACTAAGTGTCACAAATTAATACACATTTAATTTCCAAGTGAAAATGTTTTCTGGAATGAAGCAAAAAGTTCAGAATACAAACATGTATTTTTTAATACACTATCGATCGTGTCAGTTTCATATGTTTGTTTCAAGTATTTGAAGAAAAAAAATCATAAAAATGTTCTATTGTATTATTTACTTTAATTACTAGAATTCGTATAAAAAATCCACACATGAATCCTACAATCTAATTTAAAAAGTTGCATGGCTATCACTTACTTTTCGTTGGTTAATAGCTACACCAAACGTCGTCGATGCGCTTTAAATAGCGTTATTAGATGGTCAACGAACAAGACTTAAATGAGATTCATTTCACTCCCGGCATGCTCAAAGACTTAAAACTACGTCACATAAGTCAGGAAGTTTGATAAAATAAAATTAATAATTCCCAATTTTCTCCTTTATTACTTTTCATATCGAAATAAAACTTGGTGAATATGTTTTTTATGGTATTATGAACATAATAAGATGAAAAGTGAAAAATCGCGAATTATCCCTTTAAAAACAAGTCATTATCTTCAGATCATTCTGAGTCTTTCTGGCCTTATTAAATTAAAGTCAGAACATTCAGACTTTCATAAGTCAGAACATTCAGACTTTCATAAGTCAGAACATTCTGACTTTCATAAGTCAGAACATTCAGACTTTTATAAGTCAGAACATACTGACTTCCAATGTTCTTCTCACTTCTGTAGAAACAAAGACTATCTATATTTCAAATAAAAGGTTAATGCTTTATGTGGCTAAGCATCTGGGGTAAGAATTATAGATGTGTAACTTCATAGGAAAACATATATGCCATATAATTAGGGATTGACCCTGTACATGTATGTCATTCAAATCTTCTTGAAATGACGAACAGGAATATTATATGGTTTAGGGGTGGTGATCCAGACCATTTCAAAAAGGGGGATGGGGATGACCCCCATGGACTTTCCCTTTATTTCATTTGATTTGTTGTATTGTCCCATATAATAATATAGGCTTAAGGGTTGGGGATCTCAACCGTTTACATGTTTTCAAACATGAGGGGGTGGGGTAACCCCAAGGGACTTTATCTTTATTTCATTTGATTTGTCTTGTTGTCCCTTACACTAATATATATGGTTCAGGGGTGGGGATCTTGACCATTTACATGTTTTCACACTGTAGGGGTGAACACCCCCCCCCCCCCCAGGGACTTCCCCTATATTACATTGGGTTTGTTTTATTTTCCCATACAAGAATATATATAGTTTAGGGGTGGGGATCTCGACCGTTTACAAAATATAAGAACATTCGCAAATGGCAGGGGAGGGGGTAAACCCAGAGACTAGCCCGGTATATTTCATTCAAATCAATTTGACATTATAAAAAGGAATATATATGGCCGTTTACAGGTGGGGATCTCGACAATTTTCAAGATATAAGATCATTCTCAAATGACAAGGGGTGGGGCGACCCATATAGACTAGCTTGGTATATTTCATTATACTTTACAGAGAGAAAAAATTGAGTTAAGGGGGCAGGGATCTCGAGTTTTTCTCGACTGTTCAACATTGTCAAATGACAGGGGTAGGGTGATCACTGGGGCCTTACCCTACATTTCATTTGATTTGTTTTTAATATCATATTCCATGTTCATAATTGAAAAACCCGTTTTGTGAATCTCTTTATACTTTTTCTTTTGTAGCTCCCTCCTATTATAATGTTCTCAAGTTAAAATCATTTTTAAAATAAAAATAAAAAAATATTTCGGTTCTTTTAGTTAAACCCTCCCTTCCCTTTTCCTTTATTAAAATTATTCCGATTTCATTTCATTTTCATTAATATCAATATTCAAAAGATCGTTTTTCTCATTGGGAGAAACGAAAAAACAAATACATTTATAAGCCGCAAACTCGGAAAGGTTAAAAAGTCAATTCATGATTGAGTTTAAAAATAGAAAAATCACGTGATGATGTTCAGCTCGAAGCAATAATTTTACTTTTAAAATTGCACTGACTGGTTATTAATGTTAATACTGTTTAAGACAACACGAGTTGTCTCCCGAAAATAACAGTTCATTATCATAACAACATTTTCTGACCTGAACAAGTCAGAATTGTCAGACACCAGGTCATCTCAAAGGCCACGCGTCCGTATTTAGTCACGCGCCTTCATGAAACAGCAACAAAATCACTTGCAAAGACCTTCTTCACACGCAAAAAATATTAAAATGGCCATGAAAATACGGAGGTAATATGTATTACCTTCTGAAAATGACCACATTGACCTAGATTTTCAATAAAAAAACGTAAATAATCACTATATTTTCAATAACTTCTCGTTCGAGAAACTCCCAAAACAACGACTCTCAAACACGTGATCTCTCGCAAAAAACCACGTGATCGTATGTGTCTTAGATCGGCGGCAAATTCAAAATATCTTCTGGTTTGACGGACTTGATGGAAAACTACGCAAAACAAAAATTGACCCGTACAGGTCAGAATGTCAAAACATTTTCTGACTTGAAGAAGTCATTTTATTCTGACTTGTTTATGTCAGAGCTCTGACTGCATTTCAGATCTCTGTCCTAGATCATGTATTCATAAAATTTGGAAAAGACAGAAAGACAGTGGTCAGTGATGGAAACTGAAGAGGATATATGGCAAGCAGCTAGAATTTTGGTAATATTAATCACATGTTAAAAACCATTAAAACAGCTATAGTTTTTTTCAGCTCTAAATTATATTTTTTAAACACAATTGGATAACAAAATTATGGGAGGCAACTCATGATAGATTATGAGCTCTTACATTGAAAATTTGAGATCTAGACCAATATCTTCAGCCAATCTGTTGAGTGAACAGGTTCAAAACTGACTTTTTTAAGAGTAGATTTACAAAGTAATCAAAATTGAGAATTGAAATTGGGAATGTGTCAAAGAGACAACAACCCAACCAAAGAGCAGAAAACAGCATTTGGCCACCAAGGATTTTCAACACAGTGAGAAAATCTCACAACGGAAGGCGGGCTCCACCTGGCCCATCAACAAAAATGTGTTCTAGTTCAGTGTAAATGCATGTCAGATTAAACTCTAAAACATATAAATGAACTAAAATTAAAAAAACAAAGAAGACTAACAAAGCTCAGAGGCTACTAACTGAGGACAGATACACAAATTCCCTCTTAATAAAAATGTTTTCTTATACATGTATAATTCAACTTAAATTTAACATTAATGTACATGGCAGTTTTCATAATTATGTAGGATGCATGTCAGAATTTGCCTTTTCAGAATCTAAAGGTCAATAGGTAATCTCATTTTTGTACACCAAAATGTAAATAAAGTCACATCATTGGTTGAATTTCAATTGTTAAGAACGTTTAAACCCAATCTAAACGTTTTTGTGTACACTTTTGAAAATATTACACAGAATGCACTAGATTCTGAAATTGACACGATGGTCTTGTGGTAGCATGTTCACCTTAAGTGTAGGAGGTCATGGTTTGAAACCTTGTTGGATCACAGAGGTAGTGGGTTTGAACCCTTGTTGGATCACAGAGAAGGTGGGTTTGAACCCCGCCTTGGATCAGTTTGTTGGATCACATAAAAGACTTTAAAATTTGAATTTGCTACTACCAAGTTACTAAATATGCAGCATTTAGAAAAAAGAGAAAAAACTGGTCAGCTTGGAGTCAGAAGAATGTGTCCAGGTAGGGTGACATGTCTTCCTTTTGACTGTTACTTTCATGACATTGTGAACTGGCACATTTATAATCATACCCAACATTTTGGTCTAGTACAACATGTACAAAGCATGGTTGATATTGTGGATTCATTTATTTTTTGTGGTATCAATTTTCGTGGATTGCTGCAAACTTTCATCATAGGCGGATCCAGGGGGGGGGGCCTGAGGGGCCCGGGCCCCCCTTTCGTGGGAAAAATTTTGTTGATTATATAGGAAATCATTGTAGCATGACTGGAGCGGGCCCCTCCTTAGGTCAGTCAGCGGGCCCCCCCCCCCCCCCCCCCCCCCTTAGGAAAAGTTCTGGATCCGCCACTTTGCATATTCGAGGATATTTGAATTCATGGTTTTGTCAATCTCTGTATTCAAAGCCTATTGAGCATATGATATTTTTTCAACATTTGAATTTGTTGTTCACCTGTACCTACAAAAGCCCCCAAAAATGGTATCCAATGGCAATGAATAATAATAAATTCACAGTATTCATATACATTGTAACGTTAACATGTTTACCTGAATATGCATATTAGTTTGCTGCTGGTTAAGCAATTTTCCATCATCATCATTGCTTTTTCCATCATTATCATCATCATTGCTTATCATGGTTATGTCAGAATTTTGTAGTGTTTTATTTAAATGTGTATTTATTTATTTTTAGTGTAAGAAGTTACAGAACTTTGGAAATGAGACCATTATCATGTCAATGAATAAACAAACGGAGAAAACATCATGCCAAACATCCGATGGAGTTAATACATTCCTAGATAAGAATCCAGATTGCTTACAGAAGTTTAAAGATTTTTGTTGTGAGTTTAAAATTGAGAATGGAAATGGGGAATGTGCCAAAGAGACAACAACCCGACCATAGAAAAAAACAACAGCAGAAGGTCACCAACAGGTCCTTCAATGTAGCGAGAAATTCCCGCACCCGGAGGCGTCCTTCAACTGGCCCCTAAACAAATATATACTAGTTCAGTGATAATGAACGCCATACTAATTTCCAAATTGTACACAAGAAACTAAAATTAAAATAATACAAGACTAACAAAGGCCAGAGGCTCCTGACTTGGGACAGGCGCAAAAATGCGGCGGGATTAAACATGTTTGTGAGATCTCAACCCTCCCCCTATACCTCTAGCCAATGTAGAAAAGTAAGTGCATAACAATACGCACATTAAAATTCAGTTCAAGAGAAGTCCGAGTCTGATGTCAGAAGACACTATGAGGTGGTACATAACACTACAGGGAGATAACTCTGTAAAATTAATCACAATCAATTGTTAAGAATATATCAAGCTTCTCAATTATCAAAATTAGTGTTTGTCAAACTGCTATATGTCCAGTGAAATTTTTCTGATAAAGTGTGGTTCAAATTTTTGGAAATTTTAATATTTTTGTGACAAAGAGTCAAGTTAATATTTTGTTAAAATGTTATGAAAATTAAACAAGCCAAATTAATTTTAGTTAAGGTGTTAGGTACCACCTTAAAGAAGCACAAAAAATGTAGACTTATGTATAAAGCTAGGTAAAAAAAAAATTGTGTTCTGGGTTATTTTCCAATTGAAACCAATTTTTTAAGCCACTAATGTCTACTTTTAGTTAAATACAGTCAAACCTGTGTTAAGAGACCACTTTAGGGAGAGGAAAAACATGGTCTCTTAAGACAGGTGGTCTTTTAATACAGGATCAATTTATATGAAATGTTCTAGAGGAATCTAAAATTTGTGGTCTCTTAACACAGGTTTTTGTTAATACAGGTGGTCTCTTAACACAGGTTTTTGTTAATACAGGTGGTCTCTTAACACAGGTTTTTGTTAATACAGGTGGTCTCTTATGCAGGTTTTTGTTAATACAGGTGGTCTCTTATGCAGGTTTTTGTTAATACAGGTGGTCTCTTAACACAGGTTTTTGTTAATACAGGTGGTCTCTTATGCAGGTTTTTGTTAATACAGGTGGTCTCTTATGCAGGTTTTTGTTAATACAGGTGGTCTCTTATGCAGGTTTTTGTTAATACAGGTGGTCTCTTATGCAGGTTTTTGTTAATACAGGTGGTCTCTTATGCAGGTTTTTGTTAATACAGGTGGTCTCTTAACACAGGTTTTTGTTAATACAGGTGGTCTCTTATGCAGGTTTTTGTTAATACAGGTGGTCTCTTATGCAGGTTTTTGTTAATACAGGTGGTCTCTTAACACAGGTTTTTGTTAATACAGGTGGTCTCTTATGCAGGTTTAGTATGGCGTTCATTATCACTGGACTAGTATATGTTTGTTTAGGGGCCAGCTGAAGGACGCCTCCAGGTTCAGGATTTTCTCGCTACATTGAAGACCTGTTGTTTTTTCTATGTTTGGGTTGTTGTCTCTTTGACACATTCCCCATTTCCATTCTCAATTTTATTAACTTTATCTATAAAAATTGCAACAAAATGATGTATGTTCTCACTACAAAAAAAAAAATAGAAAAATAGAAAAAAAAATTCTGGTAACTTAATTTCTGAATTCCAATTCCAATTTAATGATATTTTTTGTTACCCGTATGTTAATGTTATTTTTTGGCAAACATACAAAAAAATTCCTACCTACCTAGCCAAACGAATAGGCATGGGTAGCCAGCATAAAGTGACAAAAATTTTTATTAGGGTGGTCATTATGAGTAATGTTGTTTAATTTTAACTCAGCAGTGATTTATTTACAGTGTCATTGTATGATTCAACTGGTTCCATTGAAAATGAAGATCAGACGAAAGGTCAAGATAAGAGCTGGGAAAAGATGAATCTGTCAGTTTTAGGGAACCAGTCGTCAGATGAAGATACAGAAGACTATTCAGATTATGTAAGTAAACTTTGACCCTGGTTAATCTATCAAAAAAGTACATATATATATGTTACTGATTAAGTATACGTACTTACATGTGTCCATGCATATTAGAGGGGGGATCGGAGGGAACCTGATCCCGAAATCTCAGGCTTAAAAACATGAAATCCTGAGGTCCCGACTTTAAAAAATATTTAATCCTGACATCCCGAAATTCGAAAAAAGAAATCCCGGCTCCCAAAAGGATCAATCCCGAATTCACGAGCTTAAAAACTCCTAATCCCGACGTCCCCCAAAAGGTCCTCCCCCTCATATTAAACTCTGGTCCTTAAAATTTTGGTTTCCTTGCCACAAAATATATTATTAAGAAATAGTAATTTTTTTTACTACAAAGTTTCACCTGCTGACTTATTTTGTGAAATATAATGATTTTGACTCAAATTGAGTTCAAAAAAAAAATGCAATTTCATAGGAATTTTTTAACACTTTTGCATTACAAAGAAATTGGGAAATTGTCATAACAATGGCATTTGAAAAAAAATGGGCATCTAAATTGTAAATTCAGAACACACTTATTTAAAGTCAGGAGAGAAAGGAGTAGGTCTGGTAAGGACCGATTTTGACCTCAAATTTCAGGTTCATCTGACATAAGATTTTGAACACTTTTTAAACACTTAAATGTCTATTTTTATTGGAATAAATTAGTTTATGTGAAAGATTTTAACTGTTTTAGTCATTAAAAACGATCTGATTCAAGCTCAAATATGAAAAATCTACAAAATATGCCGAACAATGTCACTTTTTAGATGGTTTTTGTCAAAAATGAAAGTGACCGCATTCGTGTTCATCCTCAACCTTTATATATGTTATGTATTATCATCAAATATAACTTACATTTCAATATTGAGGATGAACACGAATGCGGCCACTTTTGTTTTTCACGAAAACCATCTAAAATTTAACTAAAATGATAGAATAGTGAAGATTTCAGTAATTTAGCATGACTTAATGGTGCTAGTACCCGATATTTGTGCATTGTATTGTCAAAAACAGGCCATATTTATGTAGCAGAACCATTCTACTGTCCAATAAATAACTAATAGTTTAAATTCTAACAATTTTGTAAAACTGCTATATTTTGGGGCCGAAAAGGGGTCTTACTGAACCTACTCCTTTCTACATGTAAACTTCAAATAATGGGATGCTGTTTGTTAATATATAAACCAAATCGCTTCTCTTCTTACCTTTATTGTTAATGGGAAAAAATATTTATTATATTTTTTTTCAGGAAACTGTGAAAGATTCTCCTATAAATTTAAGGACAACAACAAACACAAAGACAAAGTTACAGGAAAAGAATAAAGAATTGGGTAATATACCTGTTATTAAGTATTTTGAAATTTTTTATATTGAGTTGTCTCCCATTTATGATCACATCTTTATTCTTTGATATGTATCTCTCACTTGCTACAATAGGGTTATGATGTCTATTTTTAGGTGAGGGATTTTTTATTTAAATAAGGACAAAGAGGGGGAGGGTATGTTTCAAAAATCATTTCTCAACCAACATAATTTAAGTAATTTTGCAAAACACAAATGGAGATTTAACAAAAAATTACCCATTGGGCCACAATTAAAAATATTTCAGTTTGCCCAAACCCGACCCATGATGACTGGGTGTGGGTAGGTAGGTAGGCAAATTCTTTTTTTTTCCTCAGAATTTGCTTGAAAATATTAAAAGATCTTAAAACAGTACATCTGTTTTTTTCGTCAAACCTTTGTAGAGTCAACCAAAAGCCATGAATTTAAAACCCATATACATAAATTAGTCTACTTTATGATTTGTATCCTGAGATGTTTATTACCCTGACAATTGCTACATGTGTGTGAAAGGGCTGGAGGATTTATGAAGTGATTTTCAACAGTTACATCAACACGGT
The DNA here is from genome assembly GCA_037788925.1 of Mytilus galloprovincialis. Classification (NCBI taxonomy): domain Eukaryota; kingdom Metazoa; phylum Mollusca; class Bivalvia; order Mytilida; family Mytilidae; genus Mytilus; species Mytilus galloprovincialis. Next base: position 39,372,725 of record CM075338.1, read on the forward strand.
GTTTGTGTAAAAAAAATATCAGCCGACTATGTATTGATTTAATTTGTTTGCAGTTTTTAAACCCTATATCTATTAAAATAGATTAAATGTCCTAAAATATTTTAAATGAATTATTATCTACCATCCATAGTTTCTGTCTTTTTTTTTTTTTGAAAATTTATATTTTACATTATCACACAGGTAAACTAATTTGGCTATAAATAGATCAAAGCATGTTCTGTAGAATCTCCAACTAAAAACATATTTGTCATTTTGTTATAATTTTATTTCTTTAAATAATCAAGTTTAAATTTTTGAAAATAATCATTATTGATAAAGTATAATTGCATAAACGTTTTCTGAAGACTATTTTATTTTTAGGTCATCAGGTTCCAGAGCCTTCCTCACAAATTTGTATAAAAATCCCACCATAACATGTGTTTACTTTTGCACATGTGAAAAAAATATTTCTGACAAAAGCCAGATTTCTCTTGTCAAAGGGGATTTATACATTTGTATTTATATTGCAATAAATTATTCAGAAGGAGTTACATTCAGTTAAGATTATATTCTGATTCTGTGAGTAATTATAGTTTTATCAAATTCTCCCAAACAGCAACGTACTGATCTTGTCAACTGAGACTTGTAAATTTGAACTATTTGAATAAAAAGGCAACTTATTCACATGATAAAGGAAGATTATAATTAAAGACAACAATTTATCAAGAAATAATTTCTTTTTATTCAGTAAAAAAAAAATCTTCTTGCAAGATTGTAAATTCGCAACTTCCGGATCCATTTCCTGTCAGAATAACATTGAAAATATTCGATTGCACATGGTTTTGAACAAATCTACTTGAATATTCTGATCAGATATTGGTTTACACGATGAAATTAACATTGAGCATATAGGTAAGGGTTTGTTAGTACAGACAACTACAGCGTAAAAAAACCTGTGCCACTTCACATGTTTCACTTCTTTACGTTCGTTAAGTCAGAAGATAAAAACAGAGAACATTGAATATGGATTAACTGCATCTCTTATGCGCTTTTTTTTAATCTTATTCATAGTTACTTTCAAACGCAAAGACGACAAACTTTAAGTTTTATACGATGACGGAGCGGACACGAAGAAAATCCACAAAAAAAAAATTCTTCTAAAAAACGTCAAAAAAAGAATTTGAGTCGGCGGGTTTATTTTGAGTCGGTCGCGTTTGGGCAAACATACAATCTTTTTATTTTGGCCCTGGTTGTGTTTAAAAAATTTCCATTCCTACCCGCTTATATTCATTTTAATGGAATAGACTAAATTCTAAGCCATGTAATGGAACATGAATACAACAAAACATGAAAATCAAGATTAAAAGATAATATGAAACTTTGGCTCATGGGAGATAATTCTGCCAAAAAATATCAGTAAAAGATGGAAACGAAAAAGTCTAAATTTTCTTTATTATGAATTATGCTCCCTTCAATTATATATCACAACCAACAAAGTGATGACCCTTTATTATTTATTATTTCTGTTGTAACATTTGTTTTGGTTTATTTTTTGCAGAATTTAAAACAAGTTTTGCATAATTTACTTTAACCACCTTCCCAGATCCAGAAATTTTCATGATCCCTTAATTAGGCAACACAAATCATGCATTTACTTCAAAAACATACCATTGATGATTACTTTATTTTTGTCAGTGGATTAAAGATAAAATGTATTTGTCATGTGAAACCATGTGTGGTAGGTCAGTGATGTTAGGTATGCAGTTGTCATTGTATTAGTATTGGCACATCTTACTTCCATGAAGATTATCTGGCTCTACCACGTCCCTCATGGTCTATTGACTTTACAATTTATGCTTAGATTACATTTTCAAGTTTGTGATTAGGTCAGTTTATGGGAAACCACTAGTGGTAAGTCAATGCTATTTGGTATGCAGGTTTATTATGTTTGGAATATATTGATATTTTGATTTAAATTTTTGCATTTTACAATAGCAAAACGTTGATATATCACTGTCACGTCTGTGTTAACAGTTTATTTTATTACAGAAACTGAAATAAACAAAAAAGAAGAAATTAAAAGTAAGAAGACTTTAAAACCAAAGAACAAAACAGTTGATAGTACAGTTGCCAGGTAATCAAGTGTAGTATGGGCTTTGAAATTGATGAAGGCCAAACAGTGACCTATAGTTGTTAATTTCTGTGTCATTTGGTCTCTTGTTGAGAGTTGTCTCATTGCATTGCAACCATAGCACATCTTCTTTTTTATATTTACTGTAAATTCAGAAATTATTGTGATGTTTTTATTATTGCGAAAAATGCAACAGGGCTATAATTGCAATAATAAGAACTCGCATTTTTTTTTTTATATGAATAAAACTGGCTTTTTCTCATTATTGCAAAAATTAAAATCACATTTTAGTCTAAAATGACAAAATCACAATAATAAATTCACGCAATAATTTCTGAATATACAGTAGTTCACAATGTGTTTTTTAATTTAATTTAGCTGTATATTTTTTTGTAAATCTTTTGACTGTTTTAAATGTGCACTTTGACATTAGCTTATCACTATTTTCCTTTGGAAAGTGCTCTTATCAAGTCAAAAAAACATTCACTATATTTTTGTATGGGAAGTTAAACCCTGATACAAACAATTTTACTTCATGTAATGTTCTCTGGAACCTATTCTTACTTAATTTAACTTAATATTAGACACCTTTCAGACCCCACACATTTAATTCCTGAATCACCTACATGTTTAAATTATTAAATGTTTGTTCTTTCAGTTTAAAGGAAAAGACAATCAATACTTCTGACGCCAAGAAAAGAAAAATATCAAAGTCTGTTAAACATTATCAAATAACAAAAGCGCAAAGAAAGAACACATCATTAACAATAGTGAAAAGTAGAACAGAAACAAAAGGCAGCTGTGAAAGGGAAATAACTCAAGAAAATACACAAATTGAAACAGACGGACAAACCAGTGAAGACAAAAGTAAAGAAAATATGGCTAGGGACAATGATTTGTATCGAATAGGAGCGCAGTGGCCTAGTTATTCAATTACCTGTAAAATCTGTCAGATGACCTGGTCTAGTAAAATTGCCTATGTTAATCATATCCGTTCTCACAAGGAATATCAAATTTGTAGCATTTGTGATGAACTTATTCATGTCAAAGATGTGAGTATTGAAACACATATTAGTGAAAAACACAGTGACATAAACCCTTTTAAGTGCACTATTTGTGGACGCGGATACAAAAGTAAAAATGGTGTCAGGAACCATTATGTGGCAGTTCATGCCGACTCTTCCGCTAGATTTTGGTGCGACTTATGTAACCGTGCATTTGGCACTAATAATAATTACAAGTCTCACATGAGGTCTCATAAGGATAGAAAACATTGTTTTATGTGTAAGCAGGAATTTGTAAACCTAGAGCTGCTGAGACAACACATGAGAGATAGCCATGCTTATTATTTATGTTTGATTTGTAATAGGTATTTCCCTGATGAATTGGAACTCAAGGAGCATGAAGAGACACATTTAGAAAATGAGAAAAAGTCTGAAATTAATCATGATATCAGAAGTTTTTATGATTCAGGTCATGAAGATGTGGTGGAAAAAGATAACAGGCAAATAAATAATCATGATAATGCCGGGAGTACTGGGAGAAAAAATTTAAGAGAGTTATTTTTGAAATTGTTAAAAAATCAAGAGATAATAGATAAAGATAAAATAGCTAAAAATGAAACCACTTCAAATGATTTAAAGGAAGATAAGACAGATACAATATCCAGTAAAAGCAGTCAACAATGTGGGACTGCTAGAAAATCATTTAAATGTAAATTTTGTGGTCGTGTTTTTAAACTAGGAATTGCTTTTGCACGTCATGTAAAATTACACAACAATCAGTCGACCTTTAAATGCCAACATTGTGGCAAAACTTGTAAAAATGAAGAGACGTTTAAACATCACATGATTTTACACCTGCCTGACGAGAAGAGGCCACATCGCTGTCAAGAATGTGGCAAAGGGTTTGCCACTGGTACCTGTCTGAAGAAACATTTTCTAGTCCACAGCAAGTTGAAGGAGTATGTATGTGAATTCTGTGGCCAGTGTTGTCGAGATATGACAAATTTAAAGGTATGTTCAACAACTTCTGTAAAATAATGGTGTGCATTTATTATTGCAATTTTGTCATTTTAGCCTAAAATGCCATTTAAATTTTTGTGATAATAGAAAAAAAATCCATTTTGATTCATATAAAAAAAATCAAAATGCAAGTTTTAATTATTGCGATTATATCCCTGTCGCATATTTCTCAATAATAAAAACAATGCAATAGTTTCTGAATTTACTGTACTCATAATGTATATTTCTTTAAATGATCATCAACATATCCATCTGGTATGTGACTGTAGCCACTAATATAAAAATAAGGAGATGTGGTATGATTTCCAATGAGACAACCATGATTATCCGCCAAGTTCAAATTAAGTGCCACCAACAATCAATCAATCAATCAAACAATTGAAGTGGATGTAAACAATTATAGGCAACCATATGGCCTCCAACAAGGAGGAAAAACTACTAAGGCTATGCTAAAGGCTATAAGGCTACTAAAAATTGCTCAAATTTTGTTAAACCAGTCATTTGTCAGTCAAAAAAATGAATAATAATTTCTTTTTGCATTGAGATTGGAAGAATAAATATTCATGGCTGACATGTTTTTTATTTGTAGATTCATCGTAGATCTCATACAGGAGAAAGACCGTACAAATGTAAATCTTGTCCGAAGACTTACCGTAGTTGGGACGCCTTACACAACCACCAGCAGTCTGTCCATCTACCAAAGAAATCATACATGTGCGATATATGTGGGAAATTTTACACACAAAAGCATAGACTTTATGAACATAAACGTACACATCGAGAAGATGGGTTGAAATGTGATGTTTGTGGAATTAAAACGCTGAGTGTTGCTGCCGTTAGAAGACATTTGGTTCTAGAACATCTAGAAATTGCTAAAGAACGGGGATATAAAATTTACACCTGTGATTACTGTCAAAAGATTTTACCAAACAAAGAAAAATATGATTATCATATACGACAGCATACTGGTGCGAGGCCGTTTAGTTGTTTGGAATGTAATAAAAGTTTCAGAGACAGGAAACAGCTCAAGATCCACACAAGAATCCATTTAAATGATAAGAAATATTCCTGCTCTGTGTGTAATAAATCGTTTCTTTACAACAGAACTCTTAAAAAACATCTTGTAACTCATCAAACTGAAAATGCTTCCCGTCAAAAGCACAATTTTTCAACAATTGATGTAGATCCCTCAAGTATATATATGACAGGTGAAACTCGCTCATCAGATCACATTTATAGTGCTGGTTGTATGTCTAATCGGAATTTGGTTTCCAATAGCAACACTTCTGATAGGGATACTGTTCAAAATGTGCCTCACTTGAACACATCTCATGGAGAACCTGTACAGAATGTTCATCAATTGAACACTGTGCATGGATTTCCCATGCATTACTATACAGAAAGACATAATAATGAAACTTATGGTAGTGAAAATCCACTTGTTGGAGCATTCAATAACTTATACTCTAACCAGAATCTTGGACAAAATTAAAACATGCACAATATATGTCCATTTTATCAATGAATAAATGGATACTCTGACTTCATTTATTATTTGTTGGATACCATTTTTTGGGGTGCAAGCAAGATAATCCATGAATTTTAATGTTCAACGAATTACAAAATTTAATTTGTTATGATGTTGTATGCAGATGTTGGCAAGACCACAAAACCACATATACACTAAAAGACAAGTTTTCAGCAATTTATGAAAATTGGTACCCACGAAAATAACTGAATCCACAGCACTTGAAACAGATACATTGATAAATGAACATTGTCAACTAGCATGTTAGTCTCGATTATCCAGACACCTCATATGCATAGGTTATTGTTGGCTGTAAGAACGATAACTCTGGTGCATAGAGACTACTAGCATGTTGAAAATCTGACTTCAGTAGCACTAGTACAAAGCTGGGTTAATAATCATATTGCATCAACATATCTAAATCATTGGAAAATTACTTTGCTCTTTAACAATGTTTAATTGGAATACAAATATACATGTAGTCTTGTAACGAGAATCATAAAAATATTGCAGAGATTTTATAAAGTGTTTTAAAATGCTTAGCAAGCTGCTGCACAATGTGGACATATGCCTAAGTGGTATTACTGAATGTGATTTAATAAAATTGAAATAAGTGTTTATCTTTTTATATTTTATGTGTTGTTTAATATTAGATTAGGCCACACAGTGACACTTAAAACTATTTTAGTTTGCCAAAGGTGGTGACAGTGAGTAGGTGGGTAGGCATATTTTTCTTTGGCTAGGAGAAATTGAAGTTTTAGATGTTTTTTAAGTTTTCGTGCCTATCTGATTAACAAAAGATTCTCATCAGGACATTTAAAGATTTTGAGTAGGCAGCTATTTCTGGGTAGGTAGGGTTAGGGCAAAGAAATGTGTTCTTTTTAGCTCACCTGGCCTAAAAGGCCATGTGAGCTTTTCTCATCACTTGGCGTCCGTCGTCGTCGTCGTCGTCTGTCGTCGTTAACAATTTTTCAAACATCTTCTCCTCTGAAACTACTGAATGGATTTGAATGAAACTTAAAATGATTGTTCCTTAGATTATCCTGCACAAAGTGTGTGCTTCAATTTTTGATCCGTCAAAAAACATGGCCGCCGTTACTTAAAATAGAACATAGGGGTCAAATGCAGTTTTTGGCTTATATCTCAAAAACGGAAGCATTTAGAGCAAATCTGACATGGGGTATAAATGTTCATTTGGTCAAGATCTATCAGCCCAGAAATTTTCAGATGAATCAAACAAACAATTGTTGGGTTGCTGCCACTTACTTGGTAATTTTAAGGAAATTTTGCAGTTTTTGGTCATTATCTTGAATATTATTATAGACGAAGATAAACTGTAAACAGCAAAAATGATCAGCAAAGTAAGATCTACAAATAGGTTAATTATGACCAAAATCGTCAATTGACCCCTTAAGGGGTAAATGTCCTTTAATGACAATTTTTCACAATTTGTTCATCATATTTGCTAACTTTAAAAAATCTTCTCCTCTGAAACTACTGAATGGATTTGAATGAAACTTAGCATGATAGTTCCTTAGATCATCCTGCACAAAGTGTGTGCTTCGATTTTTGATCCGTCAAAAAACATGGCCGCCGTTACTTAAAATAGAACATAGGGGTCAAATGCAGTTTTTGGCTTATATCTCAAAAACGGAAGCATTTAGAGCAAATCTGACATGGGGTAAAAATGTTCATTAGGTCAAGATCTATCAGCCCAGAAATTTTCAGATGAATCAAACAAACCATTGTTGGGTTGCTGCCACTTAATTGGTAATTTTAAGGAAATTTTGCAGTTTTTGGTCATTATCTTGAATATTATTATAGATGAAGATAAACTGTAAACAGCAAAAATGATCAGCAAAGTAAGATCTACAAATAGGTTAATTATGACCAAAATCGTCAATTGACCCCTTAGGCAGCAACCATTTGATTTTCTGGGGGGGGGGGCTGTGGTTTTTTTTTTCTAGACAATTTTTTTTTTTCGCCTGCGGCGAAAAACAATCTATTTTTTTCGCCATAAGTCAAAAACAATTTTTTTCTTTCAATTTTAGCATTACATATAGTGGCAGCTGAGGGTGAAACAAACAATTTTTTCTTCTCAGAATCAAAAACAAATTATTTTTTTCTCCAAAAACTGGAAACAAACTTTTTTTTCCAAAAAAAACCATAGCCCCCCCCCCAGAAAATCAAATGGTTGCTGCCTTAAGGGGTAAATGTCCTTTAATGACAATTTTTCACAATTTGTTCATCATATTTGCTAACTTTAAAAAATCTTCTCCTCTGAAACTACTGAATGGATTTGGATGAAACTTAGCATGATAGTTCCTTAGATTATCCTGCACAAAGTGTGTGCTTCGATTTTTGATCCGTCAAAAAACATGGCCGCCCTTACTTTAAATAGAACATAGGGGTCAAATGCAGTTTTTGGCTTATATCTCAAAAACGAAAGCATTTAGAGCAAATCTGACATGGGGTAAAAATGTTCATTAGGTCAAGATATATCAGCCCTGAAATTTTCAAACGAATCAAACAAACCATTGTTGGGTTGCTGCCACTTAATTGGTAATTTTAAGGAAATTTTGCAGTTTTTGGTCATTATCTTGAATATCATTATAGATAAAGATAAACTGTAAACAGCAAAAATGATCAGCAAAGTAAGATCTACAAATAAGTTAAATATGACCAAAATTGTCAATTGACCCCTTAAGGGGTTATTGTCCTTTAATGACAATTTTTCACAATTTGTTCATCATATTTGCTAACTTTAAAAAATCTTCTCCTCTAAAACTACTCAACCAAATTCAACCAAACTTCATTTGAATGATCAGTAGGGTGTATAAAATAAAGTTTGTGTTTTATTTTCTATTTCGTCAAAAAACATGGCCAAAGGCATTGTTTACCAGGTGAGCGATTCAGGCTCTTGAGAGCCTCTTGTTTATGGCCTTATCAGTTGAAGTTTATTTATATAAGTAAGGTGATGTAGTGTGATTGCAAATGATATAATGAGACACCTATCCACCAGAGTTCACATTAATTGGATGTTAGCATATATACAGGCAACCATAAGGCCTTCAACAATGAGAAATTTGTGCATGTTTTGTTTAGCTTGGTACCGAATTTAAGACATTCAATGAAAGCTTTTCTTAGAAATATCAGTTTTTTAGCGCAGCTGGCCCATAGCAAGACAAGTTCTACAAATAGTTAAGTCTGCATGGTTGAAATTGTCGGTCAACTCATTTTAAGAGTTGCCTTATATCTTAATTAAACATTTATAATACAGATAGAAAATTTGATTAGCAAAAATTATCAGCAAGACAAGATCTAGCCTGGCATCTTGACCCAATCTAATACTTCGTCGATAGGCTACTGTCCAGCAGGGAAACAGGATCCCAGGCTAGACAAGATCTACCGTAAATTAAGTAAGGTTGGAGGGAATTGTCTGATAACTCCTTATTGGAGTTATTGCCCTTAAATAACCAATTTCAACATTTTCAGCTCATCTTGGCTAAAAGGTTCAAGTGAGCTTTTCTCATCACTAGGCATATGTTGTCCGTTGTTGTCGTCCGTAATTTTCTGTCTGTCTGTCTGTTATAGTTTTTTTTAAGTGGAAGAAAGGTAAGTTATACAACTTCAAGTAAGATGATGGTTTAGCTAGCTATAAATCCACCATTTTCTACAAATGAAAATGCCTGTACCAAGTCAGGAATATGTAGACAGTTGTTGTACATTCGTTTTATGTGTTAGATGTGTTTGATCTTTTGATTTTGTCATTTGATTAGGGAAAAGAATCACAAGTCAAGAAAAAACATGCACTTAAAGCAAGAAAAATAAAAGACGACAGATGAACATAAACACCTCAAAAACGAGCAATTATCTCAGGTGTTCTGTATTGAAGGTTCTTCATTTCTGTATTCTTACCATTCTTTCATCATGTCAAACTTGAGCTACTGTCCACTCGCATTTTTGTAGAGAGTGCAACACAAAAATCATGAAAAACTGCAAGAAGTAGCGCTCAGATTCATCTTCAATGACTATACAATAACTCATTGAACAATTTAAACTACCAACGCTTAAAATCAGACGCATGAGAACCATGGCATTCATTAGAAACTAACAAATTTTTGACAAAATCCAGTCCAGAGTTCTAACACAATAAATTAGATTTTAAAGTTTACTCATATAATTTTAGATATAAACTCACAGTTGATTTGGTTACACGCAATTATTACGACAGCCCATTGGTCCCGCGACAACCTCATAGTCCGACAAGCATTGCTCCGACAGCCCAATACTCCGACAACCCATAATTCCGACACTTGTCAAGTCAAGTATCAGGGTATCAGGGTAAAGTAAAATTTGTTTGTCTGTATTATAACGTTTAGATACAGTAATAACATATTTTAAGAAATAACTCCGTATATATAACATAAGTTTAAGGTAGTTCAAATACTTTCTATATACTCAATTCGAAATCGGTATATAGAATATAACAGAAAAGAATATTTCATTTTCCAAATTAAAGGATCTTTAAAGAGCATATAAATCAAGAACAACCATTGATGGTACGAGCTACTGATCATACCCCCGCCCAAGCATTTCGGTAGACAGGAAGTTTTTGAGTTATGAATCTGAAAAAGCATCACACAGTATAGTCCGAGATTACTCTGACGTCCAACGGCTGTTTTGCCAACGGCCCCAGCTTGTCTGACAAAACAGCCGTTGGACGTCAAAGTAATCTCGGAACTCACACAGTACAATTGACTTATATAAACCTTGAAACCAAATTTCAGAAATCATTGAGTATTGTAGTTCCTGAGAAAAATGTGACGAAAATTTTCAACTTGACTGTCATGTAATGAGTAATGAACTTGAAAACGCAGCACACGATATAGTCGACTTCAATGAACCTTTCAGAAACCCTTGTCATGTAGTTCACGAAAAAGATGCAACGAAAATATTTATGGGACGGACGGACGAACTGACGGATGGACAGTTGGACGGATGGACAGACAGAGTTAAAACAGTATACCCCAAATTTTTCGAAGCGGCGGTCTAATGATTGGGTCAACATTAAGACATTACAATACTAATATGATATAATTATCTTTATAGCACCATAAGCCTCAGTCACAATCGGAGCCAAGACAAAATAGAAAAAAAACCACATTGATATCAAATAACAGTCAGTATCAAGACGTGTACTACATAATTCGAAAGAACTAACAAATTGAATGTTATCATCATTTTTCTCCCATAATAGTAATAAAAGTTTTCTTGTGTTAACATCAAAAACTTATCATATTTATCTAACTTTTTAAAGTTCTTACATGTGCTGGAAATATGGTGAAAGAGTTCCTCCCTCAAACTATTATGAAGTGAGCATTCGATTGAAAATGACGCTCATCCTCAACTTTATCAGCTGTACAATACGATTTTTTGAGTATCTAGCATTTACAATTCTTAATGTAATGGAAGAGCACCGATTCTGAATTAACATATGAACTACCTTTCTTAAAATAAATGATATCTAAATATTTTTTTCTTCTTGAAAACAATCTTTAAATGAAAAATAAGTGTCAAGTTTCCAACAAAACACATAATGTACTAAGTTTTCAAAATTAGACAATTTGACAACGACACAAGCTGGACAAGAATGTCACACATTGTCTTTGATTTTTTACTAGTTTGTTATTGGCTTTTATACTGAATATTTAGATAGAAGTTTCCGAAATATTCATGTCCGTCATATTTGTTTTTCGTAATAAGTTTTGTTGTAAATCATCATTCCTGCATCCCCACCAACCATAACAAAAGAGACATATTTTTCTAGATTTTAAAATAAGCTCAGGATATAAAATCGGTATCCCTACAAATATATTGAGTTTCATCTCTCAGAATTTGTCTGATCGATCGCTATTTGAAGTGATGTGTACTGTCTCCGTGTTTCGTGGATTCACATTCCAGAACATGATACCGTATTCATAATTGGAATTGCTCATTTTTTCTGAGCACATATTTTGTCCTATTTGTCTTCGTATTTTTAAGGATTTGGGTATCATGTATTTGTCTCTTTGTTTTTCTCATTTTGACTGACGCTACATTAGTCCGTTATTTCTGCGACAAAATTAATTTAAATAAAACTCAGATGAGTTATACATGGTATACAAGGAGAACTAGAGAAAGTGTTGCGACCAAAGAGGGCAGGTAGTGTTATCCAACTCCGATATATTTATTTATGTAGTTAATAATGGGGAAACCTCACCTGCTCACTCCCCTGATACGCGAAAAGGGGGAACCGACGATATAGTGAAAGAAGGTAGATCAAGACACACATGCAAAAAAAAGCGAACTAGAACAGCACAGAATGATAGTGGACACACAAACAATGAACTTTAAAGATAAATAAAGAACCTAGACACGTAAAACGAAAGAGGGACGAGGGTAACTTAAAGGACTGAGCAGTTGCTATAAGCATGTGTATCAACTCCAATATACCATGTATACTGAGACAAATATCCCGCATGGAAAGAATGATTGTAATCAAAACGGACAACTACAAATATCATAGAGAACGGAGTTGGTCTTTTTAGAGAAAATTTACCCATACACATTAAAAAAACGCATTGTTGGAATAATGGGCTGTCAGAGTAATGGGTTGTCGGAATAATGGGCTGTCGATGTAATGAGCTGTCGGAAAATGGTTGTCGGACTAATGGGATGTCACCGTTGATCATAACCAAGAACTACAAGGACTTTTGCTTTGAGACAGGAAAGTTGTGGAACTCGATCCCTGCTTAACCATGCACGGATACTTTCATCTTTGGAATAGTTTAAACATTCTATTTCTACATGGTGTTCTTCAGAAAACTGCTTCTGTAGCTCATGTAGACAATAACTTTGCTCAGTCTCAGAGCTGGAATCTTCTGGCCCTATGTTCTGTATTGTTTACTTTTAATTTATTTATTTGCGTATATTTTGTCTTTGTGCCAGTTAACGCAAAATTTGCATTTCCTTTCTTTTTATCTTGCCGGCTTGCTTTGATTTATAGGCATGTTTGCTTATATATAGCTATTATATTATGCATGTGTTTTATTTGTATGTGTAGTGCTTATAATTTGTTATTTGTTTAGAATATCAAGTCGGTTAAGAGTTCTACAGAGCTCATGTTTACCTTGTTGAATTGTATATATCATGCCCAACTCTAAATAAAATTTACATCATTTAATTACCGTATGCTTTATTTTTTATAGATATTTTTTTCTTTCTGTTTTTTACACTTTTTACCAATCTTTTTTTTTTATTTCAACGCCTCATTAATAAATCTCAATTTTTATTTGTCCATTTTTCTCTTTTCTGTAAACTTTTTAATGATTAATTATTGGTTGATATTTTGACAATTTACTGGCATAAATTAAAACTGTTAAACAATAAATTTCGGATAAACAGTTCTGTCCGTCTTTTTTTTTAGTTTTACTTTCTGTCAACACTGGTTTCCAGAAATTATCCATTGTTCATGTAGCTTTCCAATTATGCACAAGAACCAGAAAAGGGAAAATGAGATATTTTTTAACAAAACTTGGGGCATTGCTTCTTTTTTCAACAGTTCAATGCGGAGATCAGTGAATATATATGGTTTAACAGTGTCAGGAATTTAAAAGTTATATATGTGTACGAAATTATAGTTAAAAAATATGTCATTTGAAAGAATCTTTTAGAGCAAATCGTATTTAAAATAGTTTATGTCAACATACATTTGTACATTTTTTTGTAAGGACTAATGTACCATTGGTCTATTGAGAACATATTAAAAAAGTATAAGCTGCACCTGATTAAATGGGCATCTAATCAAATTGGCACCTTGTATTTTTTTTTTTTTTTTATAGATTTGGCAATGTGATTACAACATGGTGTTAAATTAGGAAACATGCAAAATCAGTGGTCAATGAAATAATCAATCAGGTACCTTTTATACATTATTTAAAATTCAGCACATGTACATCTAATTAAGAAGTAAGAATGAAAATTAATAAATTGGTTTGCTGTGACTGATCAAATTAGGCAGTGTCTGCGCGTTCCCGCATCAGGTATGAATAGTCAAATTGCCATTCATTATAGCCTACGCTTACCCACATCCAGTTTTTAAATAAAATGCAATCGGATCATGAATGAAAAATAAAGTATAAATTGAAATTAAGGATAATATGGCGATTTCCTGTAGAACGAGTGAAGAGAATGAAAAATATTATTTTCAAATTGATTTTTTTAGATAATAATACATAATAAACTTGGCAAATTAAATGCACTGACACTGAAGGAAATTGAAACTGCACATGTACAGTCCTTGTAAAAAAAAAAATGATAAAAATTAATACTTAATTAATGCTCTGAGTTTCTCTTATACAATTGTATAAAATTAATCGACTGATATATATATCATGTATATATATATACAATGTGATAGTTTTGAAGAAATTGTTCCAATTCATGATAACTTTGAAATTTCTTCTCCACATGTTTGTCACTCTCTTCCATTTTAAGAATATTTATTAACTGAGAAAAAACTGTTCACTTACCCTATGTAAATATTAAATAACTTCTTTGCAGTTTTAATCAAATTAATTCACAATTTGCGACAAATTTCAATTTTACTTTACGTTTCATTCCCAATCCAATACCATTTTATTATACATAATGTAAAACCGGATGCGGGTATGAGTAGCCTACAAAAGGCAAATTGACTATGCAGGTACTCGCAGACACTGCCATCAAATTAAAGGTGAGCATTCAATGTTTGCATAAGTATAATCATCATATGATTATAATGCATGTACCTGGTAATGGATGACTTAAAATTGAAAAAAATATATTTCATTTGTTTTCACGATATCTTCTTGATTTAACCATTATGAGGAGGCAAATTCAAAATCTTATATGTACAATATATCCTTAAACATAGTCAGAGATTACTCTGATGTTCAATAGCTGTTTTGCCAGACAAGCTGGGGCCGTGGGCAATGGTGGGACGTCAGAGCTTTTTTCTCGTGATCACATGACAATCTTTCAAAATGAAAGTCAAAATGCTAGAATCAGTTGTTCACTGTGAAAACTGTCTAAATATGAGAAAATAAAGGGTGGCAGGTAGGTGAAAATTACATAAATGAAGAGAAAAATGAAAAATGAACAAATTGATACCTGATTTATATAATTCAAAGGCCGTCCGTTGGCATCAGAAGCGACGAAGCAGCTCATCTATTTTGGATTGTCAAATATCCACTTTTTGATATGGGATGAGCTCTGATGTCCCATGGCCCCAGCTTGTCTGGCAGAACAGTTGTTGGACAGCAGAGTAATCTCGGACTACCTTAAACAATATGATAAATTTCTGTGTCATGTCATTGTGTTCTTAACCTTTACAATTTTCTTTCAGTTACACTGGATGTATTGTTGTCATGTCACTGACAGAAGAAGAAACCAACTTCCTGCGGCTTACCATCCTTGTAATCAAGTTGTCACCTAAGGCTGTCAGAGTTTTGTTTGATAACAAATTTCCTCCAACAGATCTGACGAATATCTTACAAAGAAAATTCTCTAAGTTGAAAATTTTGAATGACAAGAAAATTATCAACCTTGCACAATGGGATCTGTTGTATCCAGCCAATAAGGGTAAGATATCAACAAATGTCTAAATGTTCCATGACTTATCACTACCTTTTTTGATACACAAAATATAGTGCATACATCATAACATTTTACACATCCTATCCATGAGCATTTCCAGAAATTTATCGATGTGGCCAAAATAAATAAATATTGTGTTTCCGGTTTCCCGACCCTACCTGCGATTTGATGCCGACCCTTGACATTTTATTGACAAAAATATAATTTTTTTTTTATTAAAAATCCGGATTTTTCGGTCTGTCCGGATCCGAGAACTCGTTTAGAAAACTACAGGTCTTCAAAATGTTGGATAACAGTTTATTCTAGATTTTAAATCTCTGAATAATACTTGTATACCATACCGGCATGAATTAGACTGCTTTCTTAAAAACTGTGATAAATGCTTTAACCAAACCAGCTTAGTAATAAATAAACAGCTTATTTTAGACCCAAGTAGATTATTATGTGCATGTGGCTGTTGATGCAAATGTATGGACAACTGCTTCAAAGTAGAGTATATAAATAGAAAACTGTACTATGCGTTATATACCAAAAGAAATAAACTTTTGAAAGCTCTGCCGCCAAACAAATGAAAGGGCCATTGAATGCAGCCAACATTCACCCCACGGGTGTAGATTTTTGCATTTAAGAATTGAATGCTTCTTTTTGTAAATTTATTGGGGTGTAAAAGCGTTGACCGAAGTACATTTTGTATGAAGCGCTTCATTCTAAAAATGTGCGCACGGTCAACGCTTTTACAACCCTATAAAGTTACAAAAAGAAGCATTCAATACTTATAATCACAATTTTTTAGCTATGATCATGAAAACACGAATTTTATATTTTTTTTATTTAATTCACCCTGGGAACAGTATATATATGTTCCTGATTCACCTGTGCCCTTTATTGTTGGACCACGTGTTATCATGAATGAAAAGTTGTATTGAGCATTGCAACTGCTTACGGAATAACTTGTGTTGTGCAGTTAGCCAATCAGAATAAAGTATTATAATGAAACATACATCTAATGTAATTATTTTTGTGTATCGAAGACCCCTGTATTATTATATTTATGAAGACATTTAGCATGTTTAGAAAAACCGGTTGCACATTTTAAATGGTTGTATATGTTTTACAATGTATCTATATTTGTAGGATCCGGTACCTTTGATTTGACTTTGCTCATCTGTTTGCTCAGAAACATAGCAACACCTGCTATAAGAAAACCAGGAACAGGGTTTGATCAACTACCAAATAATCATGATACAACAGAAGGGGCGGATTTGGCCAGAATCAAATATTACAGAAATCTCATTGCCCATAACACTGATGGAACATTTAATTATATTGAGTTTAACACAGCATGGAATGACTTATCTCTGGTACATTGTTGCATAATATACTGTGGATTCATTATATAACTGTTTCTGTTGTTTTGTGAAAATACAATAGATATAGTCTAAGGAAGATGTGGTATGAGTGATAATGAGACAACTCTCCATCCAAGTCACAATTTATAACAGCAAACCACAAGGTCAAGGTACTGTCTTCAACACGAAGCCTTGGCTCACACCGAACATGATAAAGAGACACCTTAATTGCAGAAATGATCAGCAAGATCTTCAAATTAGTCAACACATAGCTGAATTTTCCAAACTTAAATAGATTTTAAAAAAGTGCCAAGAGCAAAAATTATCAGCAAGACAAGATTTGCCAATTTATCCAATGGCTGAAATTTTCAACTGACTCTTTTTTAGAGTCATTTACCTGTGATGATGTGTTTTGCTAATTCTTCAAAAAACTAACAAATAAAGAAAAATCGTAACCGCAGTATGTTATCAAGATAAGATCAACAAAATGAGATACTAGTCATACAAGTTTTACCCTTCTCCGTCTGTACATACGTCTGTCTGTCCATTAGTCATTCCGTAAGTTGGTTTCTGTTCTCTTACTTCAGTTTGTCTCAACCAAATATTATGAAACTTATACACTATGCTTATTACCACAAAACACAAATTAAGTGTGAATGTTGTTGGTGTCACTTTAACCGTTCTAGACTTATGCCCCTTTACAAACACAGGGGTTAATAAATTTTGTTATAGCTCACTAGCCCAGGGCCTATTGGTAGCAGGATTTTACTAGCCCTGTTGGAAGAATTGCTAGCCCAACAAAACTGACCTGCTAGCCCTAGTATGCCTTACAAATTCAGAGTTTGCTGTAACAACAATGAATTCTATAAACTTAACAATTTTTATCCATTGTACAGTATATTTTTGCAAATTGGATATCCAAAACTTGGTTGGCAAAAAACATCCCATTAGCAGATACATTCAATTATTTGATAATTGAATATTCACTGAATATTCTGTAATAATGAGTTACTGCTATACATGGGTATATAAAGGATTGGAGGGGGTTTTATCAGATACATCATCACGTTTGTGTAAAAGAATTATCAGCTGGTTAATTATGTAATGCTCATAATTGTTTTCAGTTTTAAAATTCTATTTATTAAAATAAATTAAATGACCTCAAATATTTATGTGAATAAATATCACCATCCATAGTTTTGGTCTTTTATAATTGTTTTATAAACGTATTACAGTACATTCGTATTTATATTTATCACAGCTAGGTAAGCTAATTGTGTGCTATAAATAGATTACAACCTGAGCAGTCTCTAAACTGAAGTCGTATTTTGTTATAAATTTTATTTCTTTAAAAACCGAATTCATTTGAATATCAATGAAGATTATCATGGTTGATGAAATTTTATTGCATCAAGTTTAAGTTTTCTGAAGAATGTTAAGGTTTAGGTCATGGTTCTGGAGGCTTCTTCACAGTATGTAAACAATAACGAAATGGTGTTCATAACATGTGCACATGTTTCAAAAGTTATATCTGACAAAAGTCAGGTTTCTGCTGTGAAAAGGGATTCACATTTATATTGCAATAAATATTCAGAAGGAGGTACACTCAGGCTGCATAAGCAATGTACAATACTCCCTGTACTGACACATCGATATTGAATGTACTGGATCCACCCAGAGTGATTTGTTCTATTTTAAAACTTGTGAAAAATCAGTTCAAATCCGGGAATCCCGGATGACGTAGTCGAATCTGATTGGCTAAGATAGAAAAGTGATGAGGTTTTTTTCCCCTTTCTATTTTAGAAACGCCAAGATTTTTTTGTTACTAGTCCGTCGGGCATATTGGGTTACACGTTTTGGTTGCCCGAGGCCTAAATACTGTAGCCCCGGGCGTCGGGCTAGTGGATTTTTTAACCCCTGACAAACAAAAAAATTGCTAAATTTTTCTTTTCTGTTCTCTAACTTTAGTTTGCCTTTACTAAATGTCATTAAATTGTTTTTGTTGTGTTTTGTTATTTGATTTTGCCATGTGATTATGGACTTTCCGATTAGATTTTCCTCCAAGTTCAGTATTTTTGTGATTTTACTTTTTTCTTATACACAATGCTTATGACCACAAAATACAGATCCAGTTTGATTTTTTGGGTCGTCACAAAAGCCATTCTAGTTTTCCATGTTGTTTTTGTCTTCTTCAGGCGATTAGTAGATTAGGATTTGGTCGATATGACCAGGATTGTAATGACCTAAGAATAGCTTGTTTGGATGGTTCTGACAGAGAAGTCTACAGAGAAGTACTTAACACAAATCAAAAACTAGAACAGCTGAGAATAGAACTTAAAGAAGAACGAGAAAAAACAGTACCCTGGACAGAGCAAGGTTAGAAATGACTTCTGTTGATTTATAATTAAAATCATTCCAAAAAATCTGTATGACAGGGTTGGGATCAGTATTTAAGCCGATAGGAGCTTTGACCAAAATTAACATTTTGTGAAAGTGTTTTCAGATTAAAAAATAAAAACAATACTTCACAAGTTGGTGATAATTTTTATGCCCCACCTACGATAGTAGAGGGGCATTATGTTTTCTGGTCTGTTCGTCCGTCTGTCCCGCTTCAGGTTAAAGTTTTTGGTCAAGGTAGTTTTTGATGAAGTCCAATCAACTTGAAACTTAGTACACATGTTCCTTATGATATGATCTTTCTAATTTCAAAGCCAAATTAAACTTTTGACCCCAATTTCACGGTCCACTGAACATAGAAAATGAAAGTGCATGTTTCAGGTTAAAGTTTTTGGTCAAGGTAGTTTTTGATGAAGTTGAAGTCCAATCAACTTGAAACTTAGTACACATGTTCCCTATGATATTATCTTTCTAATTTTAATGCCTAATTATATTTTTTTATCCAATTTCACGGTCCATTGAACATGGAAAATGATAGTGGGAGTGGGGCATCCATGTACTTTGGACACATTCTTGTTTTCAATGTTTCTCTCTTGTCAAGACCAATCAAAATCGATAATCTAAAGGACAATGAATAGAATTTGCATCAAGTAATTAAATACAATGCTTAAGTTCTTTGTTGTGGCTCAAATTTTATTATTTGACTGTCAAAATAAACATATTTTGTTTTTATGCCCCACCTACGATAGTAGAGGGGCATTATGTTTTCTGGTCTGTGGCTCCGTTCGTTCGTTCTTCCGTCTGTCCGTCCGTTCGTTTGTTTGTTCGTTCGTCCGCAGGTTAAAGTTTTTGGTCAAGGTAGTTTTTGATGAAGCTGAAGTCCAATCAACTAGAAACTTAGTATACTTGTTGCTTATGATATGATCTTTCTAATTTAAAGCCAAATTAGACTTTTGACCCAATTTCACGGTTCATGGAACATGAAAAATGATAGTGCCAGTGGGGCATCCGTGTACTTTGGACACATTCTTGTTTGTTTCTAATACAGTAAAGTTGTTATGTATGTGACGTCATAGAAAATACTTTTAAAATAAAATTTATATGTAAAAGACCATAATGATAGGACATTCAGTATAATAAATTAAATAACACATAGCTGAGGCTTAAATTAAAATATTGTTTGTTTGCCCTTTACCGACCGACCCTATCAATTCGTTCCGCCTGAAAATCTTTTATTTGTATTTACCAGCAAGATTTTATTTTATTTTATTTTTTCGTTCCTACCAAAAATCTTATATTTGTATTTCCCGCTCAAAACTTTTTTACCGGAATCCTCAGGTTTTATCTTTAACGTATAAGGTCCAGTCCGTTTTGGTATCACCTCAGCATTTGACATGAACACTTGTATTTGAAGTTGCAAAGCATTTGTTTGAAATCGATGTTGAACGCTTCCTGAAATCATGATACGACGTACGTTACTCTGTACCTTTATTCTTAAAGAGCAGGGTTCATTTACAAAAAAGTTCGTTTGATACAAAATTATTAACGTGTGTACAAACTAATTTGTAAACAGACGTTGTATTTTATGTAGGGATGGCCTTTTGTGATCCGCAGATCAGGATGATTATGTTAATGATGCCGCTTTATTATTTATATCTGACATGAACCAAAGGTGACAAAACCCTGTAAAGTGGAGAATATCTGGCAGTAAAATCGCCAAGTTTTCCATACAGATCATTTATAAATGCGATGTAAAATACATGACAATTGAGTTTTAAGTCTTGTAGCATTTTTATTGGAAAGAAAGGCAAACACAGAATTTTTAACTCTAGGGACTTTTTCTACTAGGTATGTCTGCCCGGACATATCTTACCAGTACAAAGCTATCTCTTACAGAAAACCTTTAGTAAAGTGTACACTGTACGTAGTACAGAATATAAGTGCAAGTTCAAACACTTCAAAGTTCCAGACATATAAACGTTAAAGATATGCGGCCCAGCTCTATATTTTGATATTTGAAAACAAAATAGTAGTGCATATACATTATCTTCACATTCTACGTAATATTTTTTTTTTCAAAACTAATAGTCCCAGAAAACTTATTTGCTAAAACAAAACGGACAAAAATGACATTATGCAGATTTTGTATCTATAAAATAAAATATTATACCTACCTGCCTACCCATGACAAATAATAGTTATTTTTTTGGGGAAAAAAAGAAAATATTTTACCTTCCTACCTACCCTGTTTCAAAACATAGCGTCGGAAAAGGGCAAACAAACAATATTTTAATTTAGGCCTGAGAGGGTGATAGAGCAGATTGGTATTATTTATATACAGTCTGCAGTTAAAAGTTTTTGAAACATTTATTAGATTCATAAACCATCCTAGATTTTTACCAAACTTCTTACAATCAAAATATGGAACCTAGGGCCAACATTAAAAATATCTTTGTTTCCCCTCTCCCGACTGAGGTTGTTAGGGTATGGGTAGGTATGTAGACAAATTATTTTATTTTATTCCTTGATATGGTTTTCTATATTGAATTTGTACGAAATTCAACAGGTAAGGCTCAAGTCAAGAAAAGTGGGGTATTCCCTGTATTCTAATTCAGTGTACACCCCAGTTTTCAAAAAACAGTATACAGGCACCTCCTTTTTTTCCTATTCATTTAATGTAATGAAATCTACAAAAGCGCACATTCTACTTGTGATTACAATGCTTAATGATAGAAAGCGTTTTTTTAGTTAAAAAATCAAGCTTATTTCAAGTCTAATTTGATGCATAACTCACGACAAAAAAAATCCTTTGTTCACCAATTCATACCTTTATCATCAATTATGAGATGACAAAAAGATACATGTATGTTAATCACTTGGGAATTAAAATTCAATGAATAAAATTTTTTAATAGAAGTGAACATAATTCAGTTATGTTCAGTTACACCTGGATCATGCAGCTTGGTCAATTGATTCCTAAACAAAGATTTGTATGTTTTTTGGAGTTCTAGAAGAAATAAGGCTTCACTTTATATTCATGTTTTGTATCTCCTAATATACTTTGAATAAGTATTTACGAATTCTACTGATGCAGTTATAATGTGCCCTTTTGTAATTTTCATGCCATAAATTAAAAAAGAAAACCCCATTTAAACTGGGTTTGTTTTACACCAGAAAACAGGGACGTTCCCTGAAAGCAGGGAATACATGTATCCCACATTTCTTGACTTGTGCCCAACCTGTTCAAAGACAAAAGTAGACAGATTTTAAAGCACGAGTCAGACCATTTTTACTCAAAGTCTTTTAGATTTTATCCTTTAAACAGGAACAGAGGTTAGACACAAAGCAAATCAAGATGTAATCAGGGGGTTGAAAGATGCTTCAGTTTTTTTTTATTTTCAAAAAAAGAGCACCCTTGCACACAAACAAATCGTGTGGCAAAACATTTTGTTTGTTTTCCTTGATTTCGAATCATGTAGACGCTTCAATGCAAAAATACCTTGATTTAAAACGCTCGTTGACTACAGCATCGGAAAGGTATCACCAAAACCCAACACTCGTTTACTACAGCATCGGAAAGATATCACCAATAACCAACATAGCAACACCAAAAAAATAGTGGACAAGAATGGCCAATAAAACTTTTCGGGTTGCAGTGATTTTACCGGGTTGGTCGTGTGAGGGGAAACAAACAATATTTTATTTTTGACCTAGAGGAAAATGTTTTTTATAATAACTTTTTCCCCCATTTGTTGTTAAGCCTGCAAAGGAGGCAAGACACTGGGTTCCGCGGAACCCTTACACAATTTTTGGACATTAAAAAGTTTTGATCATTATTTCACTCTGATCATGTCTGATGCATAAATTACAGACTAATACAAATTGAGGCTATTAAAATTTATTTTCTACAAGAAAGCACTATTGAATTCCTGTTTTATTTGACATTTGAATCTGTTTATAAATGTTTATAAAGTAAATAAATTGGGAATATCATACTAAAACAACACAGCATCATGTTAATCCATTTAAGGAATGCCTGTAACATTTTTTCTGTCTATGAAGAAATAACATAAAATGTGGTTCACACTGAATAAAGTGCGTAGCAGGTTATTTCTTTAACAGTGTGCACCACATTTTTTATGTTATTTCGAATAGACTGACAAAATGATACAGTTATTTCTTATAATTTAATTCTAAATTCCATTTTAACCGGCTTAAATCATGAAAAAATGTTGATGAGTCACATGATAAAATTGTGATATGATAAAAAAACAAAGTCAGCCAATCAGAAGACGCATTACATCTTAAATTAAATTATTACTGTATCTTTTTAAATTTTTAGATAGAATTGACAAGAGAATTCAACGATGGGAAGAGAAGGACAAAAAGTTTATAGAAACGGCTTCATATGATGCTATCTGGACAGGGATTGAGCAGAATCAGTGTGTATTGGTAACAGGGAATTCTGGGGCTGGGAAATCTGCAGTCATACATCATGTGGCTCTTAAGCTTAGGAACAAAGGGTATAAAATACTCCCAATTATACAGCCAGGTGACATTTTCCGATATCATAATCCTAATATATCACAAGTTTTTGTGTGTGACGATGCTTGTGGAAAATATTATGCAGATACTGCTATTATTGAGGAATGGATCAGGTTTGAAGAGGATTTGAAACTTTTATTTGATAACACTGATATGAAACTCCTAATTAATACAAGACTTATTGTTTCTCAAGATGAATGCTTTAAAATGATGTTATTCTTAGACCCGTGCATAGTAAATCTTAATAGTCCACATCATAGATTAAGTTTGTCTGAAAGAAAGGCAATTTTAAAGAGGCATCTTTTAAATGAAGATGATGATGTTGAAAATGATGAAGCTGATGAAATTCAGATAAGCCAAGAAAGTTTGGAAAGTCAAAATTGTTTTCCACTTTTGTGTGAATTATTTGGGGAAAACAAATCTTTGAGAAACAATCCTGAGGCATTCTTTTCAAAGCCCTTTGAAGAATATAGCAAAAATTTAGAAAGACTTAAAATGAACAAAAGGTCACTTAAATACTGTGCCTTGGCAATTTTAGTTGTTTTTAATGATAATTTGACTGTGAAAATGTTGTCAGATTTAGAAATAGATAAGGAAGATGAAGAAAAAATTGATGCCATATGTGGAAAAGTAGGTCAGCCAAAAGGCACTTCAAGGCAAAGTGTTATGGAAGAACTTGAAAGTTTGGAAAATATTTATGTGAGAAAAGTCAATGGAAAGTTCAGAAGCCTGCATGACAAGATGTTTGACTTCCTCTCATCAAAAATAGGGCCAACTGTTGGACTTTGCTTACTGAAATACTCTTCGTGTACATTTATTAGAGAAAGAGTAAGACTTTATGGAGGTCAAAAATATGATGATGAAAATATAATTCTTCTTGATAGTGCATATGAAGATGACTATTTCAAAAGAATGTTTGCAGATATTATGGATGGTAATATAAAAGATGTATTTTTCAATAAACAAATGCAAGATAGATCGTTTGAAGATGCTTTGGTCAATCAGTTTAAAAGAATGAGTGATGATGATCTGGAAAAGATGTTGATGAAAAGAGGCAATTATTCAAAAGCTTGTGGAAATTTCTTGCAAAGAAGCAATTCTGCAATTGTTTCATTTCCGAACCTTACCAATTCATCTGATGACATGGATGAAATAGCAAAATTCCATCTTTCTTACATGAATTCTTTACTTTACCAGGAGGAGACTAGCACTTTTCATTGGTTGATGGCTCAAGGATTAGACAGAGCTTTTAGCTATGTTTTAGAACGGTTTCCAAAATATGTTAAAGAGAAAATTATGCAGAACTATAACCTGTGTGTCTCGTTAGCAGCTCTACAAGGACGAACTGAAATTTTGAGTGAACTGTTAATGAAATATCCATGTGAGGCATTTGAGAAGGATGCCAATGATAAAAGATACTACCCAATATTCATATTTGTGTGTTTTACTGGAAACCTTAAACTGGTTAAATTTTTGCACATGAGAGACCTAATATATCCTGAAAAGACAGAATCAGGAGAATCTGCTCTTTGGGTTGCTGCCTATTCAGGTCAGATTGATGTATTAGAGTTCCTTATTACAAATTTAAAGGAGTTCCCTTTTATAAAGGAGTTCCTTATTAATTCTGTAAACAAGCAATATGTGACTGCACTCTTTATTGCTTCACAAAGGGGACATGTTGAAATTGTAAAACTTCTTCTTCAAAATGGTGCAGATGTCAATAAATGTAAGAAAAATGGAGCATCTCCACTGTTTGTTGCGTGTCATGAAGGACATCTGGAAATTGTGAAATTACTACAAAAATCAAAAGCTGATGTTAACTTATGCAAACATCAGAAACTATTAGGTGAGGCTGATCAAATTGGGCTTGACATTAAGGGTATCTCACCATTGTTCATAGCTTGTAAAATTGGAAATTCAAAAATTGTGCAATTTCTACTGGATCATGACGCTGATACAGAGATATCAACAGAGATTGGTAAAACTCCGCTCTTCATTGCATTACAAAACAGCCATGAAGAAATTGCAAGACTTTTAATTGAAGGAAAATGTAATGTCAATCAAAGTATGGCTAATGGGTACATACCATTGACAGTAGTTGCTGGAAAAGGGCAGGTTAAAATCATCCAAATGTTGATCGATAATGGAGCTAGTGTAAATATCAGCAATCATGAAACAATTAGTTCAAAATCAATCTGTGAGAAGAATATTCCATGCAACAACAACATTCCTCCAAGTCCACTTTCTATGGCTTCTTTAAACAATCACTTAGACGTAGTGAAAGTTTTGATACAAAATGGAGCAAATATAGATTACCGAGGTGTCGAGGGTGCTACTGCTTTATTTGAAGCATCTGAAAGAGGAAATATTGAAGTGGTGAAATATCTTCTCTCAATGAAAGCCTCAGTTAATATACCTACCTATAGGGGACGTACACCACTGTTTGTTGCAGTGCAAAGGAGATTTCTTCAAATAGTAACTATACTCATTGAGAACAATGCTGATGTTAATCTATGCAGAGAGGACGGTGTTAGTCCACTTTTGAGGGCAACCATTCATGGTGATGCAAAGCTTATTGAACTTCTATTGAGAAACAAAGCTGATCCAAATCTGGCAACTTCAGAAGGACTTTACCCAATAATGTCTGCAGCAAGACAAGGACATTTTGAAATATTAGTCTTAATACTCAACACAGATGCCCAAATTGATGCAAAAAATAGTAAACATCAAACACCATTATGGATAGCAGCATTCTATGGTAAAAAGGATTGCGTGCAATGTTTGCTGGATCATCGGGCAGATATAAATTCAACTGACCAGGATGAAGAATCTGTGCTATTGGCTGCTTGTCAACAACCAGATGTTTCATTAATACAATGCCTCGTTGATGCTGGGTCAAATGTAAATTTATGTAATAAAAAGGGCATCAGTCCATTGTTTAGGGCAGTAGAACTTGGGAACTTGAATGTTGCTAAGTATCTAATTAGTGCAGGAGCTAATGTGAACTTCCAAACTACTGACAATGATTCTGCTTTGATCATTGCAGGACGTATGTCAAACTTAGAGATGGTGGAACTGTTGTTGCACAATAAAGCAGATGTTGATGCCACAAATGGAAAAGGACACTCGTGTCTGTGGGAAGCTGTACTGAATGGGAATAAACATATAGTCTCTTTATTACTTGACAATGGAGCCAATTGTGAAATAACGATAGAAGGGAAAACTTCAATAGTACTAGCTGAAGAATTGAATTATTATGATATTGCTGATTTGCTGATCGAAAAACGGGGACGTCTTAAACAGTGGTTAAGGACATTTGGATGGTTAACTTCCTTGTATTCAAAAGTCAATAGTACTGTCTGATTTTTGTCTTATGCATGCATTAAAAAGCTAAGCTCTGGATAAGAATATATATAATTTGATCACAAATTTGCTACTGTGGATTCATTAGAATTCGTTTATAGACACCACATTTGGTTGGTTTCACCACGAATTCAAATGTTAAGGTGGTACCTAACACTGCAGAGAGGTAACTCTGTGAAATCAACAAAACGTTTTAATTACTTGTGTTGTTAAGGGAATATTAAGCCTCAATGATCACAAATGGTGTTTGTCAAAGAAGAGGAACGAAAGATACCAAAGGGACAGTCAAACTCATAAATCCAAAACAAACTAACAACGCCATGGCCAAAAATAAAAAAGACAAACAGACAAACAACAGCACACATGACAATACATAGAAAACCAAAGAACAAACAACACGAACCCCAACTGCTGTATAACCATTTTTGTCAAATGGTCAACGTAAATACTTTGTCAAAATTTTATGAAAATCAAATGAGCCAAATAAATTTTTAGTGAAGGTCATGAGTACCACCTCAAACGAACTTAATATTTCATATGTTTAGTTAGTTTAAACATATTTACTAGTATCTTTATTGGAATGTGAAATAAGTTGTTGAAACTTATATTAATCCTTTCCACTTTTGTTTACTTTGTATGCACAAATTTGCAAAACCACGAAATCCTCAATCCAAGAAAATTGATTGCCACTAACATGACTAAAATAATGAATTCACAGTAAGCGATAAAATCTTCATGTTATTTTTCTACTCGCAAAAATTTGTGGTTTATAGTAGTGACTTCTTACTTTCACATACTTGGCTTTCAAATATTTGGCTTTGAGCATTCCTAATGAAGATAAATCCAAGACGAAGCTTTGGACACATGCAATTTATAATATGTTGTTAATATTTTTTAGTAGAGTTAACTTTGATCTACTAAAAAAATAACCATTTATTAAGATTGGTTTAAGGAAACCCACTTTTTTATGATCAGTTTAAAGTTTGTTAGAAAGCGTCTGCATCATTTTACGAAAGAAACACAGATAAACTCATATACAGTTACTCTTTGATAAAACCCACTCATGTGAGACTTATTATTTAATTTACTAGTATTTATATCTCCCTTTTTATTTACGTCGATGTTTATACTTTCATCTTGGGTAATTAGATATATACAATTCTGTTACATTTGATTTTGCAGAAAAGTAAAAATTGAACTGGATTTTGTTTTCATTTTTCTAGCTCATCTATCCAGAGGGAACGAGTTAGATTTTCCTCATTACTTGGTGTCCGTCAGTGTTTACTTTTTTATGCCCCACCTACGATAGTAGAGGGGCATTATGTTTTCTGGTCTGTGCCTCCGTTCGTCCGTTCGTTCGTCCGTTCGTTCGTCCGTTCGTTCGTCCGTTCGTTCGTCCCGCTTCAGGTTAAAGTTTTTGGTCGAGGTAGTTTTTGATGAAGTTGAAGTCCAATCAATTTGAAACTTAGTACACATGTTCCCTATGATATGATCTTTCTAGTTTTAATGTCAAATTAAAGTATTGACCCCAATTTCATGGTCCACTGAACAAAGAAAAAGATAGTGTGAAGCTCAGGTTAAAGTTTTTGGTCAAGGTAGTTTTTGATGAAGTTGAAGTCCAATCAATTTGAAACTTAGTACACATGTTCCCTATGATATGATCTTTCTAGTTTTAATGTCAAATTAAAGTATTGACCCCAATTTCATGGTCCACTGAACAAAGAAAAAGATGGTGTGAAGCTCAGGTTAAAGTTTTTGGTCAAGGTAGTTTTTGATGAAGTTGAAGTCCAATTAACTTGAAACTTAGTACACATGTTAACTATGATATGATCTTTCTAATTTTAATGCCAAATTAAAGTATTGACCCCAATTTCACGGTCCAGTGAACATGTAAAATGATAGTGCGAGTGGGGCATCCGTGTACTATGGACACATTCTTGTTTTCTAAAATCTTCTTGTAACCACTAGGCCAAATGTAACCAATCGTCATAAGGGTATCTAGCGGGACAGCAACACCAGAGTAACACATACGTGTACTGGCTGAAATCTTGAGCTCACTTCTTTTTGGAGTAATACTATATACCTTTAATCTTGTGAGCTTTTATAGTAAGGAACTGGATATCGATTTATAACAAATCAAATCAAATCAAATATTTTATTGTCATATAAACTTTACAGTTTGTGACCAACATATATTAATACAATAAACACAATAAACATATATACATACATATTAAACATACAAAATATCAACAGCATTAAAATTTATAACAACAAACAAGTTGTTAAGAGTCCCCTGCCCTCAGTTCTAACGACTTTTTCAAGAAGGATCCTAACTTATTTGTTTGTAAAGGCGATGATGGATTTAGTAAATAATGAATTTTTTCTTCTTCATGTAAATTATAACACCACATCTGTACATACAGAGCAAAATACTCAAAAAAGCAAAATGACAGTGCTGTTATTAGCTCACCTGGCCCGAAGGGCCAAGTGAGCTTTTCTCATCACTTGGCGTCCGTCGTCCGTCGTCCGTCGTCTGTCGTCCGTCGTCCGTCGTCGTCGTCCGTCGTCGTTAACTTTTACAAAAAAACTACTGGGCCAAATTAAACCAAACTTGGCCACAATCATCATTGGGGTATCTAGTTTAAAACATGTGTGGCGTGACCCGCCAAACCAACCAAGATGGCCGCCATGGCTAAAAATAGAACATAGGGGTAAAATGCAGTTTTTGGCTTATAACTCAAAAACCAAAGCATTTAGAGCAAGTCTGACAAAGTAAAATTGTTCATCAGTTGAGCCCTTTAGGAGTTATTGCCCTTTAAAGTCAATTTTTAACCATTTTTTGTAAATTTTATATATCTTTTACAAAAATCTTCTCCTCTGAAACTGCTCGGCCAAATTAATCCAAACATGGCCACAATCATCTTTGGTGTATCTAGTTTAAAAAATGTGTGGCATGACCCGCCAAACCAACCAAGATGGCTGCCATGGCTAAAAATAGAACATAGTGGTAAAACGCAGTTTTTGGCTTATAACTCGAAAACCAAATCATTTAGAGCAAATCTTTGAGGTTTAAATTGTTTGTCAGATCAAGATCTATCTGCCCTGAAATTTTCAGATGAATCAGACAACCCGTTGTTGGGTTGCTGCCCCTGAATTGGTAATTTTAAGGAAATTTTGCTGTTTTTTGTTATTATCTTGAGATAAACTGTAAACAGCAATAATTTTCAGCAAAGTAAGATTTACAAATAAGTCACATGACCAAAATGGTCAATTGACCCCCTAAGGAGTTATTGTCCTTTATAGTCAATTTTAAACAATTTTCATAAAATTAGTAAATTTTTCACGGGGGGTTAACTTCCTATTATTGGGTATACAGGGATGTGCCAAAAATATGGGTCAAAATTTTGCGAGATTTTATATAAAAATGACCCTCCTTTTTAATGACATCCTATATTAAAATGCATTTACGTTTGATAACTGTATATTGATTTTGGGTATGATCTACATATCATATATAAATATGCTATTGATATGCACCAAACGATGTCAATTCATATATAAAAACCTACGGGTAGCTGGTATATTTATGAATTTTGAGTGATGATGAGTTAGTGCTTATATAAGCATGGGTCATATTTTAAATATTGTGTATAAGTATAGGTCATTCTTTCTTAAATATTTATATAACTATCGGTACTGAGTTTCAGTGAATGTTATATTAAAATGGGTACGTTTTTTGAGGCAAAAATGGCACACCCCTACCAAAAAAATATCGAAGTTACCGCCCCGTGAAATTTTTACTAACATTTTCCACAGAAACTACTGCAAGTTCATCATGTTCATTATAGATAGTGATAATTGTAAGCAGCAAGAATATTCAGTAAAGTAAGATGTACAAAGACATCACCATCACCAAAACACAATTTTCGTCTGCTTCCTTTGTTTAATATTCACATAGACCAAGGTGAGCGATACAGGCTCTTTGGTGTTCTCCATCACTAAATCACATCGAGACCTTCAATGAGTCTTCATTATGGTAACTATTAAAACAAAACAAAAATGAACAAGACTAGCTCTACAAATAGATTAACATAACCAAAATCATTAGTTGACTCCTTATAGTTATTCTTGTTCGTTAAAGACGATTAAAACAAACTATTTACGTTTATGCCTATTACTTAGATACGTATATACTAAAAATAGTCTATTAGTGTCAGATCTGCAAGACAAGATCTATAAATAAGTTAGTAGACTTTTTTATGGCCCACATACCATAGTAGAGGGGCATTATGTTTTCTGGTCTGTGCCTCCGTTCGTTCGTCCGTCCATCTGTGCGTCCGTACGCCTCAGGTTAAAGTTTTTGGTCAAGGTAGTTTTTGAAGAAGTTGAAGTTCAATCAATTTGAAACTTAGTACACAAAAATAGTCATGTTCCCCATGATATGATCTTTCTAATTTTACTGCTAAAATATAGTTTTGACCCCAATTTCATGGTCCACTGAACAAAGAAAATGATAGTGCGAAGTTCAGGTTTAAGTTTTTGGTCAAGGTAGTTTTTGATGAAGTTAAAGTTACATCAACTTGAAACTTAGTACACATGTTCCCTATGATATGATCTTTCTAATTTTAATTCCAAATATAAGTTTTGACCCAAATTTCACGGTCCACTGAACATAGAAAATGATTGTGCGAGTGGGGCATCCGTGTACTATGGACACATTCTTGTTTTCGCTCATCTAGCCCAAAGACCAAGTGATTTTTCTAAATCAATTTAGTTTTCGAGTATGAACAAATCAAATTGAGAAAGGAAATGGGAATGTGTCAAAGCGAGCAGACAACCACCGAATGCCACCAATGGGTCTTTAATGTATAGAGCGATATTAGAGTATTCACATACTCGTTGACATCACCAAAAGAAACAAAAAAAATATGTCTTCTTCATATGAATATCAGGCACAATCCTTCATGTTAGGGGTATATCCGTTTTGGGCAGGGTTGATGATAACAATACAATAATGAATTTGTAAATGTCGAAATCGTAAGTCAACTTATTGTCTGGACACTAGAACAATGCTTATTATGACCCCCTTTTATACCCCTTATTCCTAAATCAAAGGGACCATAACCCCCAAATTGATACACCTGTATACAAAGGAGTCATTTTCCTCGAATGATGCCCGTTGTTATTCTGCGGTTTACATGATGCAATGTAAAATTATATGATTTATTGATGTAATTCTTTGTGCTGTGTGTTCTTGCCTTTGTATTCCTTTAGCGTAGAGTTTGTCATTTTAGTGGTATATTATCATATAAACGGGATGTTTTACTAGCCATCAAACCAGGTTTAACAAGACATTTTAAATGTCCTTTTCTAAGTCAGGAATATGGCAGTTGTCATTTAAGTTCGTTTTCTGTATGTTAGCATTTGTCTTTGTTGTTGTTCAGTGTTTCTTTGTGTATCTCTTATAGTTTTCTTAGGTTTGAGATTGTTACCCGGATTTGTTTTTCTTAATCGAACTACGAATATTGAAAGGCGGTGTACTACTGTTGCCTTTATTCAGCCTGACGTTTAACACAAATTATAAAAACAAAACCTGCAAAGTTAGCAGCATATATATAAACGAAATCTTACTCTTTATCTGTATGAACATAGATTTATATGAGCCTGTCG
The DNA here is from genome assembly GCA_037788925.1 of Mytilus galloprovincialis. NCBI lineage: Eukaryota > Metazoa > Mollusca > Bivalvia > Mytilida > Mytilidae > Mytilus > Mytilus galloprovincialis. The sequence goes on from CM075338.1 coordinate 39,405,392, forward strand.
TTAGGCTCAGTTTTTCCAAAACTGTCAATTTGAGCTTATGCCATTACTAAGTCGTGCTATTGCTCGTCGTTTGCCAACTGTTTTTTGTCGTCCGTCGTATTTAGAAAAAAAAAATCATCTTCAAAAGTTCTATCCCAAAGTAGAAAATAGAACGGCAAACATTAACACAAGGATCATGTTTTAGGGACGGAAAAATACTGATTAACAAACAAACTTTCTGCAACTTATTTTATCAAGATACTGGAGTTCATAATTGGTACACAAATGTTATGTTTTGAGGTCGTGTTTATTTAGATCTTAACTAAAATCTAAAAATTGGCTGGTGGTTATTGAAAGAGAACTTTCTATTTTAATGTAGAAACATTGTAACAGCGCCTGTTTGACGGATATACTAGTTGATCTTCTACTTTAAATGATATCCAGGATATGTTTTTTTCCAATCATTATTTTCTTGATACATGGATGATCGTTATAAAATATCTGTTTTGCAGATGACGATGGAAAGTTTCCAATTGTCCTCACCATAATCCCGCCCTTTTTTTCTACGAATGTGACATACCTAATTAGACTTATCACTGGGTTTACTCTGCCATAAGCTTCACGATTTGTCACATTAGAAGCAGGATCTGCCTTAGCTTTCTAAGTACCTGTGATCACCCCAAGTTGTTGGTAGGGCTTTGTTGCACCGTCGTTGGTTTTCTATGTTCTGATTTGTGTCCTTTAGTTTGTTTTTTGGTCTTTTGTTTATTTTTGTCATGGAGCTGTCTGTCCAATTTGGAATTGTAAGTTTGAATGTCCTGTCCCTTTGGTATGTCTCTTCTCTTTTACAGACATATTCTTCTCTGAAACCATTGAGACAAATTTTACCATACTTGACCATAATCAGATTTGTTTTTGTTTTTAGTCTAAAATATTTGTTTGACGACCCCGTCTTCCAACTATCCGTTCCAAAACAACCCGTTGTTTGGTTGCTGCCCCTGAGTAAGTAATTTTACAGACGTTTTTGCAGTTTTTTGTTATTATTTTAGATATCATTGTAATAACTTATATAGTTATCAAAGTTACCAGGATTATAATTTAGTACGCCAGACGCGCGTTTCGTCTACAAAAGACTCATCAGTGACGCTAAATTCCAAAAAAGTAAAAAAGGCCAAATAAAGTACAAAGTTGAAGAGCATTGAGTATCCAAAATTCCAAAAAGTTGAGCCAAGTACGGCTAGAGTAATCTATGTCTGGGATAAGAAAATCCTTAGTTTTTCGAAAAAATTCAAAGTTTTGTAAACAGGAAATTTATGAAAATGACCACATTATTAATATACATGTCAACACAGAAGTGTTGACTACTGGGCTGGTGATACACTTGGGGACGAAACGTCCACCAGCAGTGGCATCGACCCAGTTGTGTAAATATGTATCAAAGGTACCAGGATTATAATTTAGTTCGCCAGACGCGCGTTTCGTCTACAAAAGACTCATCAGTGACGCTCAAATCCAAAAACGTTAAAAAGGCCAAATAAAGTACAAAGTACAAAGTTGAAGAGCATTGAGGATCCAAAATTCCAAAAAGTTGAGCCAAGTACGGCTAGAGCAATCTATGCCTGGGATAAGAGATCCTTAGTTTTTCGAAAAAATCAAAGTTTTGTAAACAGGACATTTATATTATAAAATTGACCACATTATCGATATACATGTCAACACAGAAGTGTTGACTACATGGCTGGTGATACCCTCGGGGACGAAACGTCAACCAGCAGGGTATCGACCCAGTGTTGTAAATAGTTAACAAAGGTACCCGGATTATCATTTAGTACGGCAGACGCGCGTTTCGTCTACAAAAGACTCATCAGTGACGCTCGAATCCAAAAAAGTTTAAAAGGCCAAATAAAGTACAACGTTGGAGAGCATTGAGGATCCAAAATTCCAAAATAGTTGTTCCAAATACGGCTAAGGTAATATATGCCTGATATTATATCTTATAATATTAATTATGATTTTAACCTTATTTTACATGATTTCCACAGCATCAGTAAATACAGGTGAGCGACACAGGCTCTTGGGAGTCTCTAGTAAAAAGTTGTACATATATTTTTTATTGAAGTAATTGCTCTTGAATATGTTGAATGATAAGTTACCAATATCTTCTGTTATGACCAAATCATTCAAAAGTAAGGAGAAACTGTAGAGAACAAGCTGTCAGCAACAAAACATAAACTCTTCATGAAAATTCAAATTTAAACAATTTTCGCAAAGGAGTTGGTCCGATAAGGGCCGGTTTTGGTCTCACATTTCAAGTTCATCTTACGAAAGATTTATGTTTTCTTGTCTGTGCGTCCGTTCGTCCGTTGGTTCGTCGGTCTGTCGTCGATGGTGTGTTTTAAATAAATGAAATAAAAGATATTAACAAAAATACCGAATGACATGATACATTTTAAAAACAAAGGAAGTCCATAAACCCAAACTTTAACCCCCAACACAAGATGAATGGTTCATGCCTTATAACATACTAGTAAACATGATCAAGTGTTCAAATTAATTCGCTCTTATGACATGCGCCAGCTATAACACGCCTTCCCTAAAAGCATTCGAACTGATAGGATTGGTTAAACTTTAATCTTATATGTTATCCGTTCTAAACGGGACTTCCTTGTTCGTGTTGTAGATTCCGATATCTATAAATAATTTCAATTCCAATGTAAGTCACTTAACAGGACAAATATGTCTTTGTTTACTAGATAAGATCAGTTTGCAGTGGGGAAGGAGAACAAAAAAACGTTTATCGACGTCTCACTATTAGCATAATGAATTTGTAAGTATTGAGATTCTTCGTTCATTGCACAGTTGATTTTACTCATTGGATATGTAGTTTACGGAAGCTGTCCTTAACCTGACATTTCATACACAAATGTGAATTTACCAAAATTGAAACTTATAATGGAAATACATAAACACTTGATTTATACAGCGAAACTTAAAGCTTATAATTATTACCGATCCCTCTGATTTTAAGGGTAGGTTGGGAAGGGAAGATAATTGTTTTAGGATAAACATTTTTTTTTTATGTTATTCACAAAAAGCAATTAATAATTATAGTATAACTAATCGCCGTATTTGAATATCGAAAATAAGACAACGCGTGACCGAACGACGCATGGATTAAACGAGTGCGCAGCACGAGTTTAATCCATAGCGGCGTTCGGTCACAAGTTGTCTTATTTTTGATATTCAAATACGGCGATTAGTTATTCTATTTATTACATTGGCAAATGGCCTTTTTTTTTTAAATTAATGTAGAAAATGTAAGGAACTATATCTTTTTCCTACGCATTAACAATTTGTTTTGATCCGACGTTATCGACGTCTTGACAACGCCTATTGTTGTATGACGTCAGAGAGTGAAATAACCATGTTTATTTCACATGTGAAATTATCGGTTTTTATCTAACTGGGAAATCAATGTAATTCATTGCAACCAATGTAATAAGCAGGTATAATTAAGGTAACTTAATGTCGTACTCATATGATCCCTATTTCTTTTAGTGATGTCAACGAGTATGTGAATACTCTAATATCGCTCTGTAATATATCGAGTTTTGAATATCAAAATAATTTTGGAACATTGTAGCCTTTTAGTTAAATTGATTTTCTTGTGAACACCCATCGGATAATAAAACAGGTATTATTGTATAAATCACCGTTGGCGTGGTTTTTTTTTGTTATCTATTGTTAAAAATCATCAGAATTGAATTTTGTTTTGTTTAAACAATTTGTGTTCCCATTTTGTAGATATTTTATCAAGCTAGTACTGAATCGAATAGTCGAGTACTCGATTAGTGATTCTTCACCCGAGTGAAATTCTTAATAAATTTCTTAGAAAACAAACTGTTTGTTTTTCATTTTTCTGAAAATTTAAGTTCAAATAATTAATTTTTATACTCTCTCACCACACAAAATATGAATATACGCTTCTATATAAGATCATACTTCCGTAAATTCTTCATGCCTCATGAGCCATAGATGAAATATTCTTTTATAAATCATTTAACTTTGATTCAAACACTATTTTAAGACAAAAAATGTATATCTACATTTGTAATTTTCTTCGTCAAACACGTTACATTTGATCTTTAATAGGCGGAAATTGCACCGTATAAATTTTTAACGACCGAGCAAACCAGATAGTACAGATGTTGAGTTTTCGAATGTTATTTTTATTAGCCGTGTATTTGGTGGGTGCATAAACAATGTAATGTTATGGCTAGTCACTCCACTTTATGAAATACTTTAAAAAAAAAAGAAGACGTGGTATGATTGCCGATGAGACAACTCTCCACAAGCGACCAAAATGACACAGAAATTAACAACTATAGGCCACCGTACGACCTTCAACAATGAACAAAGCCCATATCGCATAGTCAGCTATAAAAGGCCCCGAGATGACAATGTAAAACAATTCAGACGAGAAAACTTACGGCCTTATTTATTTATTTATTTCAGACACATACTTTCAAATTCTCTTCTCTTCTTGACCTTGGCGGGTAAGTGTGATTATTATTTGTTCTTCTGAACAAACAGTATAATAAATTCACATGTTTTGGGAAAATAATTGAAACTGTTCTGTGTAATTGTATTTTTTCCCCGTATATACTAAATTGTAAGAGTCTGAAGAGCGTTTCTGAATTACCTTCAAAAGATGAAAGTTTAAAGCCACATATGTATTCTACTTGATGGCTTGTTTCTTGTGATTGTTATATGTATTTCAATAAAAGGTTTTTGATCCAGAAGAAGGTTAACTTTAACTTGAGTGTATATCTCAATATCTTAATTTGTAACTATTGGCTTTTTCGTGGCGGCCTTTTTTTATTGGTGGATGGAGCATGAGTGCCCTGAGAAAACAACAGACCTTCGATAGGAAAACTCACAATCCTAGTCAATTAAAGTTGGAGTCGAATGCACCCGCAAGAGCGTTGTTCGAACTCACATTCTTAGTGTTTTTGTTTAATTCTTTATTTATTTTTGCAATAGTCAGGATTTAACATCACCCTTACTACACCACCTGACTAAGGTGTTACAGGGTTTCAAATATATAACAACAAAAGACTATTGTTTTATCAAGAATTACACAAACTAAAATATATTTTTTTTTTGAAAATCTCTTTCTCTCTCTCTCTCTCTCTCTCTGTCTGTCTTTCACCCTCTTTCTTTCTTTTTCTCTTTTTTTTCACAATCTCTTCATATAGAAATATCTATAGATTATTTAATAGAAAAAAAATGGTTTACATGTGCTATGCATATATTACATGTTGTTTGCTCTGTTCCACAAGTAGGTCAAAAAGATATATATTGATATAAATTTGGTTGTTTAAGATTACCACTTAGGATAAATAATGAGCATAGGGCCCAAAGTTCTTGAAGTTCAAAAAATTTGTTGTATTTTCTTGCTGTATATTACTCTAAGTTATAAAAGTTTTTCAGTCTATTTTTTAATTCAATTGCATTTGGAAGCTTTTCTTCTAGCTTGCATTTATAGATGTATTTTTTGGCAAAAATTACAAGAAAATTTAAAAATAAGCTTTGTTCTACAAAACCAGGAAAACAGTTTTTTTTGTTAAACTCAATGTTAACATAGAAATTTTTCAGAAAAACACAAAACAAATATAAAAAATTTGATGTCACTTAACAATCATTAAATAAATGTCCAATAGTTTCATTTTCACATCTACAAAAAGAACCTAACTTTGTATCATTGATTTTAATCTTATAAAAAATGTATTTGTAGGAACAGTCCTATGTAAAAACTTATATTGGAAATTATACAAATATGTATCTCTACAACCTTTCTGAAGTATACAAACGTATTTCTTCCAGTCTTCAATGTTAGAACGCAGCTCATCCTTCAATTTTGAAAAAAATTCAACTGGAGGATATGCACATTTTACAATAAGATTATTATATATGAATTTGATATTTTTACTGTTAGTAATTTTCTCCAAAAAATTATCATGTGGAGTGAAATGTTCTAAGTCAGTATCAGTGTTTTCCCTAATACACTGTTTTACCTTCATAGGGATATTTGATATTAAACTGTAATAGGGCATATCATTATTTGTCTGAACTTTTTGGTTAATCTGATCAAATGTGAAAAAATCTCTCCTGTGATGGTCTAAAATGTGACAGAGGTTTTGCACACTGGCAACTCCCCATCTGTTATTGAATGGGAAATCTTCTGTCTTCACAAAATTCAAGATATCAAGCGAGAGGCACTCCTTGACATCAGTTTTAACATGTGGTTTAGAGTGTAAAGCTTGAAAGACATCTTTCCAAAAAGGATTGCTGATTTCCAATCTCTGAAAAGTTTGAAGTTTTGTAAAGAAAAATTTCTTGCACCTCCAAATTTTTTCAATATCAACTAAAGAATATTTTGCCAGTCCCCATTTAGATTTGCATAAAACCGCCTCACCCAACCGATTTGAAGATAAAAGTTGAAAAATTGTAAATGAACCATTTTCAAACCTCCCTCTTTTTTATCTGCAATCAGTGTATCACGTTTGATTTTTTTTCTGTTTTTCCATCCCATATAAAATTAAAGAATAATCTGTTGATTTCATTCAACATGGATTGACATATATAAGGTAAAGATGTAAGCAAATGAATCAATTTCGGAAGTGCAATAGTCTTAATAACAATAACCTTGCCAAGTAGTGTTAGCTTCCTATGCTGCCAACTTTTCAACAATTTTGAAATATCAATGATTTTTGCTCTGAAAATATACTGGGCATACTCGGAGCTCTCTAGATCTAAAGAGAAATTTAATCCTAAAACCTTAAAGTTTGAACAGGACCAGCTTAGATTTGTTTCAGGACATAAAACCAAGTCAGAATATCTCTTACTTCCAATCCAAACAACCTTTTTTTTAGTTGTATTTATCTTTAATCCTGAGACTTTGTGAAAATTTTCAAAACAAGAAAGGGTCTCTTTTAATGAATCTTCACTTCCATCCAGTGTAAGAAACGTATCATCCGCATACCGACTAATGAGTGGCAGATTCCCATTTATATTCGCCCCTTTTATTTTTGGATTCCCTTTTAGCTGTTTGGCAAGTAATTCCACTCCAATAATAAACAAATAGGGAGATAACGCCCTGGTGACAGCCTCTTTCAAGGTTGAAAAATTGGGACATATTATTAATGACACAGCTCTTAGCATCTGCATAAAGCACATCAAACCATTTACAAAATGAAGGACCAAAATTAAAACTAATCAAAGCCTGCTTTAAAAAATCCCATTCTATAGAATCAAAGGCTTTTTCAAAATCTACTAGTAATAACAATCCTTCTATATCATTTTTTTCTAGATAGTGCATTACATCATATTCTCTCCTATGAATCTCCCTTTCATAAAGCCCTTTTGTGTGTCACTAATAATGGCGAACAGTACCTTTTTAGCTCTACCAGCAAGAACTGCAGATGCAATTTTCAGATCTGTGTTCATCAATCTAATCGGTTGCCAGTTACCCATGTACCTTCTATCTTTCCTTTCCTTAGGAGTACAAGTAATAATACTTTGGTATTGAAAATCTGAAAAATGGCCCAACTCATATCCAAATTGCAGAGATCTAAAGACAAATGGACCAATATCTTTCCCAAAAAAAAATGAAAAAATCCACTGCAAATCCATCAGATCCAGGAGACTTGCCATTTTGCATCTGTTTTAAAGCTCTTCCACATTCCCTAAAAGATAAGTTTCCCTCGCAAAGCAGTTTTTGTTCTGCACAGAGCTTTATGTCATGATTAAAAAATTGATTGTCATCATTACTGAATGACTTAGATGTATAAAGTGTCCTATAAAACTGCTCCTGTTCAAACAACCTCAGTGTTGACTGGCTAGTGATTACAGTAGTCACTACTTATACCACTCGACCACCGAGGCCCCTTGTTTAACTACTGAAATCCATGCCTAACATAATTTCTATACTTATTTCAGTTTCAACAAAATCTGCTCTAATATGTCTATCTTGTGATGAAGTTTTCCAGCCACGTCACTGCAAAACGATTGAACGTTGTGCATCAAATGAGGTTTGTTTTTATTCTCCCTGAATATTATTGATTCGATAATAATATTTACGTGACTGAACAAGGACAAAAACTAAATGTGATTTATACAATAATTATGCAACTTTAAATACCTTAGTGTTTTTCTTGGGTATAACAGCAACATGAATACAATTAATCCTGTTAATATAATGAATTAATGCATTTGTCAAATATGATACCATATTTTCAATGTTAAAATGCAATACTATGAAGTTGTCCAAAAAGATGAATATATTAAATTATTTAGCCTATTAGAAAATTAGCCTTTATCGAATTTGTAAGCATCAACAATGATCGAAGGAACTTTACTTTGAATTTTCTGACACTGTCCCGTGTCAATATTATTAACAGAATCATTTTATTCGCCAATTTTATAGTATTTTACACTTAACCTTATCGTCGTACTTACATTCATGTCCCCGTTTCCCCACGCATGTGACCTATCGAACTAGACCTTTTACCGGGCTTGTACTAACTTGAGCAACACGACGGGTGCCAAAGGTGGAACAAGATCTGCTTTAACTTCCGGAGCACCTGATATCACTCAAGATAGTTTTGGGGTTCGTGTTGTTCAGTTTGGAGTATTTTTATGTTGTGGTATGAGTACTGTTGTTTGTCTTTTCTGCCTTATATTATGGCATCGTCTGTTAATTTCCTACTTATGAGTTTTAATCGCCTTTTTTTTGTAGACTTCAGAAACAATTTTTTCATTCTGAGTCATATATTGAAAGGATGACAATTATTATTAATGCTCTGTGTAGTTTGAACATAATGAATTGATATAAGAAATATCATCATCAGATCAGAACTAATTACATATGCACATGTGGATAGTTACTTTTGATTGCAACGAACAAGCGGCTTGAGAAAAGAAAATGCCACTTTGGACACGCACATACAGAATCTCATATGTTGGAAGTCGCCACAGCCAACTCTAAGTTTGTTTATCTATGTCTCAATCATTTTCAACTTAGAGTGTATGATGGTCTGGTGGAGAAGTGATCAGATCATTCTCATTTTTAAGCTATGTTTTCTATTATTTTTTTTTGGGTGTCCGTAATTCTGTATTCCATACATGTAAGAACTCATTTTAGTTATGCAGTCGTATGTTATTCATATCATGTCACATCTTCTCACATTTTGCCATAAAATATCTTTCATAATCAAATTAAAACAAAACTTATAAACATCAAATAAGAATGGAATACCTGCCGTCCACATCTTATCAATTTCAAGTAAACCTTTTAGGTCTGTATTCTTGAGAAATACCAGTACGATGGGAGCAGTCACAGCTACCAGATTGGATGCGGTCTTAAACAGGTACCTGTGTATCTTTCCATATGAAAAAGACAAAATTGCCTGAAATTATCATTACAAATGTCATGCATGGTATCATAACAGCCATTTGTTTGACTCGGACACTGTATTACAAATTGTATTACATTGTGTTAATTTTAGTAATCAAAAAGGGAGAGTATACAATTTAGTCACTTTAATGCAAAATTCCATGATCTGATATCAATGTTAACAGAAACTGTTCGGTATCTCCTATTATTTCAATAAGTGATAAATTTAAAAAACAACTCAAGTCAATTGAGAATGGAAATGGGGAATGTGTCAAAGATACAACAACCCGACCATAGAACAGACAACAACAGATGGTCACCAACAGGTCTTCAATGGTTTACTAGTGTTTAGTAAATAAGATTAACACATTTTTTGAAATCGAATTATAATTAAAAAGGTTGAATATACGATATCAGAATTCACATAAGAACAAGAATGTGTCCAAAGTACACGGATGCCCCACTCCCACTATCATTTTCCATGTTCAATGGACCGTGAAATTGGATAAAAAATATAATTAGGCATTACAATTAGAAAGATAATATCATAGGGAACATGTGTACTAAGTTTCAAGTTGATTGGACTTCAACTTCATCAAAAACTACCTTGAACAAAAACTTTAACCTGAAGCGGGACAGACGGACAAACGAACGGACGAACGAACGGACGGACGGACGCACAGACCAGAAAACATAATGCCCCTATCGTAGGTGGGGCATAAAAAATACTAGACGAACAAATCAAAACAATACACAGAAAACAGAAGACTGATTCACACGGTACTCTTTATAAAATCAGGTGCACCGTTAGGGTAAATATATCCTGCTCCACATTTGACACCCTTTAATGGTTAACCATATTAAGCAGGAAATCGCATCATATTAGTGATATAGCATGCTTGATATGGAAGTACTTGTATGTTGCTGAACTCATCTCTTCTTTTCCTAAAGTACCCTCCGCGTCAATTTCTATATCGAAGGCCAATGATGTGACATATTAAATAATGTCTGTGGTTTCTTTTATTTGAAGTAAGTTTGGATGATATTATGATAGTAAGTTGCAACATTCTGATGCAACCTTGACTACAAACAGCAATAGCAGAATATGAAAATAACTTTTAATGTATACAATTTTTCTTCACACAGATGTGTGGACAATCAAAAAGAACTATGTTGATGAACAGCTCCTATGTTGAATCAGACTTTAGTAGATCGACAGACCATAGCGTTGACTGCATGAAGTGCTGCAGTAGTAACATGTGTAATTCAGTTGGATGCGGTGCACCAGGTAGGATCGCGGTATTAAAAATAAGCACGAACGTCAAAATATTGAATTTCGTTGCAGGCGTTATCAATTCAACAATCGTAATTACTTTCGTGAAATTAAGAATGGGTATTTTCAATTACTATCTCTAAATAAATTTCGTAGATGTGTCATTTCTAAAGCGTAATTCAAATTTCTACTAAAATTCACAGTTATTAATTTATTCCAGTACTAATAATAAATTGATTAGGTGTTTTTGTAACAAACTACCATTTTAAGGAACGACTAACGACTGAGCAAAAGTACTCAATATGGGTGTTGGAATTACTCCAGTATTCATATTTATCGAACAACATGGCGTAACAACTATAATTTTATTTTTAACTTCTAGTACTAAGAACAATTTGTCAGATGAAGTATATGCCAAACAATCGTTTTGTCAAACGGAGTTCTTGAGTCAATCTCATATGTGTTTCCTATAAATGTTTTAATCCTTTAAGTCAACAGATAGGAGCAGTTTTTGGTTAAATTGTGTTATACATTATTTACTCTGCAAAACCTCCAAAGATTTTTAGAAAACATCGGCAAAAGTGTTTTTAAGATTAAGGGATGTCTGAAGCAAAAGGTTAAACATATTTGTTTCTCTCTCAGTATTTTACAGTTACCATTTATAGACTGACAGTCTATGATGCATGATAGATGTTTTAAACTTCATGGATTGAAACTTAGAAAAAAGGTTAATTCAAGATCAAGGAATAGCAACCTAATTACGAAGCATTTTTTAATACTACCGATAAATAGAATCACTTTTTACAGTCTAAACTACACTGTTAGTTATATATCACTTGTTTTGGTTCTTATAGGAGGCCAAGATATAGAGCGAAAATGTTCAGCAAAACAGAGTTCTACAAATAAGTCAAATTGTTTGAAACAGAGTTCTACAAATAAGTCAAATTGTTTGAAAACATCTATTCATCCCTAAAAAGAATAATAACATTTGAAAAATGATTTTTACCCACTTTTGCGTATTTTGCAGCAACAATAATAGATAAAGAGAAACAGTGAATAACAAAAAGGTTCAGCACAATAGAACTTCGATCTGGTGTTATGGCTGAAACTATAACCAATAACTCATAGAAGTGTTTTTTTTTCAAATTTGTTTTGCAATTTTGTCAAAAGAACTACAGACAAGCAAATAAGATCTACATATAAATCAACTGTAAGGTTTCTTATAGGATTTAATGCCTTTTGATGACGATTGTTTACTTATTTTCCTAATTTTGTTAATTTTCTTGAAATCTTAGATATATAGGTATAAACTGAAAACAGTAAATGTATCATGAATACAAGATCTACAAAGATTTAGATTAACAAATAAGCAACATAACGGATTGCAGTAAAGGTAAAGGTAGATATCAATATGACATATTCTACTTGATGACTGATTCGGGCTCTTAGTAGACTCGTCTTTTTTTTACTTTTCAGTCTTTTATCATATTTCATTCTTCATATCACCTCCCTTTTTACACTTAATAATTCTTATTTAAATATCTGCCGGTTTCAATATCACCAACTCGAATTATTTCCTTTGAAGATTAGCTCGCATTGTTTCCTGTTTTAGATTTTCCAGCACAGCGAGGTCCAGTTTGTTTATCCTGTAACTTAACGCCTGATCCTTCAATTTGCCATTCAGTATCAGTATGTGAAACAAATGAAGTAAGGTATTTTTAGCCAAATATTCACAATTAGTGTATTAATAAGATTGATCTTATCGATTTTAATGCACCATATATGCATTTGAGAATTATTTTCTATTCAGAAAAGAGCTGCCTTTTTTAGTACATTCGAATTCCTTAGTTGTTCACACTAGATTGTAAAGCGTTACTTATTCCTAAGGTATTTGAAGCTGATTCGAGAGCCTATTATGTCAAATGCAGACAAAAATCACGAAAGAATGTTAAAGTTACACAAACACATTTTATTTTGAGTAAAACTAAAAACACTGATTGCATAGATATTTCATTTTTGAGTGTTTTTACTTTTTATTCCTTATCTTTCAGCAAATTAGTTTCTGTTAGGTTAGCCCCATTCAGATTCTTTGTACGATCATAATGCTACAATTTAAAGATGCCAGTGGTAGAACTATATCTAGGTACCTTCTTTCTACAATGAATATTTCTATCATTTGATAACAATAACTACTCTTATTGATCACTCTTTCCCATTTAATTTCTAGGTTTGTTTCATCGACAAAGTTACAGAATTTGGCGACCATTTCGTCTCCATGGGATGCAGACGAACTTCTGTAAGGTTTTCATAAATTCATTTTTAGTATTACGATTATTAATGGTCATTTGAAACATTGGCTTAAACAGTTCTAAACTGAAATTAAAAAAACAATCCAGGTCTAAATATTGCATTTGCCAATTACCGTTATTGACCCTGTATTTAGAGATCCTTATTCAAGTTGTCTCCCTTGTGAGGGACGTTAATTTTTATTTACAATGGAGAGCTAGCAGAAAGAACAAATTTACCTGTGCGTAATTGTTAAGGGTTTCAAATCTTTTAATTACTTTAATTTGTTGTTTAGCTTAATACTTTTAACATCAGAAATTATTTTTCATGAAAAGTTAGTTAAACCGCCGATACATAACTTTCAATTCATCATGCTTTGCATTGGCAATAGCCAAATTTGTTCGGTAAAGAACCAGTCTGCAAGTGACAAAGGGAGGTAATTCGTTTAAAAAGTGTGTAATTACAGAATCAAATCGGTAATTGGCAAATGGACTATTGAATCGATCAGTAATTGAATTTAAATGTTTATTGGTGCATACTTTAAGGTCCTGGAGGGTCGTGCTGAAACATAGTTATTGAAAGACAACGTTTAATAATTACATACTTCGTCTTGAAAGGATTGGTCTGCATGTTCTCGTTAGATTTGAATAAAACATAAAGTAATTATTTTTTTCCGTAGCCTTCTCCTTTGTACACCAAGGATAAAAGTAAATGTATGTACAAATATATACAGTTCAATAATACAGTAACATTAGCACGAATGTGAGTTTTCTTATTTTATAATTGCATTGATTACATGGCTATCATATTAAACACTTTGAAGGTATGTAATCCATCGGAAGTATCGCATGGGTTTGGGAAACGTGACATTCATTCATCCCGAACAACGCACAGCTGCTGCTCTACAGATCTATGTAACAATATAGGTTAGTTTCAGTTTAATGACACACACACACATATAACACACACACACACATATATATATGTATTATAATTCGTCTAAACATCAGACCAACAATGTAAGACCAATCGACCACCTAGGCTGTTAGTGCTGATAGTGCTCAAACTCGTAAAATTTAAGTACTTTATGATGTAGAAGAGAGAAAATGTGAGTTATAGGTCAAGTACAGTAACATGTCAACACACGAACATGCAACAAACAATGCCATCTACAAAATACAAATACTAAATACTTGAAAATGTTCCCTACAAATTCTATGACATTTACTACGATAAATATCACGTTTATTCACTCAATTTAATAGGCGATATTTTTTTTAACAAAAATCTGTAGTAAAATGTATATGGATGATCAAAGACAGATACGCCGAGAAGAAACATTTATACCTTAAATTCAAGTAGTAAAAAGGACAAACAACCTGTTCTAGAATTTTTGCTAAGTGTTGTGTTTTGTTTGCAGTTATTTGGCTTATGGTCTGTTTATGCTTCTTTTCAACATGGCGTTGTCAGTTTATTTCCGATTCAATTTGAATGTCCTTTTTGGTATTTTTGTTTGATGTGTTGGAACTTCTGATTTTTCCATTTGATAGAGGACATTCCGTTTCGAATTTTCGGTATTTTTGCTTTTTTACTTTTTATATCAAATGTTAATTGTCCATTTGATAGTAATATCATCTTAACAGGTGTCATTTGATTTGTAGGTAACATGTCAATGGCTACAACAATACATTCAACGACAGTTACAACTAAGACAACACCATTTCAAACATCACAACCGTCCAAGATCGATCTTGTACAACCAACTACTGATAAACATATTGGTAAGCATTTGATTCCAAAATAAAAAATCAGGTCACATAAATTCATTTCCTTCTAGTAGAGCAGATGTTTTTAACGGTCTTCTTAAATTCATGATTTTATGGCTCTGCCACAAACTGTTCGGGCTATATAGTGTTACCCTTATCCGTCACTCTGTCATTCCGTAACGAACAGTTATACGGACTTTTTCTTACAAATAAAAAAAAAATATGCTGATCTTTTCGTTTCCGTTCTAAATATTATCAAACTACTACAAAATACGTATTAACACAAAACATAGATCAAGTTTGAATGTTGGTGGCGTCACGTTCTAAAGTTATACCCTTTTAGAAATGGAAAGATTGATGTGACAAGATAAAATAATTTCCTAATAGTTTCTGATATCTTTTAAAATGCTATAGATGAATAATTTGTTATTTTCGGTTAAAGAAATTTAAGAACAGCTTTTTATTATTTTTTAAGCATAATCTATTTCATATGTATATAGATAAAGGAAGATGTGGTATGAGTGCCAAATAGACAACTCTTCATCCAAGTAACAAAGTAACAATTTATAAAAGTAAACTATTATAGGTCAAGGTTCGGCCTTCCACACGGAGCCTTGGCTCACACCGTACAGCAACCCTTAAAGGGCTCATAAAATTACTAGTGTAAACCATTCAAACGGGAAAACCAATGGTCTAATCTTATGTAGAGAAATAAAAGATCATTTTATATTTTTCCTTTATAAGGTTAATAATTTTATATCAGATAGTTTTAAATTATTTTCATGAGTTATATTTTTTTAAAAAGGTATAGCAAGAACAGGTTTCTGTTTCACCCAACAGTTCCGTTGTGCAATTTGCATCATATAACAACGGTTAATGTCTTTGTATCAGTTACCGGTGTTGAATGTGTTTTTTTCTTCAAAAATTGTATTACACTTTTCGTTGTTTTGATAAATTTTGCATAAAACAAACTTATGGTAATGATCTTTTATGGTAATATTCTTTACAAAGCACAAAAATGTCATATTCACCTCAAAAGGTAACAAAACCTTTAAACAGACTTATTCAGAAGGGATTTAGTTACAATGCCGTTGTCAGTTCATTAAAGATTGCATATTTTGGCTTTAATATTGATTCACATATAGAGTCTTTGCATCATATGATGAAGACACAATCTTTCAATCAGTTTAGTTGATGTCTGGAGCTGGCATGTCAGTAACCGCTAGTAGTATGTTGTTATTTGGGTCATATAAAAAAAAACATGCAAATTTCGATGAAGTAATGTTTGGAAAATGAGGTCACCGTTTAAAAAATTTAAATGTGTCCTTCTACTCTATAGTATGATAGCAACTATAATCAGAAATATGCAATGGGAAAAATGAAGAGTTCCTTTAATTTTAACAATATTATGTCATCCTTTGATAAAATCGTGTCAATGTTGTTACTAATTTAAAACATTCATTTAGGTACTAAATATTATTGTTAAACAACGGTTTCAATTTATTGTTAAGGTTTAATTTATCACTTATTGACATTATTTATTTAACTATGCATTGTAATTAAACATAAATTTCAGAATAAATTGTTGTATTAAAGTTAGCTGTCCTAACTATTGCCTTTTTTTTTTAATATTAAACAATACCCTAAAACTGAATATTTAAAATGTTGAAGACTGAATGATCAGATATATTGCATATCCTCCGTATGCGACATAAACATACTTTCATTTGTTAATAAAAATTAAAGATTATTGCATTTTTATATAGTTTCACCACTGACCCTTTATAGTTACTCTAATGACACAAAAGTATCACCATTGACAACAAATTTCAAATTTAACTTTTATTAAGTACTAAACACAAAAACAAGTACACCGAGAAAAATATAATTCTTGGGCTAAATTATTTCAAATTATATAACATAACTAAAAATGTCAATAAAGTTACTAAATAGTGTCATTGGTGTTACCAGAATACCCAAGTTTTTAAAAACGTTGTATATGTTATACATGATATTGTTGAAACATTGTTAAATAAGTATTGTTTGTCATAAATACTATTATGTTTCGCTTACTGTACATGAAAGAAACACCAAATAATTTTGATTATCATAATATATTCACTGGTGGTACTAAACTGGTCAATGGTGTTATTTTATCAAGTGATCTCACCATTGACAGTAACACCAATGATTTACAGGTTTGTTTTAAGATTTGGTTACAAAATAAGTGTTCCATTCCCCTATTTTATATGTTGTTCCTGGTAGATATTTCTATAATCAATAGATTTCTTAATTCAACGCTCAGGAAATTTTCCCAAAAAATGATTTTTAATAAGGGTACACCATGGACATTATTTTCATTTACTGTTTAGCTTTTACTTATTTTAAAGATTTTTCACTAAATTTTCAACATAAATGTTTGTTTTCTTTTGTATAACATGCGTATATGTTACATTGCTAAGATACACTATTGTAGATGCTGGAATCTTGCGACAGATAACTCTTACCCTACCAATTTGTCTTTTGGTTACAGCAATGACTTAAAAAATGGGACTTTCCTTTTGGTGATTTTTTTTTATAATAAAACCAACATACACCCACGAAACCATTAAAAATGTTTTTATGTGTCAAATTGCAATAAAAAGTGTTAAATTCTAATAACAAATATGAATAATAGTCCTATTTCATGTCTGAAAGGATTTATAGTAAAAAATAACAGTTAATTCTGGCTATCTATCATAATTCAAAGTTCAGGAAATTTTTCCAAAAATTGGTTTTTAATAAGGGTACACCATGGACACTATTTTTATTTACTGTTTAGCTTTTACTTCCTTTTAAGATTTTTCACAAAATTTTCAACATAAATGTTTGTTTTCTTTGGCATAACATGGTTATTGGTAACATTGCTAAGGGATACACTATTGTAGATGCTGAAATCTTGCGAAAGATAACTCTTACCCTACTAATTTGTCTTTTGGTTACAGCGTTGACTTAAAAAAATGGGACATTCCTTTTGGTGAATTTTTTTTTTATCATAAAACCAACATACACCTCCGAAATCATTTAAAAAAAATGTTTGTATGTAACAAATTGCAATAAAAAGTGATAAATTCTAATAACAAATGATATGAATGATAGCCCTATTTCAAGTCTGAAAGGATTTATGGTAAAAAAAAACAACAGTTAATTCTGGCTATATCCAAGGGGTTAAGAAAACATAAAGAATGTTTTTATAATATTTCATACTGTAAACTGTATATAGTGTATCACAAAACATTCATATCTAGCAAGTGTTATTTTGATATAGTTTCATGTTTGTGACTTTAAAAAACCAAATAACAAAGTTTTGCATGTTTTTTTTATAATGGCCCATTTATGTATTTTTGTCATTTTGTTTATTTTCTTTTATTTCATATTCTGACATCGGACTTCTCTTAAACTGAGTTTTACTGTGAATATTTTTGCGCGTTTGTTTTTCTACATTGGTTAGAGGTATAGGGGAGGGTTGAAATCTCAAAAAAACATGTTAAACCCCGCCGCAATTTTGCACCTGTCCGGGAGTTTTTTGCCTTTGTTATTCTTGTATGATTTTTAATTTTAGTTGCTTGTGTATAATTTGGAGTTTAGAATGACGTCCATTATCACTGAATGAGTGTACATATTGTTTAGGGGCCAGCTGAAGGACACCTCCGGGTGCGGGAGTTTCTTACTACATTGAAGACCCATTGGTAGCCTTCTGCTGTTGTATGCTCTATGGTCTGGTTGTCTTTTTGACACATTCCCCATTTCCATTCTGAAGTTTATTATTATAAGATAACGAAGTTGACGAAAAGATAAACAAGTGACATTCGAAGATATGCAAAACGTTTCAACTGAGAGTAGTTCAATAAATTACTCACCTTTTACACTGATATGTACATGATATGAAAATAAAATGAAAATGTACAGTTTTTATGTGATTTGTAGGTTCTAAGTTTGACTTTTGGCTTATGTTTCTTCATCTTAAGTATGAACTCCCTGTACGCAATTCAGATATAGAACATTACCGCCATATCTATATTATTGTTGCCTCAGAAGAAAAAGGTTGGATGGTGATACAAAGCTCAGCATTACCAAAGACTCTAAACAAAACATTAAATCGAGGTAAAACCATCATTGAACTACCAAAGGTGCTGAAATCTTCAAATACAACCACGATAGAAAACAAAGGAATTCACCTGATTTCTTCAGTGCCTGTTTCCGTGTTTGGTTACAACGAGGAAGGAACAAATAAAGAGGGATTTTATGTCATACCTGCTGATAGTTTATCTACAGAATATATGGCACTGTCATACACACCAATTAGAGGTACTATGATAGGAATTGTAGCAACTGAAGATATCACTAGCATAAGCATACACTTAAAAATAGTTGGTAGCTTATCATACAATGGAAAAGTGTACAAAAATGCGGATATACTATCCGTTAGTCTCAACAGGGGAATGACTTTTGTTGTATCCCATAAAAGTGACATGACCGGAACATTTATAAAAAGCACAAAGCCAATATCTGTTATCTCAGGCAACCAGTGTGCATTTGCAGGCTCTGATAATTTTAATAGCGATTGCTCGCCATTGAGGGAACAACTTATTCCAATTGAGAAATGGGGAAAGGAATTCATTGTTCCATCTTTAAATTTTGAAAAACCAGAAAGCATTTTAAGGATAGTAGTTAATGTATCGAACACGCGCATTTCTGTAGTGAGTAATACTTCTTCTACATTTCGGTCCTTATCCCATGGCGATTTTATGGACATCATAATGACATCTGATGGACCTTTCTACATAAGTTCAAGCCAGCCAGTAATGATAGCAATTGTTGCGGATAATGCATTTGGTGAAGGATATGGTATGACCAGCAACGGATTCTTAACATTAGTTCCATCTTTTTCACAATACAAGGAAAAGTACACATTCGTAGTACCTTATATGGATATGGACGATGCAAAATATTCTTTTGAATATCCCACAATTTCTTGTGGAACTATAGGGTCAAATATGTCAGGCACACAACGTTTCATTTCAGTAACTGTACATTCGAATTTAATACAAAGTATTTTGTATGATGGTGTACCGCTTTCGAAAAATTTAACTGTGAATTCGAAGACCATTGGGAACAAAAAGTATTCTTCTGTAACCTTTCCTGTAAGAGCTGGTTTTCATACTTTACAAAGTGCAATTGGAAAACAAACATTTGGAGGAATAGTTTATGCTGCTTGCTGGTCTTTTATATTTGGGTTTGGATTTCCGATCGGTCTTAATCTATAGTTCGTTTATGTTTATACAATATACAGTATGCCACTTTTAGTATTTAGCATTAAGTAGTTGACATTTTATTAACTTATTAATATTAGATTTAATAGATTAGCCCTACCTTCAATTACAATAACATATATTCGATTGAAATAAAGGCATAATTGTTTATTCGTCTTAAGGTTAATAGTACCGGTGAATAAATGTAAAATTGTCGATTATACTTCATCTTCGTATTTGTATATAGAATCGTTAGCTCTACAAAAGATAAATAAAGATAGGAAGATGCTACAGAGACCATAAATCAATACGAAATCCTATACACAGAGAAAACACCAATAGGTGAAACTAACGCAAACCGATGTTTTCATAACATTATATATTTCTCATTGTTGAAGGCCTTGCCAATAGTTGTTACATCCACTTCATTTTTTTAGAAAGGATACCAATTTAAATCTGTCATCAATTCAGTAAATCAGCTGGTGTTATGGGAGCGGTTGCAATGTTGAATATATCTTTTAAAATATAATCATTTCCAGACACAGACCTATATGTTTTTCTATTTTTGTCGCAGAAAGCTCGACATATATAGGGATAGTGATCCGGCGGAGGCGACAACGGCAGCGGTGTAAGCTAACTTCTTTAAAGCTTTATATTTTAAAAGGTGGGAGACCTTTATGCTTCATACTTTGTATATGGATGCCTCGCCTTACAAACTTTCCGTCAGTCACATGTCTAATATTCCTGACCTCATGTCCATGGTTCAGTGACTATCTGAAAAAGTCAAGACTTTTCGTAATGTTAAATTCTCTCATATTATAAGTAATATGATGACTACATTTGGTATGTGCGTACCTTGCAAGGTCCTCGTGCCCATCAGACAGTTTTCACTTGACCTCAAATTCGTTTCATAGATCAGTGAACAATGGTAAGCTTTGGTGGTCAAGTCCATATCTCAGATGATATTTATAAATAATAGGTAGTATATTTGGTGTATGGAAGGACTAAAATGTGTTCTTGTCCAATTAACAAGTGTCATCTGACCTTGACCTCATTTATATGGGTCAGTGGTTATAGTTATTTTTTTCGGTTTTGACTGCTTTTCTTATATTGTATGCATTAGGTCTACTTTATTTGGTGTATGGAATGATTTTAAGGTGTACATGTCTAGCTGGCAGGTGTCATCTGACCTCATCTTGATTTTCATAGTTCAGTGGTCAAAGTCAAGATTTTGAGTTTTTGTCTTTTAATCTAATATTGTATGCATTAGGTCAACTATATATTTGGTGTATGGAAATATTTTTTTTATCTATATGTATGTTGACAGTTTTAATTTGACCTTGGCCTCATTTTCACGGTTCATTGCTCAATGTTATTTTTGTGTTTTGGTCTGTTTTTAATTTTTTAATCTTAATTATAAGCAATATGTCAACTTTCTTTATTGTATGGAAAAATCGTTAGCTGTACATGCCTGCCTTGCATGGTTCATGTAACCGTGACCTCATAATCATTGTCATGGTTCATTGGTCAAAGTTTAGTTTTCTTGGTTAATGTTAAGTTTATGTGACAGCTGTAATAAAGCTTTATATTTAGGACTATCAACACAATATCAATGATTAGTAACGAAGGCGAGACATGTCAGCGTGTGCACTCTTGTTTAAAGATTTGGATAAAAACAAACATGACAAAAGATAAAGAGGACATCTTAATAAAGCATGCGCTTCATCTTCAATAAAAACGTCACATATATGGCACACTCTGTTTTCTAAAACAATATTTTCATATCTCCCTGTTTCAATCGTTAGGGCAGCAACACCACATCTAAATTTGGCTAATGCACTTCTGTGCCTGAAGGGTAAAGCTATTTTGCAGTATTCATCCGGTTCAAAATTTTCTGTAAACAGTCTCTAAGTTCGTAGCTTATTGCCACCTCTACACGATATAGATTTATCAGAATGTAAAACAGCATGCCAGTTATCGAAATGTTTTTTGAGTAATTTTGACCTAAAAGTTTTACAACATAGTTAGTGTCCATATTTTAAGGACACGATAAATGACTTAAATTAAGTTCACAGATTGGGAATGTTTTCTTTACTAAAAAAATCCAGGTTTAACACAGTTATGGTTAATACTCATACTATCAGCCCACTTGTGAACTTTTGCATTTATTCGATTTGAGCTCATGTTATTTAATCAACACAACAAACGTGCTTATCAAAAATAGGTGTTATATCTAAGTCTCCAATAACTGCAGTATTTGGTTTATATTTTCCTACTCAGAGACAAAATCTGCAAGCCCTATTATGTAAAGAGTATACAAGAACATACCTGCTCCGTATTCATCTATAGGACAAACCAAACTTTCATATAATTTTACAAATACATCGAAACAAACATCACCTTAAAGTTTACACTTGGTTATTACCAACCCTAAAGCTCTATCTGCTGAACATGCACAACTTGGCAGTGATATTATAGTCTAAATGCTCGTTTAAAAAGAGACCAAGATAAGTATAATTACTAGAAAACTTAATAGTATTACAATAACAATTCAAAGTTCATCAGATCTAGGTATAGATGGTGGTCTAACGTTACTCTTGTTTGCATTAATTGTCATACAATTGTCTTCACACCATGTAGATAAAGCATTTAACAAAAGTTGTAGCTTTTGTCATCGTTTGTTATTATAACAACGTCATCAGCATATAACAAAATACACAGTTTTTTACCACCTATTTTTATTCCGCAATCAAAGGACTTAAGAAATGTAACTAAATAATTGAACAAAATGGGCGACAAGGGACATCATTGTGTCATGCCACAGTTAACATCAAACCAGTCTGTGAAATGACCGTTTATTCTTACAGAACATAAAACATTTGTATAAATTGACTTAATAGCAGAACAAAAAGTCTGCGTAAAATGTAACACCAATTTAATTTAATTATTACCATAAAACATCCCTTTGTATAGTGTCGTAAGCCTTTTTAAAATCCTTTAATGATCAAAAATCAATCAAATTAGTAAGACTAGATAATTGGTCAATTGTACTACATTGTTGACAGAAACCATTTTGCCCGTCAGCCAGTACATTGTCATCTACCCATTGAGCTAATCTATCGCTCAGTATATTACAGTACACTTTGTAAAACATTGCTGCCAGATATGATTAATATTTATGTTCAATTATTTAACATAATCCTTGATTCATGTATTTTGCCTGAAGCATGGCTTATAGGTCACATGATACCAGTATTCAAAAACAAAGGAGACAAGATGAATCCTAAAAAATATAGACCTTTTACATTGTTATCTTGTTTAGGGAAAGTTATCCATATTTGAATGATAGATTAAATATTTTTTATAGAAGAATATAAATTTACATGAAAAAAAAAATGATCGCATATTTACATTGTATGCATTATTTGAATTACTCTCCCTCAGAAAGAAAAAAAACTGCACTGTGCATTTGTCGATGTCGAAAAAGCATTTGACTTTGTACACAGTAACTCATTATTTTTAAAACTTGTTCATACAAGAAATACTGGAAAACTTTAAGAATTATGAAAATGTAAAATCATACATTAAGGTTCATCATAACAAACGGACAAGTATGGCTGTATTTTCATGCCAAACAAAAATTACTCTGAGTACAGACTTACCCGATCACGTTGATGTTATGACTTAATTACTATCTCCTTAATCTAGCTATGTCCAAGGCTATTATCATAGTTACAAAAACGTGTCATATATATAATTGCAATATAAACAGTGAAATTAAATTAAATTATGTGCATGGACAAAATAAGTGTCGAACATCCTCTACGTTTGAAAATTATTTGGTCGCCATTTTTCAAAATTTTCTAAGAATAATACCATGTTTAAGCTTTATCAAAAGGAACCAATGTTCGATTATATGCTGCTTTAAGGTAAGACAATGACTGAAAACGCGAGCATCCAACAGTTATTTGATTTTCCTTGTTAAAATCTTACAAATTATACTTTTACCATGTCGCCCCACGCTGTCAATGTGGTCGCAATCTTGAAAAATAATACCAGATTTTCTGAAAATAGCTTATTTCCAAATCAATTTGGAAGGGACATAATAGAAAATTAAACTATTCCATATACGATATTTCAAATATTTGTGAATATAATAATAAACACATTTTCCCACAATTATTCCATCTATTTTGTTTAAATGGCAATTTAAGGTTAAACCCGACAGAAAATGCAATTTTACCGTAGTTGTATGATTTAACAGTGTGAACTATCGAGGCAACAAAGACAAATTTTCAAAAGCATTTGGAAGGGAGAAGATCAAAATTTAAACTTTTCCAAAAGGCATATTTATACATTGTATTTCTAAATATATGAGTAATTACTATATATTCCCACACTTTCTGTACCATGAACTTAAAGTAATGTATTTCATCGATTCATGACAGCCCTATGCATTTCTATACATTTTACTTGGGCTTGATACTAGTGTTGTGTGATGTCACCAAAGTCACGTGATGACTGCTATAGTTGGATATGACAACTGCAAAAAGATGTCTCTAAACAGCTTTGAAGGATTTGTAAAGTGATAAACAAGTTTAGAAATTCATTTCTAGAAGAGACTAGAGATTTGTAAAAAAAAACTCCATTTGGGAAATTGTTGAACACGTAAGATATGTAAATAAATTCCAAGATATTGGTCCAAACAATATGAAGATCTTTTGAAGCGAGTGCAAAACGAAGGAGAACCTGCTTTTCATAACCAAATAAAATGTAACAACTTCCTATTTTGGCCGCAAAATGAAACTGGAAATGCCTTTGTCACACGCATAGCTTGAGAACCGTAAAAGTGATGGGAAACTTTTCTAGACTTTTCATTTTTTGTCAGTAGACACTTTTACTAAGAGTATTTATTTATCCATAAAAACTAAACTGCTCCTCCGTCTTTATCGCAGGATGTTTCTTGAAATAGGGGTATTAGGTCGCTGCAAATGGGTATATTTGAAACATTTTGTAATTTGCTTATCCAAATTTGGACGCATTTATCATCGGTTGGGCAGCAATGGTTCATTCCAGGTCACAAAGTTGAGCAAACATAGTTGAGTATTATGCAATAATGTCATACTGCCTTACATATAATCTTGCATCAATAAGTATTCAAGAGTAGACATTGTATTTGATGTTTACTTAATGAATAATTTAAAGGCTGTGACAAGACAAATGCTATGTGTGTTATGCCAGATGGAAGGGTGTTGGTTCTGGTAGAACACCAAGGGTTTGTTGTTTTCTCTGTGAAGATGACAACGATACGATAATTTTCAAGTTTTTTAAGAAACTAAGAAAAATGTGTATATAACTCATGGTGAAAATATTCTTTGCAATTTCAATAAGGATACTTCCTATCTACCGCTTGTAATCATGAAGAAGCAGATACACGAATGTTCGTCCATGTTCGGTATGATTATGAGAAGTTTTGTGAAATGTATTTTTAGGAACTAAGTACTAACACAGATGAAATAGTATCAAGCATTGCAGCAATCGCAAAACTAGTTAGAACACGTTTTGGTTAGGTTATGGAAGGAATGAAGACCTTTGATGGCTTCTTGTACGTGACATCAAATGCGTTTGGTCCGTGTGTAGCTGCTTTTCCTTTCGTCCATGTATTCAGTGGATATGACACTTTGTCGAATTGTCGTTGGAAAAGGAAGAGGTCACCTTGGCTAACAATGGAAGGCTTTCCAGGTGTAAAGGACTTTTTTTGGCTTAAATATGAAGGGAAGCACGATTTGAATTGTTTGCCAAGACGTAGCGGCATTGTGACTCAATGTCGTCTACAAGAGGTTCTTTTCCAGAGCACATCAAAAGAGAAGTAGATCTAGAGGGAGTTGTTTGGGCTCAGCCTGATTCATGTATTCGACAGTTAAATGTACCAAGTCATGAACTGGGGTTGGGTGAGAGAAAGAACCAATGACAGATGAAAACCGAGATGAACTTCTTTGACTGCTGTTGTATCCTCGTGTCAGGAATTTCTGAAATGCTGAGGCAAATTTCCAGGTGTGTTTGTGACTGTAAATGCTATCGTTCTGATCTTCCTTGTATGGGTTATTGTATAGTCAACTGTCAGATAATTATAAGACGAGCATCCTGTCGTTCTAACCAATCTATGCATTTAAACTTAACAAAGAGTGTTATTACTTGTTAAGTTGATGAAAATGATTAAAATATCAGGGCCAGTTTCTACGAATTTGCCTCTAATTTGGAGACGGAAACCACTTTTTTTCTTCATATATGTGTTATTATGTCGTACTCAGAGGCTATTTTAAACGTTGTATCATAACTTACATTGGATTATACATAACACATCTTTCAAGGATTAAGATCCCTTGTATTAAACATTGCTTGAAAGTATAAAAATCGATTTTTTTTACTTTTTTGCCGACATTTTGAAACCGGAAGTCACCTAGAGTTTCATTAATGTATTGTCTAGTCGTTAATTATGGACTGTTATTTGCTTTTTATCAAATCTAACAACGGATTTTAACATATAACACACCTTTCAAAGGATAAACACATAATGGCTAATTTGTTATGACGCCATTTCAAATATGTGTGGTGGCCATCTTGAAAAAATGATTTTTTCTTATGGCCAGCAGCGGATTTTTTCTAAGTTTCATTTAGTTCACCTTTATACCAAATTTCATGCTTGTATCACGATTTGCACAATTATGTCCATAATACATTTGTATCTCCCACTATCGGTACCCAAATTGCAACGAGAAACCGAATTGCACCTATTTAGCAAAAAAAAGCAGCAGAAGTCTTACAAGTTTTCCTAGAGACTAAACAATTTGTATTTTTATGATTTGGTACTATGCACGTCTTTCAAAATAGGTAATTATATTTAGATATACACAAAACGTTCACAGTATTTATCAACAGATGAAAAAGCAAATTGTACCGAAACTTCGTCATGCAACGTCTTCAAAACGTCATCTTTTAAAAATTAGCAAATACAATATGTTTCAAGTATCCATTTCTTAAAAGAAGAGTAAGGATGGGCAAATATCCAATTGTTCAAAATATTTGAAAAAAATAAACAAAAGCTTTGTTATTCGACTTTTGACGATGCGAAATTTAGCATGGATGCAATTTGTGTACTAATCATTACAGAATCATTAATGGTGTATAGGTAAGTTTAGACCAATGTTTCTATGATGCCATATGAATTAAAAATCGAATTCGTGTACCTATATAATGAAGAAGGATACGGCTACAAAATAATCACAAGAAACGTTGTTGAAAAAATTGTCAAAATAGGTGCAATTTGGGTACCGTCACGTTAAATATCTTATATAGGCCCCTCTTGTTTTCCATGGGCATATACTACGTTATTCTGATGCTTACTGCACATCACGTGTTATTCCTTATGCAATTGCATAACACAATAAAACTTATCATTCATGATAACACGAGGTCCGACAATAAAGTGCACAGGTGCATTAATTAAAAAAATGATAAAAATCGTGTTTTCATGATCCTAGCTAAAAACTGTAATTATAGCATGTATAAGTATTGAATGCTTCTTTTTGTAACTTCATAGTGTTGTAAAAGCGTTGACCGTGCGCATATTTTTAGAATGAAGCGCAAAGCGCTTCATACATACAAAATGTACTTCGGTCAACGCTTTTACACTCAAATGAAGTTACAAAAAGAAGCATTCAATTCTTATGTAAAATTACATATCTCGACATGGCAGCGACCGTAAAATAACACGATAAGAAAAAAGAATTGGGTGTATTGTTAAATAATATGCAATAAGTTGTTGTAAGATATATCAAAAGGTCGCTGTTCACCAGAAGGGCTGCATAAAATTTATACAATGCTAGAAAAGACTTGTAAATACGGAATTGTGATTTTGGTGGCAAACAGTTACTCCCTTAATGAAAAAAAAAGCAAATAA
Source organism: Mytilus galloprovincialis (assembly GCA_037788925.1). Lineage (NCBI taxonomy): Eukaryota > Metazoa > Mollusca > Bivalvia > Mytilida > Mytilidae > Mytilus > Mytilus galloprovincialis. The sequence goes on from CM075338.1 coordinate 39,433,404, forward strand.
AATACTATCTATCTATGACAAAAATTCAGTATGCATGCATAGCAACAAAAACTAAATAAAAAACGCACACACAAAACTCAAATGACCAGTTCTTTTATTAAAGTTTTTCGTCTCAAAGTCACAGTGCAAGTCACATTGTGATGTATATATGCAGTTTGTTTTAGAAACTTTTGCAATTAACTTATCCTGTTCAAAACTTCTTCCCGTGGTATACAGGGGCATGCAGATGCCTCGGCTGATGGAAGTGGTATTTTATTATTTTATCAATACGTACAATTCTTTACTGCTTCGAACGTTTTGTGTATACTTAAACATAAGTTAACCATGTGGACTCGGTGCATTGCGTTTGCGCGCATTACCATTACATTTGCGCACAAAAATCATTACGTTTGCGCGCAGCTTTCCATTACATTTGCGCGCATTTTTTTGGGCAGGTAAACTCAGGTAAAATACAGGTAATAATGCTTATTTATCTATTAATTTGTTCAATTATTTATAAGTATCAGTACCCCTTCCGTTAGTCTTAGTATGTTGTCTCTATGAAACATTCCCCATTTCCATTCGTAATGTTATCATAAGGCACATATTTTGAAAGTATTCAATCAGTATTTTTTTTAGGGAAAATACAGGTTATAATGCTTATTTATCTATTAATTTGTTCAATTATTTACAGGTATCAGTACCCCTTCCTTTAGTATAAGTTTCATAAGGCAGGGAAAAAAGAGATAAAACCGCATTTTTTTTCAATTTTCAGACACATTTCAATAAGTGTATGCAAAATTTTAAGAAAATCCTTGACATAGCCCATTCATATATTGTAACTTGACCTTAAGCTATAACGGAGTTCTTACTTGCTTTTATAATTCAATATGAATAGTATATAATTTGACTGATAAACAAACTATTTTTAAAATTAATAATTGATTAGTATGAAAATACAAAAAAAATTAGTTATTTATAACTTAATATAATTTTTATTTATACTTTTACCTGAGATTACCTGTAAAATAAATGCGCGCAAATGTAATCAAAAGCTGCGCGCAAACGTGGACTCGGAAGACGTACATACATGTACAATGAAAGATAAATTATAAGCCGAGTAAGTCGGGCGGCATCCCATCTGGCCTTGAACATGTTGAAGGCATAAAACTTTGCTCAGTGCTCGGAGCACAAAAATCATGCTCGAAACATGAAATCCATCAATTTGATTGAATGATTTTCGAGTCTGAGTACAAAAATCATGCTCGAAAGTTTTATGACCGTGAGTTCAGAAATGGTCAATCATAGTAAAATTCATATAAAAAAATATAAAATTATTTGTAAGCACATGTTAACTGATAAAAAAAATTGGCAGTGGCTATTTTGCCGGCTCTGACAAAAAAATATCTTAATTCAAGCCGGCAGAATAGCATACTTTTATAGAAATTGCTATTTTACTTGCACCAGCAATATATAGTGGTTATGTTATTGTCTCGGTTCTTTGTAAAAAAGGAAATTTAGTTATTACTTCTGAAAAATACTATGTAAATGTGCATTGTCAACACAAAGGATCACTTCTTCTTCTTCTTCTTCTTCTTCTTCTTCTTCTTCTTCTTCTTCTTCTTCTTCTTCTTCTTCTTCTTCTTCTTCTTCTTCTTCTTCTTCTTCTTCTTCTTCTTCTTCTTCTTCTTCTTCTTCTTCTTCTTCTTCTTCTTCTTCTTCTTCTTCTTCTTCTTCTTCTTCTTCTTCTTCTTCTTCTTCTTCTTCTTCTTCTTCTTCTTCTTCTTCTTCTTCTTCTTCTTCTTCTTCTTCTTCTTCTTCTTCTTCTTCTTCTTCTTCTTCTTCTTCTTCTTCTTCTTCTTCTTCCAGGTAAGGAACCGGATTCATTGCTGAATGTTAATGGTTCCGCCCGCGCGAAAACTTTACGCAGTGTCGGGCAACACAGAAAGATTTCTCTTGGCTATTTACAAATTACATTCAAAACGTTCGCAAAAAATATACAATTAAAATTATTTACAACTGGTTTTCCTACTTCCTTTCAGAGCATGCCTTCAGGGCAGCTCTGAATCCCTCAACGGTGTTGGTCGCTGTAACTGTTGTTGGTAGGTTGTTCCAGTCCCTCATTGTCCTCGGGAAAAAAGATTGGCCGTAGGTGTCTGTACTTGTTCTTTCTTGGAAAAAGCGGTTTTTACCTCTGGTCCGGTCATCACTCGGGGTCAAATATTGGTGACGGTCTATATCTATAAGTTCATGCTGGATCTTGAATAGCATGCATAATCTATTTGTATTCCTCCGTTCTTCTAGGCTTTCCCACTTTAGATTTTTTACCATATTTGTGACACAGCCAGGTGTTCGGTCTGTGTAGTTGTTATTCACAAATCGTGCAGCTCTTTTCTGTACCTGTTCAATTGCCTTGATTTTATTTTGGGCGGTTTGGTCCCATACTGTGCTATCATATTCCACTGCAGGTCTTACCATGGACACATATGCAGCTGCCTTTACAGGTTTTGTACAGCCTTTTAGGTTTCTACGTATAAATCCCAACGTTCTGTTTCCTTTGCCTACTGTATTATCTTTATGTTTATCCCATGTTAGGTTGTTGCTGATGGTTACTCCAAGATATTTACTTGCTTCCTCTGTGTCTAGAGTATGACCGTGTAGATGGTACGATGTTTGTATCACTGGTCTATTTTTGGGATATATTCTAATAACAAGGCATTTTTTGGCATTAAAACTCATCTGCCATTTGTTTTCCCAGTCTTCCAATGCTGTTAAGTCCTTTTGAAGACGTTCACTGTCAGCTTGATTGGTGATGGTACGAAAGAGTAGGCTGTCATCCGCAAACAATTTGGTCTCTGATGTAGATGCTGTTTCTGGCATGTCATTATTGTAGGCCAGGAACAGTAATGGACCAAGGACTGTGCCTTGGGGTACACCAGAGAGTACTGGTACTTGTGAAGAGACGGCACCCTCTAATATCACGCTCTGCTTTCTGTTATGTAGGAAGGAGCGAATCCATTTATTGGTTTTGGGGTTAACGCCGCAGTCTCCAGCTTGTGTAGGAGGCGGTGATGTGGTACCTTGTCAAATGCTTTTGCAAAGTCAAGTAGGATGATGTCTACTTAGGGGACGACCATTTGATATTCTGGGGGGGGGGGGGGGGGGGGGGGGCAGGATGATTTGTTTTTGCTCGGTTATTTATTTTTGTAAACTGAGAGGACAGATTATTCATTTTCTGCACTTTTGAAGCAAGATTTTTCATTTTCATTAAAGCAAGGGACTGATTATTCATTTTCACAACTATATTTATGATATTCGAAAACATACAATTTTTTAAGTATTTGTTAATTATGAATAAAACATGTAGAGTCAAGTCATAATGTACCATTTAATCAGAAAAGATCATTATCCCCTGCAGAAATTTTAAGATTCAAGATTTCATTCATAACCTCAGACACATACTTGTGTACAAGGGGACAGTATATATATATACAAACATTTTAAGATAATACATAGCGATACAGGACAAACAAAACACAAATACATAGCAATAATTATATTATAAAGGACTATTGGTATAACTCGATTAAGTATTTTATAATTTCCTTCACGAAATAATAAATCATTTATAATCCCAAGCAATACACATGTATTGCATACATACATAGTATTAAAGTTAATTAAGTTTGATTTGACCTAGCCTGTTTGAAAAGTATTGTCAAAGATATTTCGCCGAGCGGAGCGAGGCCAAAAAATTTTTGAAGGGTTTTGGAACCGCTGAAGGCCCAAGAAGCTATAGACCTGCTGAGTTATTTATTTTCAATACATTGCAAGTCAGGTTATTTATTTTCAAACTAGCACAGAACAAACCATTTATTTTTGTGATTATCAAGGCTGAGTTATTTATTTTCAAAATCCTCCTGCCCCCCCCCCCCCAGAATATCAAATGGTCGTCCCCTTATTCGAATTGCATATGATATGTGTAAACAATATCGTTTTAGTCTGTCTTCAGTTTATACCTTAAGCCATCAAAATACTCATATTTTCTTTTTTTTTTTTCCCCCGTTTATTTTAATAGTTTTTACATATTATTGTTAAAACGAAACATTCATACTTGTTTTTGTGCTTTAATACAAATGTCTATTATCCGATTTTGCAAATTACTTGTCAGTTAAAATTTAAATAAAACCATGATTTTTCATAACTTATTTCATCGACACAGAGTTGCCTCATGCAATTGTTTTTTTTTTTAAATTTTCCCCGGGCGCCTTTCTTTTCTCCTGTCGCTTTTTTTTATCTTCATATGTTCTGCCAATAAAGGCTCACCTTCAGTACGAAGTAATAAATCCATGATGATATAAATCCAATCACCAACAGAATTATAATACAGTCTGTAAACAATAAAAGTATGTCAATATATTCCTTCACCAATATCACATACAATTATTAAGTCTTATTCACGGAATTTAGAATATATTTACTTTTAATTAATAATAACTTACAGTCCACATATTAAGATAACCTCCAGCTTTCACTAAATACTATATTGTTTATAATGGTAATAATTGTTGGCCGTTATTGAACTAGTTTTTAATTCGGTAATCAGATTATTTTCTGCAGAGTTATCGTTCTTACAAAACAACACATGTGAAAATACCGAAAAGAAAATCACAAGTTAGTTTTGCATTGAAAAGGTTGATTTCCAGTTAATAACATGACAACTGAAGAAGAACAAGTAGAGGAGCCTGATCAAGAAGATGACAGCAAGAAGGACAAATCAAAGAAACACGATTCAGGGGCGGCAGATTTAGAAAAAGTAACTGATTTTGTCGAGGAAACGGAAATCTCGGCACAAAGCATTGGCGATGTAAGTGGGTTATTATTACAGAACTGAATTGCAAAACTGAAAAAGTAATTCATTGTGATGACTTTGAGTTTGAATAAACAATTTAGGGGGGTGTTGCTCGGTGGATGAGTGGAATAAGGCTTAAGTACCACTGTTCAATAGGGTTCATTAGCCCTAATAGTAATAACATGTTCTCCCTGAGTTTTTTCGCCCATTGATTCCATTCACCCTACCAAAAAGTTATACTGCATACATAGTCAGAGCTCAGACTAGTCCGATATTACTCTGACGTCCGACAGCTGTTTTGCCAGACAAGCTGGGGCCGTGGGACATCAGAGCTTGTCCAATATTAGTCCAAATAATTATGACGTTTGGCAAGGCTATTTTTATTTTTTTCTGGGACGCCTTCCTACAAAGTCATGACGCCGAAGCCATTTTTTACGTCTGGAGTTTGAGAGCAAATTTTGAGGGGAACTTTAAAATCTAATTTTGACAAGAAATTTTTATTGCCGGTTAGAAATTTTTACGTAGTTACAAAGTCCTACCTTTTTTGTGCTTATTGATGGAAAATATTTCCAGAAATATCCAAAAGAAAGGATAAAACAAGATAAGATTCCATTTGAAGTGGGGGAATATTTATTTTGTTTGGTAAAGATTTCCCACAATTACCAACGGCATGTGACTTCCGGTGAATATAAAATTCAATAAAAAATAAAATAGTTGCCCAGACGTCATAATTATTTGGACTATTCCCATATCTAAAAGTGGATATTTGCCCACCCAAAATAGATGCGCTGCTTGGTTGCTTCTGGAGCCGACTGGGGGCCTTGGAATTTTATAAATCAGGCAACAAGCTAAAAGGAAATGTGAGCTTTTGCCATCACTTGGCGTCCGTCGTCATCCATCCTTCGTCGTTGTCGTAAACTATTTCAAAGATCTTCTCCTCTGAAACTGTTGAACCAATTACAACCAAACTTCAGCTGAATGATCCTTAAGGTATCTAGAATAAAGATTGTGTTTTATTTTCCATTTTGTGAAAAAAACATGGCCGCCATGGCTAAAAATAGAACATGGGGGTAAAATGCAGTTTTTGGCTTATATCTCAAAAACGAAAGCATTTGGAGCAAATCTGACATGGGGATGTTTTTTGAGTCAACATCTATCAGCCCTCAAATTTTCAGATGAATCAAACAACCCATTGTTGGGTTGCTGCCACTTAATTGGCAATTTTAATGAAATTTTGCAGTTTTTGGTCATTATCTTGAATATTATTATAGATAAAGATAAACTGTAAACAGCAAAAATGATCAGCAAAGTAAGATCTACAAATAAGTTAATATGACCAAATTGTCAATTGACCCCTTAAGGGGTTATTGTCCTTTAATGACAATTTTTCACAATTTGTTCATCATATTTGCTAACTTTAAAAAATCTTCTCCTCTAAAACTACTCAACCAAATTCCACCAAACTTCAACTGAATGATCAGTAGGGTGTATAAAATAAAGTTTGTGTTTTATTTTTTATTTCGACAAAAAACATGGCCGTCATGGCTAAAAATTGAACACAGGGTAAAATGCAGTTTTTGGCTTATATCTCAAAAACTCCAGCATTTAGAGCAAATAAGACAAGAAGTTAAAGTATTTATTAGTTCAAGGTCTACCTGTCCTGAAATTTTCAGCCGAATTGGGTAACTGGTTTTTCAGCCTGTATAATGCCCCTGAATTGATGATTTTAAAGAAACTTTGCAGTTTTTAGCTCACCTGGCCTAAAAGGCCAAGTGAGCTTTTCCCATCACTTGGCGTCCAGCGTCCGTCGTCCATCGTCGTTAACTTTTACAAAAATCTTCTACTCTGAAACTACTGGGCCAAATTAAACCAAACTTGGCCACAATCATCATTGAGGTATCTAGTTTAAAAAGTGTGTTTTTTTACCCGGCCAACCAACCAAGATGGCCGCAATGGCTAAAAATAGAACATAGGGGTAAAATGCAGTTTTTGGCCTATAACTCAAAAACCAAAGAATTTAGAGCAAATCTGACATGGGGTAAAATTGTTTATCAGGTCAAGATCTATCTGCCCTGAAATTTTCATATGAATCAGACAACCCATTGTTGGGTTGCTGCCCCTAAAATGGTAATTTTAAGGAAATTTTACTGTTTTTGGTTACTATCTTGAATATTATTATAGATGGAGATAAACTGTAAACAGCAATAATGTTCAGCAAAGTAAGATTTACAAATAATTCAACATGACCAAAATGGTCAGTTGACCTCTTTAGGAGTTATTGCCCTTTATAGTCAGCGTCACTGATGAGTCTTATGTAGACGAAACGCGCGTCTGGCGTATAAAATTATAATCCTGGTACTTTTGATAACTATTTAACCATTTTTCGTAAATCTCCATGATATTTTACAAAAATCTTCTCTGAAATTACCGGGACAAATTAATCCAAACTTGGCAACAATCATCTTTGGGGTATCTTGTTTAAAAATAGTGTTTTTTGACCCGGCCAACCAACCAAGATGGCAGCCATGGCTAAAATTAGAACATAGGGGTAAAATGCAGTTTTTGGCTTATAAATCATGTAAATCAAAAACAAAAGCATTTTATATAATAGAGCAAATCTGACAAGGAGTAAAATTGTTTATCTGGTGAAGATCTATCTGCCCTGAAATTTTAAGATGAATGGGACAACCCATTGTTGGGTTGCTGCCACTGAATTGGTAATTTTAAGGAAATTTTGCTGTTTTTGGATATCATCTTGAATATTATTATGGATAGAGATAAACTGTAAACTGCAAAAATGTTCAGCAAAAGTAAGATTTACAAATAAGTCAACAGAACCAAAATGATCAGTTGACCCCTTTAGGAGTTATTGCCCTTTATAGTCAATTTTTAACCATTTTTCGTAAATGTTAGTTAACTTTCACAAAAATCTTCTACTCTGAAACTACTGGGCCAAATTTTACCAAACATAGCCAGAATCATGATTAGGCTATCTACAGTTTGTAGTTTAAAAATTGTGTTTTGTGACAGGGCAAACCAACCAAGATGGTCGCTACAGCTAAAAATAGAAAATAGGGGTAAAATGCAGTTTTTGGCTTATAACTCAAAAAACCAAAGCATTTAGAGCAAATCTGACAAGGGCGTAAAATTGTTAACTGGTCAACATCTATCCGCCCTGAAATTTTTAGATGAATCGGACAACTCGTTTGTTAGGTTGCTGCCCCTAAATTGGTAATTTTAAGGAAATTTTGCTGTTTTGGGTTATTATGTTAAATATTATTATAGATAATTTTAAGCAGCAAGAATGTTCAGTAAAGTAAGATGTACAAACACATCACAATCACCTAAACACAATTTTGTCATGAACTGCCTGCTACATTTTTTGTACCTTTGTTTAATTCACATATACCAAGGTGAGCGACACAGGCTCTTTAGAGCCTCTAGTTGGTTATTATCTTGAATATTATTATAGATACAGATAAACTGTTAAAAGCAAAAATGTTAAGCAAAGTAAGATCTACAAATAAGTCAATTTGACCAAAATTGTCAATTGACCCCTTAAGGAGTTATTGCCCTTTAAAGACTTTTTTCACAATTTGTTCATCATGTTGACTTACTTTAAAAAATCTTCTCCTTTAAAACTGCTGTATCAATTTCAGCCAAACTTAGGCTAAATGAGTTTCAGAGTATCTAGTATAAATTTTATATTTTATTTCCTTGTATGTCAAGAAACATAGCTCCTATGGCTAAAATAGAACATAGGAGAAAAAGATTTTTTTTTTTTGCGTTTGAAGAAAATAGGACGATTCAAAGAACATTTAAATAAATTGAAAAGCCAAAATAATCATTGATGAGAGATTTAACCCAAAAAATTAAGGTGAGCGATTCAGGCTATTGAGAGCCTCTTGTTCATTTATCTCTTCATTTATGTACAAGTTTCACCTACCTGCCAACCTTTATTTTCCCATATCTTAACAGTTTTCATAGTGACCCCTCCATTTCTGCATTTTGACTTTCACTTTCAAATATGGACGTCAAGTTACGAGAGAGTTCATGGCTCAAATATGCAAATATTTATATTTTTTTTTACCTCCTTTATAGGAGATCTATGTTTAACATCTAGAAGCAACCACGTTTTTTCACCTCCTTTAGAGGAGATCAGTAATAAGCATTTAGTTCCTACCACGATAACAATCGGAAGCTCTCGGACATTTAGGTTATTGCATCGTAAATGAACAAGGTGTTACATTATGGTCATTTGCACTGTTTTCTCATGGTCATGTGATAATCTTTGAAAATGAAAGTCAAAATGCAAAAATGGAGGGGTCACTATGAAAACTGTTAAAATATAGAAAAATAAAGGTTGGCAGGTAGGTGAAACTTACATAAATGAAGAGAGAAATGAAAAATGAAGAGATTGATGCCCGATTTATAAAATTCCAAGGCCTCCAGTCGGCTCCAGAAGCAACCAAGCAGCGCATCTATTTTGGGTGGGCAAATATCCACTTTTTGATATGGGACAAACTCTGACGTCCCACGGCCCCAGCTTGTCTGGCAAAACAGCCGTTGGACGTCAGAGTAATCTCGGACTAAGCTCAGACATAAATAAGTCTGAATTTGCTTTTGACTCATACAGGTCTAAATTTGTAAGTTTTAGGATTTGTCTCCCTTTAATGCAAGACAAAATACGACTTAGTCAAATATTGTTAAGCAAGAAATAATTGACCACAATCAAAAAGTTGCAAATACACAGACTCCTTCAAGTCGATAAGTTATCAAAATTGGTTAACTTCAAGACCCATGCATATTTATTAAAAGGTCATGCATCTAAATCAAATAATGAGAACATTGAAAGACAATGCTTTGTCTTCTAAAGAAAAATATGAATGAGAGTCTAAAAAATCGGAGATAATGTCAATTAACCTTACAATGCAACCACCTTTAACCACACTTAATGAGGTAAAACATCTGTGTTTAGTAAGGATGTTCAATAAGATAATTAAATATAGAAAGCTCAAGTCCATGTGAACTCTAAGACAGGTTTTTGCTGTCATAGGTGGTGTACTTTGGCCACCAAGTAAAATTAAGTTTTTTCATCAACATAAATAGACCTAAACAAGTCTGTCATTTTCTGACTTAGATAAGTCTAAAATTGAAAGCAGATTTTTATAATAAAGAGTATGTTTTGACTTTAAGTCAAAAACAAAAATCTACTTGTTTATGTCTGAGCTCTGACTGTACATCATTTACATTCGTGATTCACTGAATACAATTATTTTGTTCACAAATATCAATAACATAAATGCAAATGTAATTCAGTATTCTACTCTGCAAATCAAAGGGAAATGATAAATCGATTGACATTGACCATAAATATAACATTGGATTTGACATCCTTTAGCAGTCAAATCTACATGTAAATATGACCGGACCGGATTGCATGTCAATAAGTGGGGGAACTAGCTGACATTCTGCGACCCAGTTCCTATCATATTATTTTGTAGGGGAACTTACTCTTAATAATGATGGTAGAGCATAGGTATCTCATTGTCTGGTTTTCTTCATATAACGCACAAGAAGTCAATAAAACACTAAGTTCAATGATGGTATATTAATTAATCTCGTATAGATAAAGCATTCATATTTACAACACAAGAAATATATGTATACGAATATGCAACTAAGTCACCATGATGTGACAAAACCCTAAGTTATCCAATCTCTAAAATTACATAAAGTTCATATATCCAAGTCACTTTCTAAAACGCATCTCCATCTGCCATAATTTCAATAATCATTTTATGTATATCATATTAACTTGACCAATCAAAATACATAACTCCTCAAGTTTAACTTAATCCCTAATCCAGAATTAAGAAAGACAGTCTAATTATGTTTTCTTTGAAACGTGAATTATTTGCATTAAGCCTTTACTTAGTTTTGACATGTTGACATTCTAATACTTTGATTTATCCTTAAAGAAATAAAGAAAATATAGATTTATTTATACAAATATTATAACGCTTGACCGTTGTCCGAACTTTTAAGATGCTCTTTATAACTTTACTAGACATATATATAATTTGGTAACTGCTGCAGTCTCATTGTCCAGACAAGTTCAATAGTTTATAAAAATGCTTATTTGACATATTTGAAGTATCCTACGCTTGAAAATGTATAGAACATTTAAACAATAATTTTATGTAAAATAGTTTACAAAGTAGAACTGCATACATTAACTAATAAACCATATGAAATAAAATAAATTACATTTTTCTATTACAATACAAAACTATTCAAAAATATTGCTAAGGAAAAATACCTCATTTTTCCTTGGTGATATAAACATGCTAAAAGATTTGATTGTGCTGTGTACATGGTTATCGTCCTTTGATTTTCGTTGTCCACGAATATAGTCCTTAGTGTGGACAATGTGTTACTTGTCAATTTTTGTTATACCCCTTCCAAATTTATTTCTTCATGTTTTATGCCTCATATAGCAAGTTGGGGGATGAAATGACACTGTAAAAAAAAATTGGGTCATAAATATTTAAGTAAAGTAGTGATTAGGTCCAGCTGAAAAAGGTCCAAAATTAGCACTTCGGAAGCTGTCTAAAGATTTCAAGACCCCCTTAACATAAAATTGTCCATATTTTGAGTTAGAGCTGATGAAGTTTTCTATAATTTTGATATAATTTGTCCCAAAAGTAGTACAACACACTGTAAAAATATTAATGAGAAAGCGCAGGTGTTTTTTTTTTTTATTTTCATTTATTGTCTAAAAGAAATGCACTACGAAATAACTGTGTACTCGGACCACATGGTGTAATATAATAATTTTTGAAGTGGCAGAAAACTTTATATTTTGATATATAAAGTAATGCTCTTTGTATTGTAAATTTTTGTGTACTGACATTTTCCTGTATGTGAATGGAGGTTTGCCTTGATTGGCAGAATTACAATTACAGATTACAGAAATATTGCGGCAATATAATATTCTGTAAATTTTTCAACAAACTTCAACATATTTTGTTCAAATACTTGAAAATTATGCGACTAGACAGCAATTAGAAGAAGAAAAATCAGGGCGAATGAACCCTTGGCTAACAGGTATCAAGTCAAACAGGTACTAAGGCGAACAGACCTGGATTCAAGTACTACTTAGACCACTTCTAAACCACAAGCCCCTGATTCATATGCAGTGAAAATCCTGACTAGCCAGTCAACACAGTCACTGAGGTGTGATTTCAAACCAAGCTCATGCTGGTGCACTTGAATCGAAAATTAAAAAGCTGATGATTTCTTGTGAATTTGACAAACAAATCACGATCCGTAATTGCTTATTTTAGTATTGTCACAAAAGATCCGAGTTTAATTTTGTCTGCAAAATCAAAAGAAACATTAGCTAGGACTTATTGGTTTGAGTTATTAAAATCATTTCTGTTTTAGACTTCCCTTAATTGCTTTTGAATAATTTAAGAAAAATGGTAGTAAAATTCAGGAAGTAAATGCAATGCAACATTTAACAAGTTTGTTGATGCTACAAGTAATGAGCATACTCTTGACATGCTTAATGGTGGTCACTTTGTTTATTTGTTCATTCTATTTATATGGGGAAATTGATTAATGTTTGCATTATTTATAGTTCCATAACTCTTTCTCCCGAGACCGTCCATGTAATTATTCTTGTTGGGACTTCCTGCTCCTTGCATGTGTCTGACATACGGCCTAGCCGGGCTCAATGTATCTAGGAACTATAAGTATTACATCACTCACAGGGTTCAGGGCAGTCTTCACTTAGAATTTGAAATGAGCAAACACTGACTTGCAAATATGGAACCTTTGTTTTTACAAGTCGACTAACTGCCACCGTATTTTAGTATATATTATATTGTAATTATATTCAATCATTTATGTTTTTTAAAATAAACATCTTTATGTTTACCGTACGTAGTTTTATGTAGTTTGTCCAATATCCCAGAACTTGGGTAGACCAGTGGAAAACTCACTCCTGTTACACATGCAGTAATGTGATTTTGACATTTCTCGATTAAAAAAAAAAAGGCATCAGCGTTTAAATTGATTTATCTCAAAACATGCAAAATGACCGAAATAAGGTGAAAAAATTCCAAATCCTTGATGTAGAATAAATTAACTGTGTTTAAGTTTGAAGATATTACAGTGCTGAAATTGCCTAATGAACATGATGAGAGAAGAATGTAATGAGCTCATATTTGATTTTTTTTATTTCAGGCTATGAACAAATTAACAGAGAAAAAGACCAAAGAAAGAGCAGAATTCATTGCAAGAGAGAAAGAATTGTCAAAGATAAAAATAAGTAAAGAGGATGTGGATTTAATTGTAAGTAAAACTGAAGGAGGTACAGAACACATACATGACATAAGGGATTTAACTCTTTAAGTAAAATACCATATTATGGGTGAACAGAATTACTAAGGGAGTTAACTCTTTAAGTAAAATACCAAGTTATGGGTGAACAGAATAACTAAGTGAGTTAACTCTTTAAGTAAAATACCAAGTTATGGGTGAACAGAATAACTAAGGGAGTTAACTCTTTAAGTAAAATACCAAGTTATGGGTGAACAGAATAACTAAGGGAGTTAACTCTTTAAGTAAAATACCAAGTTATGGGTGAACAGAATAACTAAGGCAGTTAACTCTTTAAGTAAAATACCATATTATGGGTGTACAGAATAACAAAGGGAATTAACTCTTTAAGTAAAATACCAAGTTATGGGTGAACAGAATAACTAAGGGAGTTAACTCTTTAAGTAAAATACCAAGTTATGGGTGAACAGAATAACTAAGGCAGTTAACTCTTTAAGTAAAATACCATATTATGGGTGAACAGAATAACTAAGGCAGTTAACTCTTTAAGTAAAATACCAAGTTATGGGTGTACAGAATAACAAAGGGAATTAACTCTTTAAGTAAAATACCAAGTTATGGGTGAACAGAATAACTAAGGCAGTTAACTCTTTAAGTAAAATACCAAGTTATGGGTGTACAGAATAACAAAGGGAATTAACTCTTAAAGTAAAATACCAAGTTATGGGTGAACAGAATTACTAAGGGAGTTAACTCTTTAAGTAAAATACCAAGTTATGGGTGTACAGAATAACAAAGGGAATTAACTCTTTAAGTAAAATACCAAGTTATGGGTGAACAGAATAACTAAGGCAGTTAACTCTTAAAGTAAAATACCAAGTTATGGGTGAACAGAATTACTAAGGGAGTTAACTCTTTAAGTAAAATACCAAGTTATGGGTGTACAGAATAACAAAGGGAGTTAACTCTTTAAGTAAAATACCAAGTTATGGGTGAACAGAATAACTAAGGGAGTTAACTCTTTAAGTAAAATACCAAGTTATGGGAGAACAGAACACCTAAGTGAGTTAACTCTTTAAGTAAAATACCAAGTTATGGGTGTACAGAATAACAAAGAGAATTAACTCTTTAAGTAAAATACCAAGTTATGGGTGAACAGAACACCTAAGGGATTTAACTCTAAGTAAAATACCAAGTTATGGGTGAACAGAATAACATAGGGAGTTAACTCTTTAAGTAAAATATCAAGTTATGGGTGAACAGAATAACTTAGGGAGTTAACTCTTTAAGTAAAATACCAAGTTATGGGTGAACAGAATAACTTAGGGAGTTAACGCTTTAAGTAAAATACCAAGTTATGGGTGTACAGAATAACTAAGGGAGTTAACTCTTTAAGTAAAATACCAAGTTATGGGTCACTTCTTGTACAAGTTATTTTTATACAACAACAAAGTTTTGGGATCCCGATTATTATATATTTTTATCATGTTGTCGTCAGTGTTATATAAGATATTTGTTGTCCAGACAATAACTTTAGTTTAACTGTATAGATCTCTATGAAATTAAGCCAAAAGGTTCATGGATAGATACCCCAAACCTTTGTTTTTCAGTTATTAAAAAAAACTATATATACAAGATGCACAATACAGATTAACACACATACATGTATGTCCATAGAATGACATAGATAAACGTGTACACCACTGGGTCGATGCCACTGCTAGTGGACATTTCGTCTCCTTGGGTATCACCATCTCAATAGTCAGCACTTCAGTGTTGACATGATTGTCAATTATATGGTAATTTTTGTAAATTTCCTGGTTTACAAAACTTTTACTTTTTCGAAAATCTAAGGAGTAGATTACTTTAGCCGTATTTGGCACAACTTTTTGGAATTTTGGATCATCAATGCTCTTCAACTTTTAAACTCTTTTGAAATGAGCATCACTGATGAGTATTATGTAGACGAAACACGCGTCTGGCGTATTAGATTATAATTCTGGTACCTTTGATAACTATTACTCACAATTCCTTTCATGCATATATGTATTAAGCTAAACCACTATCAGTGTATCCTAAACTCTGTCTGATGGACAAAATATCAGACAAAAAACAATTTGCTCAGACAGAATTTTTCTGAATTTCTTGGTTGAATATATACATGATATAGCAGAAAATTTCAAATTTCTTTTATGTCAGAGAAACAATAAAACATATTAAACAGAATATATATATGCATATGTATATAAATAAAAATGAAATGGGAACTGTGTCTAAGAGGCCACAACCTGACCAAAGATCTGAAAATAGCCCAAGGCTCTAATATAACTGGATCTTCAACAATATACAAATATAAGATGGAGAATAAGGCAGTCTGAAAACCATAGAAAGAGAGAGAGAAGGAACATTTTTATGCTCTGCAACGAAGTTGTCGGTGCCATATATTTTTATACGACCGCAAAATTTGAAAAAATTTTCGTCGTATATTGCTATCACGTTGGCGTCGTCGTCGTCGTCGTCGGCGTCGTCGTCATCCGGCGTCCGAATACTTTTAGTTTTCGCACTCTAACTTTAGTAAAAGTGAATAGAAATCTATGAAATTTTAACACAAGGTTTATGACCACAAAAGGAAGGTTGGTATTGATTTTGGGAGTTTTGGTCCCAACATTTTAGGAATTAGGGGCCAAAAAGGGCCCAAATAAGCATTTTCTTGGTTTTCGCACTATAACTTTAGTTTATGTTAATAGAAATCTATGAAATTTTGACACAAGGTTTATGACCACAAAAGAAAGGTTGGGATTGATTTTGGGAGTTTTGGTTTCAACAGTTTAGGAATTAAGGGCCAAAAAAGGGCCCAAATAAGCATTATTCTTGGTTTTCGCACAATAACTTTAGTTTAAGTAAAAAGAAATGAATGAAATTTAAACACAATGTTTATGACCACAAAAGGAAGGTTGGTATTGATTTTGGGAGTTAAGGTCCCAACAGTTTAGGAATTAGGGGCCAAAAAGGGACCCAAATAAGCATTTTTCTTGGTTTTCGCACCATAACGTTAGTATAAGTAAATAGAAATCTATGAAATTTAAACACAAGGTTTTTGACCATAAAAGGAAGGTTGGTATTGATTTTGGGAGTTTTGGTCCCAACAGTTTAGGAATAAGGGGCCCAAAGGGTCCAAAATTAAACTTTGTTTGATTTCATCAAAATTGAATAATCGGGGTTCTTTGATATGCCGAATCTAACTGTGTATGTAGATTCTTAACTTTTGGTCCCGTTTTCTTATTGGTCTACATTAAGGTCCAAAGGGTCCAAAATTAAACTTGACAAAAAATGAATTGGTTGGGTTCTTTGATATGCTGAATCTAAAAATGTACTTAGATTCTTGATTATTGGCCCAGTTTTCAAGTTGGTCCAAATCAGGGTCCAAAATTAAACTTTGTTTGATTTCATCAAAAATTGAATAAATGGGGTTCTTTGATATGCCAAATCTAACTGTGTATGTAGATTCTTCATTTTTGGTCCTGTTTTCAAATTGGTCTACATTAAAGTCCAAAGGGTCCAAAATTAAACTTAGTTTGATTTTAACAAAAATTGAAATCTTGGGGTTCTTTGATATGCTGAATCCAAACATGTACTTAGATTTTTGATTATGGGCCCATTTTTCAAGTTGGTCCAAATCAGGATCTAAAATTATTATATTAAGTATTGTGCAATAGCAAGTCTTTTCAATTGCAAAGTATTGCACAATGGCAAGAAATATCTAATTGCACAATATTGTGAAATAGCAATATTTTTTTTTAATTAGAGTTATCTTTCTTTGTCCAGAATAGTAAGCAAGAAATATCTAATTGCAAAATATTGTGCAATAGCAAGATTTTTTTTTAATTGGAGTTATCTTTCTTTGTCCAGAATCAACTTAAATCTTTGTTATATACAATATACAATGCATGTTCACTTTTTACTACCAACTGATAAATTAAAATAATCTTTACCATTCAGTGATAACAAGCATTTTTTTTTACATCTTAATATTTTATGATGTATTTAAATGAGTAGTTATTGTTGCAAACTCCATTAGAAATTTTAATTGAGATTAGTTTTGGAATAAGGGAAAGGGGGATGTGATTAAAAAAATTGGGTTCAATTTTTCTCATTTGAAATTTCATAAATAAAAAGAAAATTTCTTCAAACATTTTTTTGAGAGGATTAATATTCAACAGCATAGTGAATTGCTCTAAGAGAAAACAAAAATTTTAAGTTCATTAGAACACATTCATTCTGTGTCAGAAACCTATGCTGTGTCAACTATTTAATCACAATCCAAATTTAGAGCTGAATCCAGCTTGAATGTTGTGTCCATACTTGCCCCAACCGTTCAGGGTTCAACCTCTGCGGTCGTATAAAGCTACGCCCTGCGGAGCATCTGGTTACCTATAATTCAATATAGTTAATCCTGCATTTTCTTTTATAACATAATTTTCGTAATTTTTAATTTTAAGGGAGTTAACTCTTTCAATTTTCTTTTAACAGGTGCTTGAAATGGAGATTGGAAGATCTTTAGCAGAAAGAAAACTTCGAGAACATAAAGGAGATATTGTAGAAGCTTTAGTAGAATTGACTAACTAATATGTTTATATACAATTCATATAGAAAAACACATTTGTTCATTAGGGCTATTCCATTATAATGTATGTGGGAGGGTAGGAACAGAACTGTTGGTCATGGGTCTTTTTTCAGTATGCCTCTATTACTGTTATGCAAAATTATCTAAAAAAGTGGTTCTTGGTTGTAGGGATATTTTGAAAGTCCCTTCCTACCCTCCCATATACATTTTAATGGAATAGCCCTTAACCATTTGATGAGCTTCTGAAGAACTAGATTCTACTAAGGCTGCAATAGGAATAGCTGCATTAACAAGTGAAATCATAGACCAACTGTAATTTTCCAAGTTAAAATTTAAGATCAGGCCAGAAATCTCAATTTGTTTCAGTTCTGTTCATTGTTTTTTTTTTTATTATAATTTTTAGCTATTGAATTTTGGTATTTGTGTATATATGAGCATGATGATTCTGAGATGAAAATAAACATTTAATGATTTGTTATAGTTTTTTCCCGCCGTTGTCACAGTAAGCGAGATATAGGGATTACAATCCCTGGCAGCTGCGTTACGTAGACTATTTGTATAAATCTTCATTTTTTTTACATAAATAAGGCAGTTAGTATTCCTGTTTGAATTGTTTTACATTGTCTTATCGGGGCCTTTCATAGCTGACTATGCGGTATGGGCTTTGCTCATTGTTGAAGGCCGTAGGGTGACCTATTGTTGTTAATGTCTGTGTCATTTTGGTCTTTTTTTCGGGATAGTTGTCTCATTGGCAATCATACCATCTTCTTTTTTATATATTAGATTTTCAGAAGGTAGAAGACCTGGATGCTTCTCACCTTGTTTATAGATGCCTAGTGTTACAAGTTTCAAAACATTATAGACATTTGACATGTCAATGTTCAGTGGCTGGTTATAAAAACTACATTTTATTTTACCATGTGAATTTCTCACTTATTGTAAGTGATAGGATAATAATATTTGGTCTATGAAATCCTTGCAAGGTCAACATGTCCATCAGATAGGGTTCACCTGACCTGGGCCTCATTTCATGCATTGATCGGTGATCAAGGTTAAAATTACGTCTATCTAAATTTGGTGTATGGAATGATTGTAAAGTATTCATGTCAGACTGCCAGAGTTTTGACCCCAATTTCACGGTCCACTGAACATAGAAAATGATAGTGCAAGTGGGACATTCGTGTACTATGGACACATTCTTGTTTTATGTTCTCCTTTGATAGTGAATTGTTAAATCACTTGAAACAGCAGGAAAAAGGAAATCAGTGTTATATGAAAGCTTGATTGTAACAAATTATTAACTGATTGAGTTAAATGTAAATTAACGGACAATTTATTCTATAATATTATGAAAATGTGTAGTATTTTGCAATCTGTTCCAAGGATATAATTGATATACGTGACATCACAATTTTTAAGTGCTTTTGTCACATTCCATTAATTCTTATGGGTAGGTTTTTTTAAAAGACAGTCTTCAAAAGATAACAGACACTTGACTCTCACCTTTCAATATTATTCTGAGATGATTACACACTTTTGACTTTGTCCCCTTTTACTTTTATTCAAAGTTAAAAATTTGATTCTTTGTCATGCTAAACCTCTTAGTTCGGAACTCAATACTGTTTGATAAAAATGTGGATGTGAGAAAATCTATTACGCTATTTTTGTACGCCTTTTTATACGACCGCAAAATTTGAAAATTTTTTGTCGTATATTGCTATCATGTTGGCGTCGTTGTCGTCGTCGTCCGAATACTTTTAGTTTTCGCACTCTAACTTTAGTAAAAGAGAATAGAAATCAATGAAATTTTAACACAAGGTTTATGACCACAAAAGGAAGGTTGGGATTGATTTTGGGAGTTTTAATCCCAACATTTTAGGAATTAGGGGCCAAAAAGGGCCCAAATAAGCATATTCTTTTTTTTTCACACAGTAACTTTAGTATAAGTTAATAGAAATCTATGAAATTTTGACACAAGGTTTATAACCACAAAAGGAAGGTTGGGATTGATTTTTGGAGTTTTGGTTCCAACGGTTTAGAAATTATGGGCCAAAAAGGGGTCCAAATAAGCATTTTTCTTGGTTTTTAAGTAAATAGAAATCAATTGGAGTTATCTTTCTTTGTATAGAATAGTAGTTGAATCAACTTTTTTGCGCCATAACTTTGGTGAATTGTTTATATCTATTGAAACTTTGGTGAATTGTTTATATCTATTGACGTGAGCTGCCTTTTGAATTCTTTAAATTACGATTATACATTTCTGAGTTATGGGAATTCTTTCATAAAACGGGGATATTTTCTAGTTTCAGACAATAATTCTAAAGTGCTATGAACAGTTTTCATAAAACTTTTGTGACTGTTTTATATCTATTAAAAGAGGGACGAAAGATACCAAAGGGACAGTCAAACTCATAAATCTAAAACAAACTGACAACGCCATGGCTAAAAATGAAAAAGACAAACAGAAAAAAAATAGTACACATGACACAACATAGAAAACTAAAGAATAAACAAAACGAACCCCACCAAAAACTAGGGGTGATCTCAGGTGCTCCGGAAGGGTAAGCAGATCCTGCTCCCCATGCGGCACCCGTCGTGTTGCTTATATATTAAGGTAGCAACCATTTGATTTCCTGGAGGGGGCTATGGATTTTTTTGAAAAAAAACTGTCTCCAGTTTTTGGAGAAAAAAATAATAATTTAATTCGTAAATAAAGCATTTTATTGTGTTATCATGTGTTCAAAGTGAGTTATAAAATACCTCATCGATGTTTGAGTCTTATATGTTATATACTAGTGTAATAAATCCCGGTTCAAAGTTGGCAACTAGTGCAATCATTCCAGCTACAAAATCACTAGTCTAGTTATTCCTGGTTCAAAATCACTAGTGTAATCATTCCTGGTGAATATTCCATGCTTGAAAAACACTAGTTTACTTTGGCCATTTTTTACATAAATCAGTTATGTCAGTTTATGTTAATTAGAATAACCTTGAAAAATACCTAGCCCCATTTTTTTACGACCACAACATTTTTCAATTTTTGGGTCCTATATTGGTATCACGTTGGCATCTGCGCCGTCGTTGTCGTCCGGAGACATTTGGTTTTCGCACAATAACTTTAGTATATAGAAATAAATAGAAATCTATGAAACTTTAACATAAGGTTTATGACCACAAAAGGAAAGTTGGGATTGATTTTGGGAGTTTTGGTTCAAACAGTTTAGGAATTAGGTGCCAAAAAAGGGCCCAAATAAGCATTATTCTTGGTTTTCGCACAATAACTTTAGTATAATTAAATAGAAATCAATGAATCTTAAACACAAGGTCTATGATCACAAAAGGAAGGTTGGGATTGATTTTGGGAGGTAATGTCCGTACAGTTGAGAAATTGGGAGCATAAAAGGGGCCCAAATAAGCATTTTTCTTGGTTTTCGAACCATAACTTTAGTATAAGTAAATAGAAATCTGAAATTTGAACACTAGGGTTATGACCATAAAAGAAAGGTTGGGATTGATTTGGGAGTTTTGGTCCCAACAGTTTGAGAATAAGGGACCCACAGGGTCAACATTAAACTTTGTTTGATTTCATCAAAAATTGGATAATGGGGTTCTTTGATATGCCGAATCTAACTGTGTATGTAGATTCTTAATTTTTGGTCCCGTTTTCAAATTGGTCTACATTAAAGTCGAAAAGGTCCTAAATTAAACTTAGTTTGATTTTAACAAAAATTGAATCCTTGGGGTTCTTTCATATGCTGAATCTAAAAATGTACATAGATTTTTGATTATGGCCCAGTTTTCAAGTTGCTCCAAATCGGGGTCCAAAACTAATCTTTGTTTGATTTCTTCAAAAATTGTATAATTGGGGTTCTTTGATATGCCAAACCTAACTGTATGTAAATTCGTAATTTTTGGTCCCCTTTTAAATAGGTCTACATTAAAGTTCAAAGGGTCCAAAATTAAACTAAGTTGGATTTTAACAAAAATTCAATTCTTGGGCTTCTTTGATATGCCGAATCTTAACATGAACTTATATTTTGATCATGGGCCCAGTTTTCAAGTTGGTCCAAATCAGCATCCAAAATTATTATATTAAGTATTGTGCAATAGCAAGAAATTTTCAATTGCACAGTATTCATCAATAGCAAGAAATCTTCAATTGCACAGTATTGCGCAATAGCATGATCTTCAATTGTACAGTATTGTGCAATAGCAAGTATTTTCATTTGCACAGTATTGCGCAATAGCATGATCTTCAATTGTACAGTATTGTGCAATAGCAAGTATTTTCATTTGCACAGTATTGCGCAATAGCAGGAAATAAATATTTGCACAATATTGCGCAATAGCAAGAAATTTTCAAGTGGAGTTATCCTTCTTTGTCCAGAAAAGAAGATGAATCAACTTAAATCATTGTTTTATACAATATACAATGTATATTTACTTTTACTACCAACTGAGAAATTAAAACAATCTTTACCATTCAGTGATAACGATCACTTTTTTACATTTTTATATTTTTTGATGTATTTAAATGAGTATTAATTGTTGCAAACTCCATTAGAAATTTGAATTGAGATCAGTTTTGGAATAAGGGAAAGGGGGATGTGAAGAAAAAAATATGGGGGGGGGGCAATTTTTCTCATCAGATTTAATAAATAAAAAGAAATTTTCTTCAAACATTTTTTGAGAGGATTAATATTCAACAGCATAGTGAATTGCTCAAAGGCATTTTTTTTTTTAAATTCATTAAACCACATTCATTCTGTGTCAGAAACCTATGCTGTGTCAACTATTTAATCACAATCCAAATTTAGAGCTGAATCCAGCTTGGATGTTGTGTCCATACTTGCCCCAACCGTTCAGGGTTCAACCTCTGCGGTCGTATAAAGCTGCGCCCTGTGGAGCATATGTTTTATATATATATATATATATATTTCCCCACCAAAAAACTCTCTTTAATTCGTTTCAAACAGATTATAGGCTAACATAATCTCATTTAATCGACTAGATGCTTTAAATATCACTATACGGACTTTATATACAGGAGTGTCCTCCTTATGCAGAAATTGTTCCAACAGAGTTATGAGGAGGAAAGATTAAAAATGACACTCCGTAAATTTTTGGAAACAATCACGCATTGGTTGATCTATACGATGTGTCTGTGTCAAAAATAACTAATGTTAAAACAATGTTAAAAAAAAACATCGGTAAAATGACAACACTACCAAATTTGTCATATGAAAAGCTGGTATGTAGTTTCAAAGAATGAGCCAATTAAAAACATAGGTCACCGATATGGAAAAAAAATTATTTTGCTTTAAACCCAAATTTTGGCGGGAAAATGGTGAAAATGGGTGACATGTCATTTTGACCCTTCAACAAATAGGGTTAATAACGAAAATATTCTATTAGTCACATAACTACAATGATGTAACATATCTAATCAATCAAAATATTTAAAAAAAATATATCGAATTTACGACAAATACTTTTGTAATTTATGCGTGACATTATGCGCAGTCGAATAGTCCCGAGCCACCTTAAGATATGTTCACTCTGTGTCTAGACTTTCCAGTGGTTGCTGTTTGCCTGTACAAAACATCAACATATTTAAGGGGTAGACCTTTGTGCAGGGAGAAAACTCTTTGAATTAGTAATGCGTTTGTGAAAGTAAAGTTTCATCAATGTAATTTAAGAATGTACCTGAAATAGATTGGAAATAATCTATGTAACAAAGAACCTTAGATTTTTTTTATGAAAATGGTTGACGACACAAATAAAGGTAACAGTAGTATACCGCCGTTTGGGTTACGAACTAAATCACATCAACTATAAGAGGGAAACAACGAAACAACAGAAACAGGTAAGTGCAACAAAAAACAAACGACAATGCAACACACACAAAAACGAACTATAAGATAAAAACTGCTATTTTCCTGACTTGGTACTGGACATTTTAAGAAAAAATGGTAGGTTGAATTTTAGTAATGAGATAATTAATTGTATTATCTAGCTATATCAGTATTTCTTTTAATTCAAACTGTAAAACAAATAAAAACAAACGTACTGATGATTTTATGTTTTTTTTTCTTAACCTAGTAGGTCTACCTCCTTAATTGTCAGAAAAGCAGCTGAATAAACTTTATTGAATGCAGGCAAAATATCTAAAAATATCCCATAAACTTGATTGAGTACAGGCAAAATATCTGAAAATAACTGAATAAACTTGATTGAGTACAGGCAAAATATCTAAAAATATCTCATAAACTTGATTGAGTACAGGCAAAATATGTAAAAATATCTCATAAACTTGATTGATACAGGCAAAATATGTAAAGATATCTCATAAACTTGGTTGAGTACAGGCAAAATATCTGAAAATATCTCATAAACTTGATTGAGTACAGGCAAAATATCTCAAAATATCTCATAAACTTGATTGAGTACAGGCAAAATATCTAAAAATTACTGAATAATAACTACAAACTCTAGACAAGACTAAATTCTTTAGGTTCAGAATGTTCAGTTGATGTAAAAATCTAAATTTCTGTTTAAAACTATGAAATCAATTTTCGTTAGAAATATAAGGCAATAAATTGTGAATGTTTTGTTTCTTGTACTTTTCGAGTACCAAATATACTATGTCATTTTCAATTGTTTCTTTACTGATTGCAGAATTAAAGAAGAAGCACGAAGACAACAGAATTGTCTTATAATTTGTTAACTTTTTTGTTTCATATTTTTTTTAAATTGATATTTCATCAAACAGAAATTTAAAAGGTAGTAAAAAACAAAAAACTAAGAAAACAAAACACGAATGATTATTTCTCTTTATTAAGCATATATGTTATACTATGTGCTTATCTTCAAATGATTCATGGGTTACTTCATTGAACCATTTTCATTAAATTCAATTGACTGTGTACTTTTGAATAAGAAAATTTGAATATTTCACAAAATTGTTCTTAATGTCGTTTGATCATCATTTTAGTAGATTTTAATGAGTAGTAATCCCCTTTCCATGCTTTCCATTTCATCCCTTTATGAAAATACTCGTGTGGTCCTCCTAAATATTCCCCATTCAAATTAGTATGATGACATGACTTGTACCACCATGCTCCTTCACAGGATTCTGCGCAGCTGAATGAACGTACGTCGTTATCCTGGTCTTTGGTAGAAAACATCATGCCGTTGTGGTATGCAAGGCTATTTTCTTGGCAAATGAAAAAAGATTGTATATAGTTGACTTCCATAAATTCATGTAAGAAACACTTTGCAAAAACTGGTTGATAATAACTCATTTAGTTTGAGAGTTATTTTATTTGTTTTTGGAAAATATTGCAAAATTAAATCCATGTAAGTGAAACAGATGTATACCAAAAAATGAAGTATATTGTTTACTTGCATATTCCGATAGGTATTTGCTCCTACAAATCAGTAAAAATGTAATAACGTTATCTCTTCTGAGGTGTTTGAGATAGAATGTGTGATTACACATCTAGAAATCGATATAATTTTTTTGACAAGCTTTTTATCGCCATAAGGAAAAAAGGTAAAACAATAACACAGAAATGAACTAGGAGATGTCGTTTATACAATAGTTAAATTTTGGATGTAACGCGTCTTCTGATTTGCTGACATTGTTTTGTTTATCAGCTCATATACATAATTTAGTTTTGTGACCGTGACATCATCAACGTTTTTTCATTAATTAAATTATAAGAAATAACTGTATTATTTTATCTGTCTATTCAAAATAACATAAAAAACCGCAACGCGCGTTGTTTAGTGTGCACCACATTTTTGATGTTATTTCGAATAGACAGACAAAACATTACAGTCATTCCTTAATAATCCATTTAAGTAATAGAAAGGAATCCTTCTACATAACAAAACTATTAACAAACATTTAGAAATCCAAAACTTCTGATGAGAATATCGACATGGAATAGGAACAAGTTTAATCCATGAAATATTGATTAACATGCACCTGTCCAGGGTAACTGGTTTGTTGTTGTATTTTTTTTTTTATCAAACTTTTTGTTTAAGTGGTAAGTCTTAGATTTACTAAACATTTATCCCAATTTTTGCATATGAGGCTGGACATATTATAAGCATACTACGGATAATAATATAACCAAGAGATATAAAAGTACCCGGCTTTAAACTGAAACCATCACGTTAAGCAAGATTGTTATATTACATACGGCAAGAATTTGAAAGAATACCGGGGTACATATCACAACTCTAGGAGGAATTATGCAACTTCAGATAAGCTCAGACATCATAAACTGCTGCAGCTAGGTTATGAGGAAGAACGACTTAAATCGAAACTTCGATATCGATATAACCAAACATTGTGCATTCGTACTCATTCAGTTTGTAATAAAGAAATTCCGTACCCAAAATAATCATGTATCTATATATTTTTTTTATTTTATTATTTGAAATCATTGTGAATTAATTAAAAATCGTATTAAACACTTTGGGAATATGAATTTTCTTAACATTTTGTTTGAATTAACCAGCTATAACTTTCATTAAAATGTCTTTTCAATGATAATGGAGTAAACATTTTAACTAGAATAATTCCGCATTTTGTTATGCATATTTAAGGTTGTTCATACTGTTGGATTGACACCTTATTTAGATATATCACACACAACGTCCCTTTACTTAAAAATACTCAAGTGAAATTGTGAAGTTATACCTGCATTACCGCTATATCCTTTTTGATTCAAAGTATACTTTGTTGTGGTATCTCCGACACTGAATTCGGAATACTTTGCATATCTCGAATTCCCTTCAAAATCTTCAAGGTGTATGTAAAGCTTGTAGTTTCCAGAAGAGGTTAGAACGTTTATGAAATGATTTCCTGCGCAAAAGAAAGTGAAATAACAAACACCAATCGATTGGCTGATCAGTTATGTTTAAATCCTAT
The DNA here is from genome assembly GCA_037788925.1 of Mytilus galloprovincialis. Lineage (NCBI taxonomy): Eukaryota > Metazoa > Mollusca > Bivalvia > Mytilida > Mytilidae > Mytilus > Mytilus galloprovincialis. The sequence continues at coordinate 39,460,152 of CM075338.1, forward strand.
AATTCTTAAATGCGTGAAAATGTCACAGTAAACATCAATCTTCTCGTCGGGTGGATATATTGTATATACCCCTGATTCACTTCCTTGTGGAAGGTCACTGCAGTCCCGTATGAGAAGATCTGAAGTCATTTTAAAAAAAAGATTTTTTTTATGTTTATTACTTTATATTCATCTCATGCATCAGATAATATATACGTATAATGCACGAAGAATGAATGAATGATGACACTTTGTGATAATAATACTGATATCAGCTTAACATTTTCCAGTTTTTTAACAACTTTACATACTGCTCCTTGCTGTAAAGAACCTGTCCCCACTGACACAAAACCCTGTCAGTTCGTGTTGTATGTGTGTTATAGCTTAAGAAGATTGCAATTTTGCAATTTCTTACTTATCAAGTGAAGCACATTATTAGTAATGATTAAGTTTTAATTATATTATTATTAAGATTATGGAAATGATATGTATTATCAATTTCGTCTGAGATCAAACGAAACGACATAATAACAAGAAACAATTTTATTTCAGGCACTGAAGAACATCGTTTAAATAATAGAGTTTAAATATGACAAAGTTGTTTGAAAATAGAAGGTGTACATGAAATTTCATCCTTTAAAAGCTGTTGAAAAGCTGCTGCAAAGACACGAGAAAAATACTGTTTCACTCCAACAATAAATGTGAAGGGTGAACACATCTTTAGTGCTGAATGAAAACATTTTTTTAATCAGATCATTTTGTGTAGATGTATATGCAATGAAATATTAAACTTACGTGTGCTACATTTAGATAACGTTATAGGTAATGGAGCACAATAGTATTCACGTCCCCGTGGCATACATGCCTCATTGCACATACAATCATTTCTTTCGCATTGACCAGCTAGTTTCTGAAAGTTGTTCGGCCAAATAATTAAATGAACATGAACATTTCAAAACTTTGTACGATTTTTTTCCGATGTTACAACATTTTCAGCCTAGATGAATATTTTTTGTTGAAATTACAAAAGCATTTTGAGATTGTTATGATTGAACTTTTATTCATGAATTTAGACTTTGTTTATCTAAAAATGAAATATGTATTGGACCATCATTTTCACAAAATACTTAAAAATTCTAAAATATGCCGTAGTATAGGTTTGTCTTTTTATCAAAGGTATTACTAATTTTCCTGGCACAATTAATAGCTGCAATAATAAAGTCTGATTACAATAAAGGATTACTTATTAAAGTGAGAGGGTTAGCGCTATAGAACCAGGTTTAATCCACCACTTTCTACATTTGAAAATGCCTGTACCAAGTCAGAAATATGACAGTTCCTGTCCATTCGTTTTTGATGCGTTTTGTTATTTGATTTTGCCATGTGATTATGGACTTTCCGAATTGATTTTCCTCTGAGTTCAGTTTTTCTTTGTGATTTTACTTTTTACCGTATTTGATTAGAAAAGTAATTATCAACCTAGTGACAAAATACAAACAATTAATTCAGTAAAATTTCCAAATAATACTTTTTTTTAATCCGTTTTCCTTTCACGTCATTGAATGTAATATGCAATAGATACCCCATCCACCAAATACTTACCGATACTTTTTTTCGTATATAAAAATACAGCACCATCAAACAATGTAAATTACGTTAAGAAAGAAAAGGGAATACAAAGATATGTGTAGTTTCAAATAACATAATCTCGCTTAATTAACATATTAAATGATACTGGTTAAAATGCTAATTATACGTTTTCCTAAAATAACAATCTTCATGCGTATCTAAAAACATTTTGTAGTCAAATAAATAAACCGTTAAAGTATAAAATCTAAAAGGAGTTCAAATCTTCATAAATAAAATAGAAGTTTTGAACTGGTCGTATCACACATTACTTCTATGTAAAATTTGTAGTATTGTGAACCTATTGTCAATGTATTTGCCACAACCAAAATTGGTTTTTGTATGTTTTGCAAATAAAGATTATTATTCTCCCAGAATAATAAAATAAAAGGTGTGTACTATGTCATTTATACACGCTGACCATTTTATAAAGTTTTTCCATCAAGATCTAGGTCAATTTTTTCAGATACAGACATAAAAAAAATCTTGATGAATGAGATCATGAGGTCAACATGAATATCGCCTTTATGGCAAGTATTGTATCTGTATGTACCGGAATGTAATGAAGATTTTCCTTGGAAGATTTTTTTTTAACTTGCACAGAAGTTTTAAAGTTTATTATTTACAAATATACCAGCTATTTAGATTTTTGGTTCCTACTTTTGCGACATTTGACATATTGATGTCAAACTATAACCCTTTGCATTGTCAATAACATTCAAATTCTACATCAAGGTTTGACATATTCTTTAATGAGGAATAAATAGCAATATGGCGTATAGGCATGTAATGTCTTATAGCTTTTATGAGTCATTTCATAATTGTGTAATCAATTTCAAATTATACCTCAAACTATCGGATTTATTTCCAAAAAGAACTTTAACTTGATACATACCATTTTAAGGTCAAGTGACAGTAAATGGGCTATGTGACAGATTTCAGTAAAATTTTGCATACAACTATGGCTCTAAGAACTTCAACTAAAAATCGAAATAATGATGCATTTATCTCATTTATCATTTAAATTATTACTGATTGAATTCTTACAAAATTGGTGAGCATTTGTATAGAAAGCACATAAAATCGGCATAAAACCTTCTAAAATTTGTCTTAAAATCGCCAAATCTCTTATTTTACTTCATAGATTTTATTTAAAAAACTATATGTTGTTGATACATAAATTACCATTATAATGATATAAAATAAAGATAGGGTCACCGACTTCGTTTTTACGGTATACATCATTCAATGTTGTGTTCTTTGTGAAAAAAATCCTATAAAACGTCGAAATAATCGTAACGTCGCCGTGTTGCCGGCCGTAAAACGTTGATTTTTGACGTTTTTCACTACCAACAAGGTGAAAAAATGATTTTTAGACAACAAACGAAGTCGGTGACCCTATCTTTATTTTGCATCATTATGACGGAATTTTATGTGTCAACAACATACAGCTTTTAAAGAAAAATCTATGAAGTAGAATAAAAGATTTGGCGATTTTAAGACAAATTTGTATGTTTTTCGCTGATTTTAAGTGTTTTCTATACACATATTCACCCATATTAAAAGAAATCAATCTGCTATATTTCAGATAATAAAAGAGATAAATGCATTATTTTTTCGATTGTCAGTTGTAGTTCACCGAGCCAAGATTGTATGCAAAATTTGAGCAAAATCTGCGACATAGCACATTTACTGTTCCTTGAACTTAAGTACATTTTCAACTGAAGGAAGGGAATTTTCAAATGTTGTTTATACATTTTGTACTATAAACCTTTCGCACTAAAATATCGTATTAATTTCTGAATATTCAGACCATATCAAGTACTTTTGAAAATTTGCCTTTCTAAAGACTTACATATTTTTACAATGAATACGAGCAATTCAATGGTAAAAACGTTTAACAATCAATTTATAATAAAAAATGACTAATTTCAATTGTTTATTTCGAAATAAGCATTATAATATAAGGTATTTTATTCTCCAAACTGTTCTAAAAATATTTTGCAATAATTTGTTTTGATAGATCTTATATCGTTATTACCTGTGGAAAGGTCGAGGCAGCAACAAAGCTATTTCCGGTACTTTCAATGAGTCCGAATTTACTTTCCCCAGGTTCAGCATCATTTATCTGGCAGGTTTTATTCCATTCTATAAAGTTTATAGATTTGCACAACTGCACTCTTGAGCAAAACTGAGCGCACAATGACCACATCGGCATATATAACGTAAACAGAACGTGACCACTATATATTGTATCTTTTTGTTTTGTGATAACAACTATTTCACACAATGTCCAGGCAAAAAAGGAAACTAACAAAAACGTCACATGGTACATGATGTGCCTACTGAATTACCATGAAAAGTTTTTTTCCTTTTTTTTCGAAACACTTTCGATGTGTTTAGTTGGGTGTCATTGTAAAACACTGACAAGATCGAATAGTAAATGAGTCTCTATTTGTTTTGTTGTCAGGAAACTGAAACTAAATATTATCATTTAAACTGCAAAATTCATGAAGAAGTGATATTTTTCAGATCAGTTTAACCCAATTTTCGATATTGTAGCAATAAATAATTAATGATTCTAGCGATGGTAAAAGAAATAGGAACCATTCAAACGTCTCATCGTTTTTTTGAATTTTTTTTATCGTTTTTACGTTTAAATACTCATCTTGTTTTTTCATACATACAACTTATAAAAACATTCATTAAACCTTTCAATAATGACTTACAAACAATCTATAAACTTTTCGTAAGATAGTCGTTTTTTTCTGGAGACTATCTGTAAAAGTCGATAGGAAAAAAATACAAACGATAGTTAATTCAGATATAGTTTAAAGATGATATCATGATCAAAATTTCAGAACGAGAAAGAATGAGAAATATTTCTAAAAAGACAGTAAATTACTTCCAGTAAGAAGTCATAAATTCAAGAGTGAGGGTAAAATAAATATATCCGTATTGCCGGGTATTCTTATTTTTTTTATTAATATTTTGAAATGAATTGGTTCGTTTTATGCATTATAAAAAGATACATAAAAGTTATGTGTTTAAATGTGCTAACCTCAGAAAAAAATTGTTCATGAAAATATGAGTCGTCAATTTTTGCCTTGATTTAAGTTAGTTTTTCTAATTAGGACTTCACCAAAGTTCCTATCTTGATTACAGTAATCAACTCTGGCCAAGTATTGACCCTTAGTAAAACTATGCGTCTGTAAAATATTTGATGTAATATTTGTTATTTTCATCGGATTTTGTTTAATGCTTACCCAGTCAACAGACTAACAGTGGGCCAACGTTGGCAAATGGTCGGCCCGTTGGTCGACCGTTGGTGTTGGCTTCACAACATTGGCCCAACGTTGGCAAATTGTCGGTGCGTTGGTCGCAAGTTTATGTTGGCTGCACAACATTGGCCCAACGTTTGCAAATTGTCGGTACATTGGTCGCACGTTGGTGTTGGCTGCACAACATTGGCCCAACTTTGGTCTGTTGTTGTAAATTCATATTATTATCTCATGTTGGTTATAAATAATCGGGCAAATGTTGGCATTATGTTAGTAGCAACATAGGGCCGATATGAAATTTCGTTAATATAATTGATTATATAATATTTTACGCATTATTTCTCTTGGGAGGCGGATAATTTCGATTGCAGCAGGCTTTATGAAAAATTAATGTTATACCGAAAGTGTTTATCAACTGAAATTACATTTACAACTCTATGTTGGGCCAATGCTGGGCCAATGTTGATGATATATTATACTCTATATATAAGTCAGGTAAAATTTATACTGGAATATCATTACTGTAATAAAAAAATGTCTATCGTAAACATAGATTGCCTGGTTAAAAATTAAAATTTATTGCAATCATTATTTATAATAACTTTATTCGTTAAACTTTGTGAAACAAAATAATAGCAATTATATGCAGAGTGATATTTGATACAGCCAGTCTGTTAATCAAGCCCATTCTGATAAGGTTGACCATATGTTCGACAAATTTCAAAAATAGTTGCTATGGTAATTAAGTTTATAGGAAATCTGAATGTAATGGGATGGTCACTTTTGTGATTATTTCCTGTTGTGTATTTGTAAGAAAGCAGTGATACGAAGAAAACAAAAAGAGAAAATCATGTCATCTGAGATTCACAGAGAAAGATAGTAACATGTAAGTTGTAACTTTAAAAAATCTGATATATATATATACGATTCAGAATGACAAATACAATATGATTTTTTAATCTGAGGGATGTTGTTAAAAATCAAAACATATATTAATGTCTATCATTTTATATTGCTGATCTTGAAGTTGATACATTTCGGGCGAAATATTTTCTAGATTTTAAATCATTTCAATCCTATTAATTATCATGAAATATTTGCCACTGAGCATTAGTATCTTCAAACAAATTGTAAATTACCAATATTTTAATATTTTTTTCTAAAATCTATAACAACAAAATGTATGATCATTACTGAAGTTAATGGAATAAAATTGTCTTAAGATGTACCTTATTCCGTAATGTTTCATAAATGTGGTATAATGATTTCTACTTCATTAAAATATAAATGAATTTTTATATATCAAATATATAACTGTTCATTTATACACATCTAAATTATTCTTTATATATCATGTATATTACGAATATATAAAGTATGATACCGAATTCTGAAATAATAATAATAAGGGTTTGTTATACCCACAACTCCTTCTAATACTAATGAATTTCTGACCATTAGACAAATAACCAATATTAAAAAAAAATAAAAATGGTTATTTAAGATTTTATTTTGTATTAAAAAGTTTTTAAAGTATTTAGAATATACATTTATTTATATAACATATCTAGAAGGGAGATTACGCACGCATGCATTAGATAAATACACAATTCAAGTTTACTTATAACTTTATTATAGAGTCGGTTAGAAAAAAACATAGCTGTAAAGAGTCTTCGGATAAGGAGATAGATGATGCAGCTAAAGATTGGCTGCGCTTAAGCCTTGACAGAGAAGGTGGCAATAAACAGAGAAGGGAAAACAGAATAACATATATAATTAATAATGACACTGTTGAAGTTGAAATTGAGGAGGACACTACTCGTGGTGACGACCAATGATATCAAACTTAAAATAAATAAAGTTTCATCTTCTGAATTATTTAATTTTCATTCTGGATCTGGAACCAATACAACTAAAATTACATCTCCGAAAAAACTATTTGTATGATCGCCTAACCATAAACCATACTTCATTTGTTCTGTTTAAGGAATAAATGAAATTGATATGAAAAAAGAAGATGTGGTATGATTGCTAATGAGACAACTCTTTACAAGACACTAAATGACACAGAGTTTATCTGGTCGATCCATCAAACATTGCCAAAGAAATATCTTAGCGTCACACAATAAATAGAATTAAAGAGGCAAAGTTCATGAAAAAAACAAGGACAGTAACAACAATGGGTAATACAAAAATTCAGAACTGCTACCTTAAACTTTGGCAGTTTGGAACACAAAAAAAAATCAAATGTGCTCCTGAGTATTTATCATATCCAGCTCCTCATGCAGCATCCATTGTAATTTGGTTGATACAATAGACCAACGTATTGCCAACACAAAAAATGAGAAATATCTACCTTGGACGACCAACATAGTGCCAAAATTAGAAAAGATATTTCTACGTTGCTCCAACGTTTTTCATACAATGGGCTAACTTTGGCCCTATGTATTGCATATAACCGTACAACGTTGGGCCAAGATGAAGCCATCATGTTTGGCCAACGTAGGCCCACTTTGCACTTATACGTTGGGCCAACATTAACATACAACGATGGGCCAATGCAATGATATACGTTGTGCCAATGTTGGGCCAACATACTCATGTTGTCTGGGTAGTTCGTTTCTGTGTGTGTTACATTTTAATGTTGTGTCGTCATTCTCCTCTTATATTTAATGCGTTTCTCTCTGTTTTGATTATTGCAGAAGATGTCTTTTTTTCATTTTCGATGAAATAAATTGTGTCAAGTAGAGTGTTGTTGGGTCAAATCTGTATCGTAAAACAGAACACTATCTCAATAATAATTCAACGCGTGACAAACTATGTTATCAACGGTATGACTTATTGATGTTTGATCCAGATACAGTCCTCAGCTTTTCATGAAATGTGAACACAATATTATCGCCTAATCATACTCAACTATGTATGTATTTCAAAGGACATGATTGTATGACCAAATAATAAATTCAATACACGACGCATCATTTTTAAAAGGATTTGAATGTGTTCTATTGCATTAGAAATAATTCAATATCTGGTATAAAAATTAAATTTTATTCAACTTAATAAAACTAAATTACAGATACAAAGACACGCATACCAAATTCATTAAAACTGAATAATAACACAACAATACAGAAATTTAGTGCGACTTTGCAAGTTAAAAAACATATCGCCATCCTGCGTGTGAAAATTGATGGACCGGTTAAATAAATCAATATGTAATTTATTCATTTGTATTTCCTTTAACATGTAAATTGCAAACAGCTAGATAAAGGCAACAGTAGTATACCGATGTTCAAAACTCATCAATCGATAGAAAAAAAACATATTCGGGGTAACAAACTAAAACCGAGAGAAACGCATTAAATATAAGAGAACAACGACATAACACTTAAATGTAACACACATAGAAACGGACCGAGCACGAGCATCAGACAAAATCCCACAAGAATAACAAATTATAACATCAAAACCAAATACATGAATTTGGGAAAGACAAGTACCGTGACACGTCTTATCGCAATGTGAATTTACACTATTTATTGATTGAGTGTTTATATATAGGTTACACTTCGCGACCTTTCAAAACTCCTTATAGGTACTAGTAAGTCAATTAGGCCAAACTATATTTATATTCACTTCCTTTTAAGACAGTTCATTAATATATGCAAATTTCGTGTTACTCAGTCTTTAGTTCATGTAGTTATCTATACTTTGTTTTGTGTACTGACGTATGTTGGTCAAAAAACGAATAATGGTAATCAAATATGACTAATTTCATTTCTTTTCGAAATAAGCATTATACGATAAGGTATTTCATTATCCTCAATGTTCTGGAATATTTTGCCATAATTTGTTTTATAGATCGTATTGCGTAATTACCTTTAGAAAGGTCGAGGCAGCAACAAAGCTATTTCCAGTACTTTCAATGAGTTCACATGTACTTTCCCCGGGTTCAGTATCATTTATTTGGCAAGTTTTATTCCATGCTATGAAGTTTATAAATTTGCATACATGCACTCTCGAGCAAAACTGGGCGCATAATGACCACATCGGCATAGATACCGTTAACAGTACGTGACCACTGTTTATTTCACATAAGGTCCAGGCAAATACGAAAACTAACAAAAATGTCAGACGGTACATGTTGTGCCTACTAAATTAGCATGAAAAGTAGTTAGAGTTTTCCCCCGCTTTTTTCGAAACACTTTGGGTTAGTTTAATTGAGTATCATTGTATAACACTGTCAAGATCGACTAGTAAATGAGTCTCTATTTAAACTGCTGTCAGGAAACTGAAACTTAATATTAACATTTATACTGCAAAATTCATGAAAAAAAGACATTTATCAAATTAATTTAACTCATCTGTCGTCAATGGTTCAATAAATAACTAATGAATGAGATTTAATGAGAAATAGGGAACATTCAAACGGCTCATTTTTTATGATTTTAATCGTTCTTCTTTTTTAAACGTCTTGTCGTTTAATACAACTTCTAAAAACTTCCAGTTGACCTTTCAATATTAACTTGCAAACAAATTATAAAATTTTCGTGGGATAATCGTTTATTTGTAGTCTTTCTGTTTAAGTCCATATGGAAAAAAAATACATACTATAGTTAATTCAGATTTAGTTTCAAGATGATATCATGATTCAATTAAAATTTCAGAAGAAGAAAATATATCTAAAAAGAAGGTAAATTACTTTTAGTATGAAACCATAAATTCAGGAGTGAGGGTAAAAAAAATTATTCGTATAAGAATTTTTTTTTCTATGGCTCGTATAAAGTCATATTTGTATTTCCAGGATTATGCGACTTTGAACACTTCTTACGTTCCTTATGCAAGTTTATATAGAAATGTGGAACGACGGAGTTGCAAATGCGACAACTATCATTCAGAGATGAAATTGCGTGATATTAAGCAATTATAGGTCACTGTACGGACTTCAACAATGAGAAAACTCGGTGTGGGTTTTCTCATTGTTGAAGTCCGTATAGTGAGCTATAAAAGCACCGACATAAAAAATGTAACACGATTCAAACGAGAAAATTAAGGGCCCGCTGTATTATAATTTAATTATACGAACAACAAATATGACAGTCATGAACCAACGACATTAATTGACTTACACAAAATAAACTAGAGAGATACTCTTTACAATGACTGCGAAGAGTAAATATAAGCACTTCTAAACAATTTAAATTAAAAATATGCATATATTATGAATTTATTTTGGATTCATTTAAGTAAACTATGGATACTTTAAACTGTGATTGTATGCTGAATCATCATAGTTAAGGCCCAGGATTTTCTCAATCTTATGATATATTTATAAAACTTAATATTTATGTTAATTTCATTAAAATCTCTGAGATAAATCAGATTTGGTGAAATTCTATATCTTCTCTTTTTTTACCCAATATAGGTTAGACTTCTTTAAATATAGACAATGCAATTTTCCATTGGAACTTCCTTTGTGGCTAAAACTGTGCCACTTTTACTATTAAGTTTCGTAAAAAAAATATCCCAGAACGGAAAGTTGATATGCACTACTATTTTATTCATAGGTCAAAACATAGGGCTGTGCGGCATATTTTTCACATTTATATGCCCCGAACTTTTGAGAGTTTAAACTTGAACTTAAACTCTGTAATACCCCTATCTTCACTTTGGGTCTTTTTCAGACTTCATTGATTGATTGTTGGTGTTTTAACGCCGCTTTTAAGCGCCACATTCGGGCTATTTCGTGGCGGCCAATTTTTATTGGTGGATGAAGCCGGAGTGCCCGGAGACTTCAATATTCGTCGCTACCATGTGTTTTTATATTGGTAACATTACCCCAAGATATGTCTCTATGAGATGAAACATAGAGATCATATCCGGGTACCAGTGCGTAAACAAAACAAAATATCTATGAATGTTATATATCTCCCCAAAAGAGGCGTGGCTTGTGAAACAGTTGTATTTACAAAGTACAACCGATAGAGGGATGTGCTGCTTTAACAGAAACTGTTCCCGAAGGTTTATTATGAAGAACGACTAAAATCGACACTACACATATTGAACAGTCCCCATCACAAATTGGTTGACGTGTTTCACTGATTTTTGGATACTAGAATACTGTAAACCAACTTATTGTCGGGAGCTATTTATGTTCGCTAATTTCGCGAGCATGAAAAAAATATAAAAAAAAATGCGAAAATAAATCGCTGCGAACAAGCACCTTAATTTTTATTGGACATGTACCAAAATTAAAATGAGTAAATGACAAACTTTATTACTGAAAGGAAATTGAAATGAGCACATACATATCATTATGTAAACAAACAGATCAGACGACATAATTGTTCAGGTAAGTCATGCCCTGCAGGTGTATTTACAATCATTTATCATATACTTGTATAAAATATAACTTAAATTTTACAGTTCAATAACATTTGAAAATATCAAAAGGCTATGAAAGGATTACTAGGTTTATTGACCAGATTCTTAAGAATTTCCATAGCGGGCTGATAAAGGTCCCTTTATTGACTGCTTCCGGAATGTTATCACATGCCTTTCCGTTAATTTCCGTGACGTTTATCACACGCAACTTCGTGCATTTCCGGAAATTTGATTGAAAACGACAACAGAACGCGGAAACGGCAAGTGATAAGATTTTTCCCGAAATATTTGAGGAGCAAAACTGAATTAAGTTTAATATGTTTTGAAAGACATAAATGAGGTGACATATTGAAGAACATGATAATTGTTGTGACAAAACAAATAAAATGCTTGCCATATCAATAAAACAATTAAAGTAAAGAATTTGTTTTGGTTGTCTTTAAATATTTTCTGAAAGTGCAAAGACAAACAAAATTGAATTCAAATAGTTCTTGTCTGTATATCTTCTGCTGAAGAATATGATAAAAAAATAATTGCATGTCATTTTTTATATCAGACCCTTTATCGGCCCTCGTTCATGATATCAGCCCTCGAGCCTGCGGCTCTTGGGCTGATATCACAACCTTTGGCCGATAAAGGGTTTGATATGAACAATGCCATGTAATAATCTATACTTATTTATCGACTGTCAACATTTCACTTCTTAACAAACCGTTACAGATTACACCGGTTTGATCGTTTCCTTTTTTAATTTCTTGAATAGTCCAATTAACGTGTATTGGATTTATGTTTGACAACTTTAAATTTATTTACAGTTTTACCAGCTTCTAATTGCGTACCAACTTGTTCTATTTCACTTCCTCCTTAATCTGAGAGTTATCAGATAAATCAAGGGGTTGGACTTCTCGGGTACACCCTCCTGAAACATTATTATAAATGATTTTACCTGTTTTCTGCAACTTGTTAATGAAAGATTCAAAACGGTGAGCAGCATTAACGTCAAATATTGCAAGACCTGTTGTTTAAGTTGGCGATTTAAACGGAATTTGACCTACCGAATTAGACTATTTACCGGATTTATAATCACATAAGCAACACGACGGGTGCCGCATGTGGAGCAGGATCTGCTTACCCTTCCGGAGCACCTGAGATCACCCCTAGCTTTTGGTGGGGTTCGTGTTGTTTATTCTTTAGTTTTCTATGTTGTGTCATGTGTACTATTGTTTTTCTGTTTGTCTTTTATCATTTTTAGCAATGGCGTTGTCAGTTTGTTTTAGATTTACAAGTTTGACTGTCCCTTTGGTATCTTTCGTCCCTCTTTTGTTCGTGAATATAAGACAAAAGAATAGTGTCAAAAAATCCAAACATAGTTTTCTGGTTAGACTAGTGGTTTTCAAAATGATGAATACCCAAACCTTCAGGAAATTTCACTGGCGGATGACATTAGTCAGTTTTTCCGTGACACAGTAGTTGAGCGGAAGGTAAATTTCCTGGCATGGTGCATGTCAAAAGAGCTGTGATCTGGCGTTTGTCCTCGAGACCAGCAATTTCAACCTACATAGCCTACTTATCTCGTTGTCTTTTTTTTTATTTAATATTGCCGTAAAGAAATCTTTAGAACTACTTTCAAATGATACGATTAATTCCATCGCAACTTCTCTGTTCTAACAGGGGTGATCTGAGTCGGACCACCCCTATCAGATCACCCTATCTTGAGTTTCTCTATTCTTCATGCTTTTTTTTGTTCTGTAATATGTAATAGTTATCCCATGAGGACGCGGTGTGTCAGTGTTAGATCACTCCGATGGCCAAGTGGCATAACTATTTTACAACGCAGATCTTCTAGACAATATGAAAAACAAAATTTACATTTCATAACATCTAGTTCAGAATGCCATAGAATAATTATAATATCGATTTAGAAAAAAACAAGTCCGGGTTACAAACTAAACTGAGAAAAACACATCAAATATAAGTGAACTACGACACAACAGAAACACAACATTAAAATGTAACATTCACAGAAACGAACTATAATATAACAATGGCCATTTTTCTGACTAGGTACAGGACATTTTAAGACAAAAATGGTGGGTTGAACCTGGTTTTGTGGCATGCCAAACTTCCCGCTTTTATGGCAATGTTAAATATAACATTAAAATGACAACACTACATGACAGGACTACATTACAAATAAATAGAAGAACACACATAGGACAGAGAAACACACGAATAATAGCAAACAAAAGGTACAAGTTTTAAAATATAATACGCCAGACGCACACTTCGTCCACACAAGACCAACCAGTGTCGCTCAGATGAAAAAAGTCCGAAAGCCAAAACAAGTACAAAGTCGAAGACCACCGAGGACCAAAAGTTCCAAAACGTTGTGTCCAATACGGCCAGGGTTTTCTGCCTGGGATAAGAACATCCTTATCATTTAGAATAATTTATACTTTTGCAAACAGTAAATTTTTATACAATGACTGTATAATATATATCTGAACATTGTGCAATCTTTTGAACACAATATTAACTGACACATAACCAAATTACTGCACTATAACCTCTACCACACAGATCTCACAAGAACATTGGAAACTACCAAATGTGTTGGTGCATATTTTGCTGTTCAAGCAAGGCATATTTGCTGTACATTCATTTATATCTGAAATTATCATTTTTGAACAAGACTTAAGGCGAAGTGTACGTAGTATAACTACTCAACAGATTAATCATCAAGAATGATGCAAACAAATGTTTCTAGTGTAAATGCATTAGAATGTATCCAGTATGTTGTAAGGAGACCACTTCTAAGCAACGATTGAAGCTCATAAACTCGGCAATAAAATCATGAATTCTAGAAATTTCGGAGAGCCGTCAACCTTGCTTCGAAAGTTGGGAAGGAGAGTGTTCATAATGTAATGCTATACGAGCTTATCTTGCGTATTGTGCCTGTATCTTATGCAAATAAATTGATTGTTAATGTGATATGAAAATAAGGAGATGTGGTATCATTGCTAATTGGACAACTATTTGCCACAGTTTAAGGTAGATCGATCCGGTGTATTTTTTCTGGGCGTCCCTTCTGGTCATGTTGCAAAAATACTTATTTTAACAGTTTAAAAAGTATCATTCAAAATACTCACAACTTGAAATTTAAAGATTGAATATATTTTTTCAAGAAAATAAGGCCCTGTGACCCCCTAGTTTTTTACTTTTTTTATTTTATATTTAACAAGTATTAATTAACGAAACGATCTCTCCTAATCTTAGACAATTCTATCGTTTAATGTTTCTCCAATAAGGAAAACTTAAGTTTCCTTTATATAAACAAAGTAAAATACCCTAAATGTGGTTAATTTCAATATTTTGTTTAGAAAAAACAAGGTGCACAATCCCCAGTTTTTATATTCAAGTTTGAAATTACTTTGACCGAAAAGTCTTTTACAGAAGCTTATGAAATATTAATCGCCGAAAATTGACGCCTCAGCTGTCTTATTGAATGAGGTGGATATAAGCAATTATAATTTGCAACCATAAGGCCTTCCACCATGTGAAAAATCCCTAACGTTTAGTCGGTTATAAAAGGCCCCGAAATAGATACGTAATTGTTTTCACCCTCTACCTTCTTCCCTATACCTTATACTCTATAACTCTATAATACTAGTAATCTTCAATATTGAGACTTGAGAAAAAACTCTTCAAATTGTATTCTCTTCTTATGAATGATACACAAAAGAACAACACAAGAACGCAAATTTCGCTATCCTTTCGAAATTGGAATTTGATCAAGAAAAAAACTGTATGTTCTATTTTTATCATACATGCGTAGTTTCAGTTTCAACAATGGTTCTAAATTTAGATTTCACTTTCCCAAAAGTGATATGGATTTAGTCATGTCTTATACGCTTTGTCATATATTTAAATAGGAGAGAACAAAATAACTGCTTTCTAATTCCTAGCACGTGGGCTACCTTCAGATTTACGTTTGTCTTGTTTAAAATGCTTTTATAGAACTGCTTTTAAGTATTCATCCTAAGCACCTTGGTTGCCTTACACTTTGCGTCCTGTTTTTAATAGACATATTTTGTTTATTGTATTTTTTTTGTGTTTTGTATGGTCTAGTTCTGTTTTATAGTTGCATTTCCTGTGCCAGAAAATATGAAAGCTCGACGTCTGTGACGTCACATGCCAATCCCTGACGTCACGCTATAATGACCGTTTAGTTAGTTTAAACTTATTTATTTATAGTTGATAAGTATTATATTAATCCCTTTCCACTTTGCGGGTTCGAGTGCTGCCTTATAGCGGCATAAGCCTGCTCTTTTCCGAAATCTGCAAGAAATATGTCTATCTCTTAACACGAGTCAGCCATTTATCGGCCCCTTCCGACGGACTATCATCGTTTCCTCAAGACCATACTCGCAAATGGTATCAAGGTAGAGCCGAAAATTCAGTTCCTGAAATTTTCATCCCGGAACGGGAATCGAACCAGGACCTTTTAGTAAATGACCCTTTGAGGAATTTTTTTTTTGAGAAGCTTGCATAAATGTAAATTTAGTCGATATCACTACTGTCATAAAAGAGAAATTTAAGTAGCGGTGTTATAAAGGATGCGCATCAAGGTTGAGCGATACGGATAAGACAGTATATAAAACATTCAAAACTTTGGTATTTACCACGAAATTTATAACTCTTCGTTGATTTATCCCTTTATGCACTCATTGTATAATAAAAAAAAATCAACCTGTGGTTCGTATGATCTCACTTCTTCATAGGTTAAATTCGATTATTTCCTATTGTGACGGCATGATCAAATCTTTCGAAAAGAAGAAATAAGTTTGCTTGCATATTGTTTGAAAATCCTAAGAGAAACAGATTTCACTATCAAATCTAGTGTGATACGATATATATCCACTCTCGACAGCTTAATTTTAAACATCTAAAACGCTCGGCGAGCCTCGCCTTTTTAATTTGAAATTTAACTGTCTCAAGTGGATAATCAGCGTATCACACTCGATCCAGTGGTAGAAACTATATATATTGAATGAGTGTTAGTTGCTTAACTTCGAATGGGATATATTCTATTCATGTTCAGGACGAGAACATTTAAATAATACATAGATAAGTCCTGTAGTTGTGATGGGTTGTGGACGTTTGCAAATGACTACCTCTAACGAATTACCCGATTTTCTGCAATGAATAATTAAAACATTTGTTTTAATTTATTGTAAGTTAAAAAACCATGTTAATCTAAAAACAATTTCAAATAATGATCTGACAATACTGTATAACTGACTGTGAATGTGATTCTATTCATGCATGAATTATACTTGATTTACAATCTAATAGATTAACAAATTCACAATTAATCGTTGAATGTTTACACCATGCTAAAAATTATAAGGAAACAAAATGTTGATATTCATTTTCTGTCTAATTGATAACCTAACCTCTAATGAATTACAAAACTGTGCAAAAAACCTTTGTTAAAATAAAACTTTTGTAGTTTGTTTAAATGGTTACCAAGGAAAAACATATATGAGTATGATGATAACTTATAGTTTTACTTATGTCTCATTGGTTGCTGTCTCATTGACTATCATTCCATATCTCCATTGATATTTGAGAAACAGATTAAATTTCAATGTCACTGCAGTTCCATTGACTTTCAAAGCATTATTTGTTGTAGCATCCCCAACACTTAACTCGCTATACTCTGCATATGTCGAAATATCTACGAAATCTTCAGTTCATATCTGTTATTTATTTTCAAATGAGACATGGTCACTCTGTATGCAGACTGTTCACTGGGTACTATTAACTTGTACCAAACAACAACATATGTAATTGTCAAAAAAGCTGCTGAACAAATTGGATTTATTACAGGTAAAAAAATATCTGAAAATATCTGAATAATAACTTTCAACTCTAGACAAGACTTAATTCTTTAGGTACAAAATGTTTCTTTTCTGATTTCGGATTTAAAATAGAAGCACGCAGACGCCAGCATTATCATATAATTTGTTATCAACGTTGTTTCATAGTTTTAAGAATTGATCTTCCATCAAAGAGAACGTAAATAGATGGTTAAAACGAAAAGAATAAGACAAAAACAAAGCGAAAGTTTATTTCTCTATATTAAGCATATATATTATACTCTGTGATTATCTTCAAACTGTTTATAAATTTTTTCTTTGAACCACTTTCACAAAATTCAATTGACTGTGTAGTTTTGAAACAGGAATTGTGAGTCTTTCATAAAATTGTTCTAAGTGCCTTTAATCATCATTCTAGTAGTTTTTAATGAGTAATAATTTCCTCTCCATTTACTCCATGTGATACCATTGGCATAAATTGAGTGGCGACCTCCTAAATATTCACCATTCAAATTAGAAGCATGACATGAATTGTACCACCATGCTCCTTTGTATGATTGTGCACAACTGCTTCGTTTTCTGTCATTATCCTTATCTTTTGTAGAAAACATCATGCCGTTGTGGTTGGTAAGGCTATCTTCTGAGCAAATAAATAAAGATTAGATTTAATTGAATTCCATATAAACTTATATACGCAACACTTTGCAAAAAACGGGGTGATGATATCTCATTTCGTTCATTTGTTTCGAAAAATAAATATTTGAAGTTAATTACATTAACGGTACAAAATTAACTGCACCAGGTGAGCGTTTCTTTTAGTTAATGTCTCTTAAGTGATGCCCAAGATCAATTAACACGTTGGAGAGCTGATAAAAAAAACGAACCTAAAGTATGGCAAATATGGACCAGAAATCAGCGCCTGGCATGAGTGAGATATATTCCTTAAATCAAAATGATTTCCAAAATGTTATGGCGTCAAATTTCAAACACACAATTATCGTAATTTCATGCCAGTACCGAAGAACTGCATACATGGCTGGTGATACCCTAAGAGACTAAATTAAATCGCAGAACTATCAAACCCAGATATAATAGTAACATTTATGGGACCAATTTTACTGCACCAGAAATGCGAGATAGAGATTACATACATTTTTTAGAACGATAATAATGAATGATTCAAAATACTCAAGTGAAATGGTGAAGTTATACCTGCATCACCGCTATATCCACCTATATTCAAAGTGTATTGTGATGTGGCATCTCCGATACTGAATTCGGAATACTCTGCATATCTTGAATGCCCTTCAAAATCTTCAAGGTGAATGTAAAGTTTGTAGTTTCCAGAAGAGGTCAGAACATTTATCAAATTATTTCCTGTGCAAAAATAAAATAAGAAATAAATCCGAGAATAAATGTCAATTGATTGGCTTATCATTTCTCTTTTAATCCTTTAATTCTTAACTGCGCTTAAAATGGCTGTGTTGGTTACTAGGATTTTGTTATTTATAAGGGGTACTCAATTGTATTAGAAAAAATAGTTTTAGTTCTATGCGACGTCATACACGTGAGAGGATAGCTAGCTATAAAACAAGGTTTAATCCACCAATTTCGAAATGCCTGTACCAAGTCAGGGATATGAAAGTTGATTATCATTCCTTTGATGTGTTTGAGCATTTAATTTTGCCATTTGATAAGGGACTTTCCGTTTTTAGTTTTACTTGGAGTTCGGTATTTTTGGTATTTTACTTTTTGCTATCAACCTTTAAAAAATTTGCATTTAAAAACTAAACAAAACATAACATCACAGCACAAAAATACATAGTCAAACTTTCTTGGTCGAATCCTATGTTCATGTTTTGTAAAAAACAGAAAAGTGATTTTGTTCTGTGTTTTAATTTTAAAATCATAGAAATTTATGATTTTAGGTGGGTGCTAAATTCTTTATTTTGAATTTATTGTCAAAATGCCTTATTGATAAAAAAAAAACAAAAAAACCCCAGCTCCAACCTTATTCCAAAAGTTAAAGATAAACAAGTAGCATGGTCAAATACTAACCTTTAAATCAATCTTGAATTGTCTGCGCTATATATTGTTAACATTCTTAAACAAAGAAAACATTTACCAATCTTTCATCATTATAGTTGAAAAACTTTGTACGCGAATAGGCTACAAAAAACTTAACAAAGACGGCTTAACTAGCTGTGCAGAATGTTGACAAGATGTTTTTCTATGGATTATAAACAGAAAATTACCCAGCCAAAACTCAGATTTCAAATTTCCAAATCCAATTTCATAATCGGTCCATCCTTTGTAAAAATCAACAGTTCCGTTTATTCTGCTTTGGAAAACCTTTAAAAAATTTAAGAACATTAATAATAATGAAATAAAGTAAACACACCTCGACATTTTCAGCGATTTGATTATTTCCACTGAAGAAAACTAGTGTGTGGATGCAGTATCGTTATTCTTTTTATAATTTTTTTTTGAATTTATAGCCACTCACGTGCGTATCTAATTGTAGATCTTTCGCTTTGATTTTTTTTCATCTAGCGTTCCTGATGAAAAAAAAGTACATCCAGAAATCGGAAGAGTCGTTATTGAAACGTTTTTATAGGCATTGACTGTTCTTCGTTGACAGAAAAGCTCTGAGAATTTTTAAAAGATATATTGTGTACACCCCAAAATGCTTGGACATATGATATGTTTACGAATCAACACTTATATATATTTACAGCTGGATAACTGAAAAATAAAATTTAGCTTACAACACAGTTTTAAGTGGTCATGGATCAATTGAATATGCATATCTGCATTTTAAATCTTCACCAGCTATCTAAACATTAATATATAATTGAAGACCTGTTGGTGACCTTCTGCTGTTGTCTGCCTTATGGTCGGGTTGTTGTCTCTTTGACACATTCCCCATTTCCATTCTCAATTTTACGAATACCTGAGTAAGGTAAATAGTGTTTTGCTCATTGAAATCGATATCGTACAAATACGTCAAACATGTTTATGTTTTGTTATTTACCTCTTCTAACAAAAAATCAATAGAGACAGATATTGAACAATGTAGCATATTTACCTTATTGTCTGAAATTAAAATTTGTCACTATTTTTTTGCCTTTTAATCAAGTTTCAGCAAATTCAAAACACAAAACATGGCTCATCTTGTTAGTGAAAAAAACCCCATTCCTTTGAAAGTTTAGATGAAGAAATAAATGGAACAAAATTTTAGAAAAAAGGGACAGTAAGCTTAAACAAGTTTCGTAGGTTTTATGAAGAAATAACCCAGCAATATATAATAAAGAAAGTGCAAAAACTGTATATAGCCTATAACAAACAGCAAATACTTAAAAACAAAAAGGAAAAATAAAACAGCATTCACAAAACAAATTAAAACTAGTCATTGTTCCTTTCTATTTATAAACAATATTTTGATGCGACAAATGTGTCGTGAAATCTATAACTGAGAAATACTGGTTTTCATTTCACTTGTTCGACAAAGAGAACACCAATTTTTCAAAAGTAAAATACACTAAACATTAATATCTGTATTATGTACGAACAAAATAATACTATTACATTGAAACAAAAATCAAATAAATTCTATATCCTTTCTACACTTACTGTCCAACCAAATCCTGCTGTATCCATGTCACAGTAAACATCAAACTTCTTATCTGCTGGATATATTGTATATACCCCTGATTCACTTCCTTGTGGAAGGTCACTGCAGTCATGTGGGCAAAGGTCTAAAGCTGTTTTAAAAAGTAGATTTGTTATGTTGTCATTTCAATGTTATATTTAACTTTGCCATTAAAGTGCGAGGTTTGGCATGCCATAAAACCAGGTTCAACCCACCACTTTTATTCCCCTTTAAAAGTGTCCTGTACCAAGTCAGGAAGATGGCCATTGTTATAATATTGTTCGTTTCTGTGTGTGGTACATTTTAACGTTGAGTCGTTTGTGTTTTCTCTTATTTTGGAGATATTGAGATAAGACGTGGAACGGTACTTGTCTATCCCAAATTCATGTATTTGGTTTTGATGTTATGTTTGTTATTCTCGTGGTGTTTTGTCTGTTACTTGGTCCGTTTCTGTGTGTGTTGCATTCCGGTGTTGTGTCGTTGTTCTCCTCTTATATTTAATGCGTTTCCCTCGGTTTTAGTTTGTTACCCCGATTTTGTTTTTTGTCCATGGATTTATGAGTTTTGAACAGCGGTATACTACTGTTGCCTTTATTTGTTTTGTTTTATTTTTACTTATTTATCTCATGTATCAGAAATTTTATACGTAAAGTGCACGGAGAACGACTGAACGATAACGCGTTGTGATAGTAATATCTATATGAGTTTACCATTTTAAATCTTTTTGTTCTAGTCCTTGATGTAAAATACCTTAAAGTTCCTCCATGATACAGAACCGCGTATTTTCGTGTTGTAAATGTAATGATGAAGATTGCAATTTCAAAAACTCACATTTATTAACTGAATATAAATATTAGACGATGTGGTAGGATTGCCTATTTGACAACTCTCCACAAAAAGACAAAATGACACAGAAATGAACAACGAGAAGCCACCGTACGACCTTCAACAACGAGCAAAGCGCATACTGCATAGTCAGCTACGAAAGGCACCAAAAAGGACAGATATAAAACAATTCAACGAGAAAACTAATAGCCTAATTTATGTACAAAATCATGAACGAAAAAGAAATATGTAACGCAGTACCTAATAAATAATTATTTAGTTTTATATATGTTTGTATGAGAGATCTAAAGTACTTTCTTTTTCTCTAAAACGTGATTGATTATTGAAACTTATTAACACATTTCAAAGAAACCAGAAAAAAATGTTAGTAGAAAAATATACAAAACCATGGTGAAAAAATCTTTAAAGCCAACCGACGACTCAACAATTACTACATATTAGCTAAATGAAACATCCTTATTTTCATTTACCTTTTTTTCTGTTACTAAAGCAAACATTTGTAACTTCGACTGTTGAACAATGTTCTTACATTATTATCTGATTATAACTGTTGAATGAGTATGTTTTTTAAAAGCTAAGCTTATTTAAGCACTGATAAAATGTTATAATTTAATCTAAACTACAAATATTTATTTCTGTATTATCGTTATTTGTTATCATGTAGAGGCAATTCTGAAGCCACATCTGTACCTTCAAGAGTGGTCTGTAAATGACCTCTTGATCATGTTATCTGGCTATAATTAGTCAGAAAAATAGATAGATAAGTTTTAACAAAATTTTGAATGCAAAAGACCAGACTAATTCGTAATATTATTGTTCTCAATTTTGTTTCTTTCAAAATTGATCAAATATGTACATTTTGTAAAATATACTCTTTCATTTGATATTAAGTTACAACACCCGATAGTTGGTTTATATTTTTGATTTTAAAAGTTGGCTTGTTAGTATTATTTTTAGAAACGACGTATTGATATCAAGGGAATAATAATATTTGGTAACATGTGGTCAATTTGCACCCGTAGGAAAGTAAATCTTGAATGAACAAGTATAATTTTTTTTATAAACATCGGTGAACAATTCCTTTTTATAAGTAATATATTTTTCTTTCGAAAAGAAACCATTCTAAATGCAATAAATGAGGGTTTGAATTGGGCTTACAGAACAGAGAATAATAGATAAAAAGTACAGAAAAAAGACCAAAACATATAAAGAATAGGAAAATCGTCAATAAAATAAAAAGATAGAGATGTTTAAATACAAGGAACAGAGGGTAATGGACAAAAAATATAAACATGATAAAGAGTAGAGAAATATGACATAAAAAACTTAAGAATACAGAATTCAAGGATCCCATTCAGAACCTCATAAATCTTTGAAGAAATCTTACATCTTTACATCTTGCATCATAATTCTTTGTGCAAATGCATATGTCATTATATTTCAAACTTACGTGTGCTTTTTTCAGATAACTGAATAGGTAATGGAACACAATAGTAATTCGTTCCACTTGGCATACAGGCCTCATTGACCGTACACTTATTACCATTGCACTGACCAGCTAGTTCCTGAAATTTTAAAAACCAAACAATTACCCAAATATGAATTGTTTAACCATTATGCGAATTTCTCCCAAAGCTACAATATTTTAAGCTCAGAGAAAAAAATCTTTGCATAACAAAGGCAATCTCATGTTGTTTTGAATAAACTTAGAAAAAAATCATCTTTAGAGCTCTTATGTTTTAATTAGTTTATACAAAGGATTTCACAAAGACAAAGTTTTAAACGTATGAAAGTATGCCGTAAATCCTAATTGGTCTTTTAATCATATGTTTAACTGATTTGCATGGTGTTGTATACATTTTTAATAAAGCAATATACAAAAATTTAAAATTGTTAAATTTGTATAGAAAAATAATATTTAACCATTTCTAATCAAGTCATGCAGTAAAATTTACTACATTTAATATGTTTTTCTCATACGTCATGATATGTAATATACAACACACACTTCAGCGATATGGTTTTTCTCTCTCTGATTAACTGCTAGTTGGAAAAAAACATTTGTGCCGCAGTAACGCTCTACAACCATTTTTTTTCCAAATAAATATTTTTTTGGTGTTAACGATAGACATAAGAAACAGACAAACCCTTAAATATTTTACCCTTTTTGTCGTTTATAAAAAAAAACATTTATCTATCTGAACTACGTTTATAAAAGATTAATACTTTCAATGATATAATCTGGATATTTAGACAATAATAGTGCATTGACTTGACATATCAACGATATAAGGATGATACTTAGAAACGGGGAAATGCGAGGCTGTGCCGAGCATTTTCCCCGTTTCAGGCCGAATCCTTATGTAGTTGATATGTCAAGTCAATGCACTATTGTTGTCTTTATACTGCAATCTAAAATAACATTTTCAATTGTTGTTTAGTGTGTTAATGTTATTTATTTGATTTAAATATTAGGGAAAATCCCCCTTTAGAAAGGCCTCATATCACACAGGCGGAGAAATATACAACACGATGAAATGTACATCATTACCTTTTGCAATCAATGGTGAACGAATTTATTTGTTCACAGACCAAAATATCAACAATAAACATAAAACATAATGTATTATAGGTTGCAAACAAAAAGTATTAATAAGTGGAATAGGTTTGCCCAAAAATTGTAAAAGAAACAAGTTTGAGTCGTTAAACGCATCGTTGTTTACATTGGAAACAAGAAAAGGTTGAAGAGGTCGTATGAATAATTAAATATAATTTCGACAATTTTTATTTAAATATTCATGAGGAAAAGTGATATCAGGTCAGTGACTGTATATGACATAGAAATATACGGTCAACGCATTTTGACTGCTCAAATAGAACGAGTGCAGTATAAATTAACATAAATGACACTGGTTGAAGTGTTCATGGCATGTTCCCCAGAAATAACCTTCTCCATGCGTATTTAAATAAGGGACGCTATAAAAATCACATTTTAGCCAAATAGATAAAACATTAAGTTAAAAGTTCAAAAGTGAAAGTTCCAAAACACAAGGGTCTAAAATTGTGTACAGTTAACATAACAAAGAATGGTTTTAATCGTTGCTTTAGTATTATATACATAATTTAGAATATGAAATTGATATCTAAAATATATCATTTTGATTTTACCAGTACATATTATTGGTTACAAAAAAAACCCACATCAAAGATACCATGCTGATAATTTGTTTCGCCAGAAGCGAGTTTCGGCTATATTAAACTTATCGGTGGTGCTCAATGCAAAAAAGATGTAGAGCCAAATCAAATAAAACAAAGTCGCAGAGTGTTTATGACCGTAATTTCCGTAAGTTGTTCCAAATACGGCTAAGTCAATATATTTAGAGGAAAACCTAAATGTTTTGAGTATTTCATTATTTATTAACAGTGAATCTACAGAAAATTATACTTTTGATGATATTTCTTGTCAACACACAGAGGTGATGACTACTGGGCTTGATATCCCCTTTAGAGACGAAACGTCCGACAACAGAGGTGATAACTACTGGAATTGATATCCCCTTTAGAGACGAAACGTTCGACAACAGAGGTGATGACTACTGGGCTTGATATCCCCTTTAGAGACGAAACGTCCGACAACAGAGGTGATGACTACTGGGCTTGATATCCCCTTTAGAGACGAAACGTCCGACAACAGAGGTGAAGACTACTGGGCTTGATATCCCCTTTAGAGACGAAACGTCCGACAACAGAGGTGAAGACTACTGGGCTTGATATCTTCTTTAGAGACGAAACGTCCGACAACAGAGGTGATAACTACTGGGCTTGATATCCCCTTTAGAGACGAAACGTCCGACAACAGAGGTGAAGACTACTGGGCTTGATATCCCCTTTAGAGACGAAACGTCCGACAACAGAGGTGATAACTACTGGGATTGATATCCCCTTTAGAGACGAAACGTTCGACAACAGAGGTGATGACTACTGGGCTTGATATCCCCTTTAGAGACGAAACGTCCGACAACAGAGGTGAAGACTACTGGGCTTGATATCCCCTTTAGAGACGAAATGTCCGACAACAGAGGTGATGACTACTGGGCTTGATATCCCCTTTAGAGACGAAACGTCCGACAACAGAGGTTATCACTACTGGGTTTGATATCCCCTTTAGAGACGAAACGTCCGACAAAAGAGGTTATCACTACTTGGCTTGATATCCCCTTTAGAGACAAAACGTCCGACAACAGAATCGATGACTACTGGGCTTGATATCCCCTTTAG
The DNA here is from genome assembly GCA_037788925.1 of Mytilus galloprovincialis. Taxonomy (NCBI): domain Eukaryota; kingdom Metazoa; phylum Mollusca; class Bivalvia; order Mytilida; family Mytilidae; genus Mytilus; species Mytilus galloprovincialis. The sequence continues at coordinate 39,486,083 of CM075338.1, forward strand.
AGACGAAACGTCCGACAACAGAGGTGATGACTACTGGGCTTGATATTCCCTTTAGAAACGAAACGTCCGACAACAGAGGTGATGACTACTTGGCTTGATATCCCCTTTAGAGACGAAACGTCCGACAACAGTGGCACAGGCCAAGTTTATCAAAGATACTACGCTTACAATTTGACGCGTTTAGTCTACATAAGACTCATCAGTGCAAAGGAATAATAACTCATAGCCAGAAAAAAATGTCTTCAACAAAAAAAAATGTAAAACATTGTGCTGAATTCAATGTCTCACTCATTAACGTTAAACATATTGTGGTCTGGAATGTTTTGTGATTATTTTGCTATAAGTATTATACATATCATATTATAATTACCCTTGGAAAAGTCGAGGCAGCAGCAAAGCTATTACCAATACTCTCAACGAGTCCACATTGACTTTTCCTAGGTTCGGCAGCATTTATTTGGCATGTTTTATTCGCTGCTATAAAGTTAATAGATTTACATACTTTTACTCTTGAGCAGTATTGAGCACATATTGACCACATCGGCATTGGTACCTCAAACAGCACATGACCACTATATATTTTGTCTTTTTGTTTTTTGATAACGACTATTTCACATATTGTCCACACAAAAAGGAAAACTATCAAAATTATTAAGCGGTACATTTTGCTTCAATTGAAAGACCATGAATTGTTTAGGCTTTTCCTTTCCAAAAACCTTCGCGTGTGTTTGAATAGACCGCTTCGAAACATAGCACTCACAACATTTGTCTGTTTATTTTGTTATGAGCCTCATAAATGCTTTTAGTTGTCAACGATATTTTTTTTAAAATAATGACTGAATACTCTCAGTTATCGAACAATTAACTAACGTAGGGAAAATGACAATTGCAATTGTTTTAAAGTTTGAATGAATTACTACTGTATAATTCATTATCAACATAAAAGGAAGTGATGTTTTCTGATCTAAATTACGATAACTCATTAAATACATGTTTATCGTTTATTTGATGACGCAGTCACAACTTTAATGTTTTCATTTTCTAAATTTTGATCAGGGTTTTCCTTGTCTCAATATTCAAAGTTATCAATATGACACTTTAATAACATGAGCAAAACGACGAGTGTCACATGTGGAGGAGGATTTGCTAACCTTTACGGAGCACATGCGATCACCTCCATTTTTTTGTGGTGTTCGTGTTGCTAAGTCTTTAGTTTTCTTGTATTTATGTTGTGTCTTGTGTAGTATTATTTGTCTGTTTGTCTTTTTCTTTTTTAGCCATTGCGTTTTCAGTCTATTTTCGATCTATGAGTTTGACTGTCCTTCTGGTATATTTTGACACACTTTCAAAAACTTTCAGTATACAGTACCTAGCTCAAACACAAATTGAGCAAAAGTACCTGTTGGATATTTCTATGTATTTCAAACGTTTGTTGTGTTAATAATTTTCTTCATGATTATGTAACAAATTCTCATAAATACATCAACATGTATATACCCCTGATTCACTTCCTTGTGGAAGGTCACTGAAGTCATGTGGTTGAAGGTCTGAAGCTGTTTTTTTTAAAGTAGATTTGTTTTGGTGTATTACTACATATTTATCTCATATAAACCTGTATAAACCGAAAACCTGTTTAAACCATACATGTTCGGAATCACCGTCATATCAAATAATGTGTGTGGAGAACCTAATAAAACCGAACATCGGCCAATACTGAAAAAAATCTTAAGCCCCGAAGAGGTTCGGTTTAAACAGGTTTCATCGTATGTCCTTGTTTAAACATTTCTAGTTCATATATAAGCAAAACTTCGTTCAATATATGGTAAGCGATGATATTATTATGACAAACTTTTTAAACTGAAAATTTGAGAAAGAAAATGTGAACATTTATTGATAAATAGGCATACAGTGAGATGTGCGACTAGATGAAATAGCAGCATTATACACTTTATATAAACCTGAAAGCTGGAATGAATAACTATTAAACTTATTCTGATACGTTTAATTTGTCATCAGAGAAGTGAAATACAGTTCTATAGATGTCATGCCAGAACACATGCACCGGGGTCTCGCCGATAATAACAAGTCTTTTTTTTAAATTCTTTGAAAGGTGAAACTGAGGTTGGGATGTTAAATATGATGTAAAAGAAGTAAAAGAGCGCAACCAGTGATATCTTTTCTTAATTGATTCTGATAAAATAATAAGTGTTTTTCAAGATTTTTATATTTGAATTAGTGCTACATGTAGTAGCAGTTGCTCTTTGTAAATACGGCTGTTACAAATAAAGATAACAGCAGTATAACGTCATAAATCGATTGAGAAAAAAAAAACGGGCTACAAACTAAAACGGAGGGAAAAACAGAAACTATAAGCGGAAAACCACGCATCTTTTGGCAAAATATATATTCATAGATATTTTGTTTTTTTTTACATTCTGGTACCTAAATATGACCTCTATGTTTTACATCACAGAGACACAACTTGGGAACTTTACCAGTATAAATACACATGAAGAACGCACAAATTGAATTCTGACGAAGACCAAAAGTTGAGGCAGAGGATGTGCATACTTTTTACAGAAGTTGGAAGTCTTTGAAGTTAGAGACATTTACATGTTGAAAATATGCTGCACAGTCCTATATGTTGACCTTTGAAAAGAATAGATGTGTATATTAACTTTCCATTCTATGATAAAATTATTCATGAAACTGCATAGTAAATGTGACACAATTTAAGCCATAAAATGAGTTTCTATGAAAAATTGCATTGTCTAATTTTATAAATGTGCAACCTATATGATATAAACATATAAGTTACCCTTCCGGACCACGTGAGATCACCCCAGAATTTGGTCGGGTTCGTGTTGCTCAGTCTTAAGTTTTCTATTTTGTGTTTTGTGTTCTATTGTGTGTCTGTGGGTATTTTACTCTTTAGTCATGGCGTTGTCAGACTTTTTCGATCAGTTTATTTTCCGACTTGTCAGTTTTAATGTTCCTCTCTTTTCTCCTATGTTGTTTCTTTATAACTTGGTTTTTGATAACAAAAAATTATTAACGAGAAGCTGGTAAATAAGGTGATGAGAGTCAATTTCTAAAGAGCTTTTTTTTTATTGTGCAGGATGTTCAAATTTATGGAAGCGTATTCATTTATTACACTTTTATTGTAGCTTTTATTTTGCAAGTGTTATCTATGTATAGATACATATATGGGCTGTTTGTATGTCTGTATGTTTGTGTTGTTTATGTATCTGATGTTATACATGTATGTTTTGTTTATCAATATCAGCCGGTTAAAGAGCTCTTAAGAGCTCATGTTCCTTGTTATTATGTATATATGCAACCAGACTTTAAATAAAGATTACTTACACATAAAATCTAAAATTTGTGGACACGTATCATGGTCAAATTCCAAAATTCTGATTATTAGTGTTTCAGTCTCAACCAATCATATTACTTGTTTCGAAATAGAGTATGTTTATTGCATCGCATCTTAAGAACAACTGTTGAAAGTTAAAGGCTTCAACCTAGCTGTAATCTTTTCATACACTGTTGAACACATGGGTTTTCCGTTTGACGTATCGTAATAAAGGTCCCCCTTGAATTACAAGGCGTGTTATAGATTAGACTCATGTAACCACATAGACATTAAAGTTGCATATTTCAACAGTAGTAAATATTTCGGAAGAGACATGATAGCCGTAAATAAGAGATTGCATTTTATTTCAAAAACAAATGATATAATATGATCAATAGAAGTATACATCATATACAGATGCTTTGCTAGAGGAAACTATTGCTGTATTATCATCTTTATATTGACATTAATAGAATGAATCACTTTATACTTCTTTACATTTTGATCGTAAACTGACAAGCCCAGTCAAATGATCAAATCAGTAGAAACAATGCATTGCTATTTTTATGACATGTTAATTGTTAACTCAAATTAAAACGAATGGTATACTATTAGAATAAATTGTAAGAAGTTGTGTTACACCTCAATGCATTTGTTTATTTTACGACATACCATTCCGAAATCATTAAGAGAAATCCTACATATAACAGCCTATATTAGCGATTTTTACATTCAAAATTTGATAAAAAATAAATTAAATCATCTTAAATTCAACAAAAAATTATCATCATTCAACAAAAAAATCATCTTAAATTCAACAGAAAGTACTAAAAAATTGTTAAGTATCCAGAGCATAATATAAATGATACTAACATGTATCATAACCATCCGAAACGAACACACAAACACACATCTATATGTAAACAACATCAATTTCTGACATGTTTCTACAACATCAAGGTACAGGAACAATATTGACACCAGATACATTATTGTGTTCGTGGTCAAGATTGCAATATCTAATTTATTTTTTGACATATTTGAAAGCAAAATTCAGTTAAAGGAGCTGGTATATATAGAGAATGAGAGTCAACTTTTAAAAATATTTGAGTTTTTACATTGCGAAGGATATTCAAATGCAGCCGATCATATGTAAACATAAACGCTGGTTCTATAATTTTGGACATATATATATATCATGTTCAAATTCCAAAAATCAGATTATTTGTGTCTTGGTTTAAACAAATCAGAATTTTGTTTCTTTAAAGAGTATGTTTATTTATTCATCTGCCGAAACGTTCAAAGTTAAAGGCCTCATTCTATCTGTAACCAGTTAAACACTGTTGAAAACATGGTAGATCAGTTTTCATCGTATCAAACATTCCCTTAGGAACATTTCAATTTGTAGACACATTATAACTATTTGCGAATTCATATAACCACACAGACGTTATAGATGCTTGGTGTTTTTACCGTAATGGTTTCTATTGGAAAGAGATATGTTAGATGTAAATTAATTGTAATTGCATTTTCTTTCAAAAACAAATGATAGAACATGCCGTATTATATAACAATGTAACGTTTCAGCAAATATCTGAATTATAGATACTCAGCTGGAGGAATTGTGATAACGATATGATTAGTCACAAATATTGTACAATGAAACCATTTACGCTAATCAATATATCTATAAAGCACACGTCAGATGCTTTGCAATACATTACTACAATTTCATCATTATATAGACATTCAACATTCATAGAGCAAATCCTTTAAACATCTTATACTTGTATATTTCTATACATTTTGATCTTAAGTGTTAAACAGACAAGTCATGTTAAGGTAGCACAATATAAAGATTTTTCATCCCCAATCAGACATCTTTAAACTGATGTAATTCCAATTGGAGGTCAAGCTTAGTTGTACAAGAATATATAAAATATTTTGGGATGCTATGAAGAACAAAGAAGCTCAATTCATTCAAGTGTGGACATCACAATATAGCAACTAATTACATAATAATTAATTATGTAATAATTATGTCATAATGAAATTATCACAATTTGAAAGATTAATCTTTCTTCTTTCTTTTGGTACCTTATTTATAAAATATAAAGAAGGATGAAATGAATTACATCAGTTTAAAGTTGTCTGATTGGGAGTAACACAATCTTTGTATTGTGCTACCTTAAATGAGCAAAACAGCAGAAACCTTGCAATGTCGATTTATTGCTAGTGAGCGTATGTATTTTACTTGCATAAATTATATGATTGATTTTTCGAGTTAAAAGGCACTTATTAGATAGCAAATGCAGAAAACCATGTTATTATTCGAAATACTAAAGATTTTTTTCCCCAAGAATAGATTACTTTATTTGTATTTTGCAAAAACTTTTAGTTTTTTGGATCCTCAATGATATTCAATTTCGTACTTTATTTGGCCTTTTCAACTTTCTTGATTCGAGTGTTACTTATGAGTTGTTCCATAATCTGTTCAAAGTTAAAGCATTTAAACTAGCTTTATAACCAATTTCTAAACGGGTGAACACATGGTAAATCTGTTTGCATTGTATTAAAGATCTCCTTTGAAATAGTTTAATCATCAGGCGTGATAAACATAGGTACTGTAAATGGATTGGTTCGAATCTCGGAAATCTGTGATATTTTAATGTATAAATTTATGAAAGAATTTTTTTCATAGTTTGAACATAGACTTTTTTCTGTGGAAGGTATCGTATTATTATTATATTAAAATGTAATATAACAAAAATACCGAACTCCAAGGAAAATTCTCGGAAAGTCCCTTATCAAATGGCAAAATCAAAAGCTCAAACACATCAAACGAATGGAAAACAACATTCATATTCCTTATTTGGTGCAGACATTTCCTTACATAGAAATTAATGCATCATGGGGTTATTTAGAAAATTAGGGAAATATAGGGTTAGCAAACTATCATCACCACGTTCCTTAAATTCACGTTTAAACTTTCATCTACGGTTATAGAGGTAAATTCAGTAAATAAATATACGTCATTAGGGACCACCCATTTGGCGGAGAACTTAATGTATAAAATTGAAGTCCTATGCTCTTCTGATTGGTAGATAATGTTTGTTTTTTTGGATAGATGGATCAAAGCTAGAGTTAAAAATTTGATGAAAAAATGAATGCTGAATGTACTGATTTTTTTTACTACAGGGTTGAAAAGTATTAGGCGTCATATAACAATATAGCCTATTTATCAACATCGACAACATTAAGATACTATTATATAGTATAGGTGAATCCCTGATGATGATGGGGGGGGGGGGGGGGAGGGGGGTTTCAATGCTTAAACCCATTCATAATGTAATATGCAAAACCTGCTGAAACACAAATAACTATAGGATTGATATACTAAGTAATTACTAAGTAATACTAGCATAGCGACGAAAGTACAGTTGACATATGGGGAAAACAAGAATCATATTTCCACATTCCACAATGGAAAAGTACTAAGCAGTGTAACCGAAACAAGATAGGAAAGTATTTCAACCGTCGCCCTTATTCACTTTCAATTATTTTTTTATACTAGATATACACAGTATTCCCATTTACATTGTGTCTCTGTATTTTGCAGATCTGGGAAGTAAAACGAGACAACAGGGATAAATTATGAACAGTTCAAGTAGAATAATATGTGGGACCAAGGAAAATTGATGAACGAGAATGGACTAGGATTATCAAAAGTGATAAATGATACAAATGTTTAGAATTGTTCCAAGCAAGATAACTCAAAATAAAATTTGAAAAAAAACAAATGTTAACAGTTAAGTAGTACATGTTTGAGAGATGGGGCATAATTTAAATGAGAAAATATTCCATAAAAGGACATTTTTTTCATTAAAAGGGTTTATTGTCCGTCATTTTCTAATGCTTATTAGGTTTTCCACTTTTCTGTGAAAAAACATATTGTATTTGTTCTGATTATTAGGTCTTTCAATTTTTCTGTGGAAAGACCTTTTGAATTTCTTCTGATTATTTTTTTCTGCCGCCTATTTTTTTCTGGGCTGTGTTGTTATTTTTAAAGATGTCGCTTAGATGTGATATAGAACAGTTTTTACGCTTTTTAAACTGATACCGCCTAACCGAACACTTTCCCTTGTAACAGTTATCTCCTCAAACACTGTTTTTCTTATGCTTACAACAACTTCGCAACTGTAGAAAAATACGACAAATTTATTTTACCAAATTACTCGTTATATCCTCAGGATATGGAGAATAATTTTCACCGAAGAGATCAGGAGACTCCCAATGAGAGTTATTTCCCCTGATACATTGGTTACTGGTAAACAATAAGTGATAAAGACCTAGGGTCTTTTGATATGAAGTCATTAGTGTAAAAAAAAAAATAAGGTCAAGATCAAAGGTCAAGGTCGTAAATTTTGATTTTGGTTTATTTTCACTTCTGTTTAAAAACTGCATAAGATATCAACAAATTATTTTTACTAAATTGTTAGTTTTAACATGTCGTCACACGTAAATTTTGGTTGCAAGGGTATGTTGACTTTAAATGGGAGTTTTCTCCCTTTTTAGCTCACCTGGTCCGAAGGACCAAGTGAGCTTTTCTCATCACTTGGCGTCGGTCGTCCGTCGTCGTCGTCGTTAACAATTTACATTATGAACTTCTTCTAGAGAACCACTGAATGGAATGAAACCAAACATGACATGATTGTTCCTTATGAGGTGCTGACCAAGTGTTGTTACTTTGTAGCCGATCCATCATCAAAGATGGCTGCCAGCGGGGGCTTAGTTTAACATAGGACCCTATGGTAAATACATACAAATGACTTCTTTTAGAGAACCACTGAATGGAATGAAACCAAACATAGCATGAATGTTCCTTATGAGGTGCTGACCATTTGTTGTTACTTTGTAGCCCATCTATCATCCAAGATGGCTGCCAGCGGGGGACTTAGTTTAACATAGGACCCTTTGGTAAATGCATACAAATGACTTCTTTTAGAGAACAACTGAATGGAATGAAACCAAAAATAGCATGAATGTTCCTTATGAGGTGCTAACCAAGTGTTGTTACTTTGTAGCCGATCCATCTTCCAAGATGTCCGCCTGCGGGGGACTTAGTTTAAAATAGGACCCTATGGGAAATGCATACAAATGACTTCTTTTAGAGAACCACTGAATGGAATGAAATTAAACATAGCATGAATGTTTCTTATGAGGTGCTGACCAAGTGTTATTACTTTGTAGCCGATCCATCCTCCAAGATAGCCGCCAGCGGGGGATTTAGTTTAACATAGGACCCTATGGGAAATGCATTCAAAAGTCCTCTTTTAGAGAACCACTAAATTGAATGAAACCAAACAGCATGAATGTTCCTTTCCTTTATGAGGTGCTGGCTAAGTGTTATTACTTTGTAGCCAAATTTTATCTTTTTTGATATGATTTCAAAAAGAAAATTGAGTCAGGTGAGCGACAGAGTCTCTTGAGAGCCTCTAGTTATATTTAAAATTATATGTATTGCCATTTAACTCATTAACCAAATATAACAAAGACCTAGTGTCTTTTGATTTGAGGTCATTTGTTTATGACCTTGAAATTGTGGTCAAAGTCAAAGTTGAATTTGCTTTAACTTCATATTTGTACACGATAAAGCTATGGGAATTTTGCATCAAGTTTCCAGACATATAACATTAAAAATTACAACCAGAAATGACCTGGTGTCATAGAGACATAACTTGGGACTGTTACCGGTATAAAAACACACTATTGTGATGAAAAATGAATTCTGAAGCAGGCAAAAAGTAAAGGTTGGGGTGGTACAAATTTTAGTAAAAGTTTAAACTCTAACAAATTCGGGGCATATTCATTTTAAAAATATGAAGCACAGCCCTATATATTGACCTTTGGTTAAAATAGTAGTGCATATTTAAACTCGTTCTTTTTCTAAAAAAGTTCATCGGAAGGTACCAAGACCTTGTTGATAAATATTCCGTATCAACTTCTCAAATAATACACGATGGTCTTGATGTATAGATTCTTCGTACTGATGTTGTTTATCATCTTAACGTGTTTTATAGTTCTTTCATTTGTCTTTGTTCTATTATTAATATTACTTTTACTGTTGAATGGTTTCATGTGATATCCGTTTCACGTGGCTCGGTACTTATACATCTCGTCAATGTGTTTGTATTGGCTTTCATTTTTTTGTGGTTTGTTTTGTATTTGCGACTTTTTGTATTTCTTTTGTTCTTATAACGTGACTCTGTACTTTAAAAGATCCCGTCAGTATGATATTGTTCTATTATATGTCATTATGATATATTTCTATTATGAATTACAATATACGTTGAACCACAAACGTCAAAATCATTCAATCGCGTAGTGGAATTAACTATTTTTGGATTCTTATAAATTCTATATATAACTTTTGGACTAGTTTAAATCTCGGTCTATTTCTTAAATTTATTCTTACATACTTTTGATTTTTTAACCCTGTATGCTAACATTCCCATGATAATTTTAAAATTGTTTGTACGCACATTGAACGACAAATTTATGTGACGTATAAAATTTTCTGACGTCAGACACTCAATAAATGTGTTCGTAGATAGAGATGTTTTTGTGTTCTGTTAAATTGTTCCTTTTAAAATTGTTAAACGAAGATGACTGATGTACCCATATTTTGACTATTATATTTATTGTGTCTGTTTATTTAACACATCAATGTAAAATATCGGAAATTGACGAGACTGTCATCAAAGTGAGAGGATTAGCGCTATAGAACCAGGTTTAATCCACCATTTTCTACATTTGAAAATGCCTGTACCAAGTCAGGAATATGACAGTTTTTGTCCATTCGTTTTTGATGCGTTTTGTTATTTGATTTTGCCATGTGATTATGGACTTTCCCAATTGATCTTCCTCTAAGTTCAGTATTTTTGTGATTTTACTTTATATTAACTTTCTATTCTAGGATATCATTTGTCACGAAACTTCATAGTAGAAGTGTCATTTGAGCCGCAAAGAGAGTTCCTATGGGAAATTGCATAGTCTATATTTACAGAAATGCAACCTGTAGGAGTTATCTCCTCCAAACACATTCCTCAGTAACCGTAAAAAAGCGACAAATTTATTTTAAAAAATTGCTCGTTATATCCTCATGATGTTTTCTCCAATTTTGCCCGAAGCGAAACGAAGACTCCATATGAGACTTATTTCCCCTTCTGTACCTGACATAAGGGATATATAAATGTATCGCATGAACGGTAAATATTAGAGACCTAAGGTATATTGATTAAAGGTCCTTGGTTCATTTGCATCAAATTGAGGCCAAGGTCAAAGGTCTAGGTTATATTCTAAATTTTAACTTTTTCTTGTTTTATGATCTCCTTTGTCACTTTTAAAGATATATATATATATATAAAAGAACTAGTGCAAGATGCCTAATTGTGTTTAAGATATCATACATTTGGTTTGAAACATTTTATAGGAGTTATTGTCGCTGAAATGATTCAATTTAAGGTAAATTGATTATTACTCCAACTTTTTGGGGGGTCTTTTGCAAAATGTTGTTGACATATGTTTAAATAACGGAAGTGACCTTGAGTAAACCGTAAGTAGCCATGTTGGCACTTATTTCATTGAAAAGTACCTAGAAACTATATATTTTTGAAATATGCATATATATATACCTATCATTTAAGACCGGAAGCGACCTTCACTAAACCGGATGTACCTAATATCTCCCTTATTACAGGCAAAAGTATATAGAAACCATATAGTTTTGGAATCAGTTTAAACAAAGCTATCATGTGAGACCAAAATTGACATTTTTTAAAACAAAAATTGACAATTATCTCCCTTATTTCAGACAAAAATATATAGAAAAATTTATTTATTGATTCAGTATGAAGAAAACTTTGCTTTGACGCCAATAGTAACTTTGAGTAAACCAAAGATAGATTCTCATCAATAACTCACAAACATGATGTGGAAAGACCTTCAACTGTTCTCTGAACAATTTATCGCGAGATCAAAATTTTGCGGAAGAAAAAAAAGAGTTGAAAACCAATTGTTCTTGCGATAAATTTTTGTTTCGCAATACATGCAATATGTCGCTTAGATATTTCTTATATTGTATCGTACAGTTTATGCGCTTTTAAATTTCACCCTGCTAAGCCGAACAAGTTTTCTTTGTAAGAGTTATCTACCCATTCACTGTTTATCTTGTGTGTGCATCTCCTTCGTAAAAAGAAAAGATGCCAACAAAATTATTTTACTAAATTGTTCATTACATCATCGGGAACTTTTGGCTGATTTTGGATCGAAGCGATCCGGCGATGACTATTTATTATATCGGTATGTCAGTGTAATTCATTAATCGTTATCCGTAAAGACCTAAAGACTTTTGATTTAAATACATTAAAGTATGTAACTAATTGTTAGGAAAATACACGTACGTTTACCGTTGCTTTTAATTCAAACAGACATTGCTACACTAGGACAGTATTTATACAAAAGCTCGAACTAAAGGCAATAATAGCATACAGCTATTCAATAGTCAGAAATCGATTTAAGGATGTTCGCTACTCTGTTAAAAAATAACAAGCTTTTTAAAAGACTGTTATGGATTGATAGTATATAACTAAAGAAACTAAAAAAGATGAAAAAAATGGAGGGTCCGTGTGCTCGTTTTCGAAATATAAGCCATTGAAAATTTGGCGGGAAATAAATCTCTTTAGATTTTTCATATATTTAACATTGGCACCTTATCTGTTTCACAAATTATGAAAAATTAACAAGAATTTTATAAAATTTGGAAATATGGCTTTTCAAGCTTTATGTAATAAAATTATTAAAAGAAAAGTAGGGGCTAGTGGGCATTTTTTTTTAAAGACAATACATGGATAAAACCAGAGGATTCCGAAAATCTGGCAAAAAATCAAAAAATGGAGGAGCAAACATCCTTAACTGAAACAAATCCGTGTCACAAACAAAAACTGAGGGAAACACATTAATTATAAGAGGAAACAAAACAGAATAACACAAACACTCAACTGCTACAAAAACCAACGCCAACATACATACAAGTAATTAATTAAAAGTTTAATAAAAAATTGTAATTCACATTAATGGACAAAAATTAAAAATAACAAAAATACCGAACTCCAAGGGAAATTGAAAACGGAAAGTCGTTTAACAAATGGCAAAATCAAAAACGTAAACACATCTAACGAATCGAAAACAACTGTCATATACCTGACTTGGTACAGGCATTTCCTAATGTAGCAAATGATGGATTAAAGCTGGTTTTATAGCTAGCTAAGCCTCTCACTTGTATGACAGTCGCATATAATTCCATTATATTGACAACAATGTTTGAGCAAAACAAAGGGACACAATAGGTAAAAATGTTAAAAATAGGGGTACATCAGTCATCAGTATAATATAATCTTAATCACCATAAAAACAAATAACTATTTCAACAAAGAAAAACGAAAATGGCACATAGATGTTAATGTAAATGGCACAAAATGGCGGATCTTGACATGACGCCTTTACTCGAAGTTTTTTTAATGTCGAAAATAGAAAGTCATTTACAGAGGCATCACGAAGAATATGTTAAATTTGGTCTAAATTGCTTAAAGTAGTAAATTGCTACCTAAACATCTGTAATTCATACCTTTCCATACGATCTCATATTGAATACAAGAAATAATTAATATAGAAAGAAAGAATATCAAGACCATTGCCTTACATATATATTATCCTGATCTATTTTCATAAGTTGAACAATGATTTTCCACAGGGATAAAATATTTTAATTACCTTTTAATGACAATACCTTTTTTTTTGTTAAAGTGGATTCACGTTCTTTTCTTTTGGCTGATTTAAAAAGTATTTGAAAACAAAGCTAAAGGCTACAAGCGTAACATAAATAAATATGAAATAAATATTAACAATCTTCATTTGGTCTTATAAATATCAACCAAAGTGCCAAATATAAATACTTGTAGAATATCATAATAGCTAGGATATCAAATTTGTTTTAACTAAGAATGTTCTATACGTTACAATTCAAGTGAGATAACTTTATATTATACAAGGGAGATAACTTTATATTATACAAGGCAGGCAAAGTAAGGTTCTGTGGTATATTTTATTAGTTTTATTGTTTTTTGTATAGATCTGTGGTATTGTTGGGGTATTTTGTGGTATTTTGTGGTGTTCTGTGGTATTTTGTGGTATTGTGTGGTGTTCTGTGGTATGTTGTGGTATTCTGTGGTGTTCTGTGGTATTTTGTGGTATTCTGTGGTATTCTATGGTAAAAAGACGCCCCGTCATGGCTGTGGAAACGTGAGGATCAGAAATATTCATCACATTCTCCAAACTGCAGGAAGGACTATATAGAATATCTATACCATCAATTTTGTCATTGCACTAATAGGGTGTGGAACATGTAAGTTCTCCAATCTAGTCGTCTTCCTTTTGTCATTTATGGGCGATACAAGATGTTAATCCTGTTGCGTATAATTTATCGATGATCCGCACTCCAATAAAACATATATTCATATGTCCTCCTTTTCCCTTCACCGACATATTTCCACCCGTAAAGTTTACATTCAATCCGTAAATAGGATTTGTTGCTTTACAATTAAAAAAATTGTTCCTGCTGGTGAAGATAATATACTTTAAGGTAAATTATTTGTAAGTTGGGCATCTGTTACCAGTTTGCTATAGTTTTTCTAGTTTTAAATTTTATGTTTAGAAAGAAAACAGTTTTGTTTAGAGTTATTTAACAATGTTAAAGTCCAAAATGTCTAGTAATTGAATTATACGTGGAATAATGCAAATAATATAATTGCTGAATATACCATTCGTGCGTTGATCTGACTGTGTATCTGAGATGGTTTTCGTAATGTCTAATGATAAAAAAAACCACATAATACGTCAGACGACAGTGTTTGGTTTCGGAGCTTGTAATTCTTGGCAACGTCAGAACCAGTATTCTTTTCATTATTTTTACCATATAAAACTATGTAAAGTAAGAGGTAATAATTATGTACTCGACATAGGCGTATTAAGTAAATAACGGCTGATTTAGATGAATTTTATTGTTTACATGCAATGAACTGCATACTTATTTAAGAATTATCAATATCGCCATTATATAACGTTTATTTATGTTGTCAAGAGACCCATACAAATCCATGAAAATGTTACACATATGGGCTGTATTTAATGATTTTTATTAATTATGACCTTATGCATCTAGTATAGTTTCGTTTGATTCAGTTTAGTTTTAGTTTCTTATTTCACGACATATTTCGATTTTTGAACGCAGAAATATATTACATATAAAAAAGAAGATGTGGTATGATAGCCAATGAGACAACTGTCCACAAGAGACCAAAATGACACAGACATTAACAACTATAGGTCACCGTACGGCCTTCAACAATGAGCAAAGCCCATACCGCATAGTCAGCTATAAAAGGCCCCGATAAGACAATGTAAAACTATTCAAAGACAGCATTTTTTGGCAGAACATGTATTTAGCACTGGTAAACCAACAATGTATAATAATTATTTTTTTTAAAGTAAAAAAAACAAAGTTAATTATATATATATAAACAGCGAAAAAATAATATGAAGTGACTTTTTTTTTTATTACAAGCAAAAGTTTTTACTCGCATAACACAAAAACAAACAAAAGACAAACCACAGTATACAAAACACAACATCAAAAACTAAAGACTGAGAAAAACTGATCTCAGCATCAAATCTTGCTCAATATCGTGCTCTTGGTGTGGTGTTATAATTACTGCGATAGTTTCGGATATCTTTCATGTTTTGTTTTTTTATTAAGTAAAAGTTTAACGAAAAGTTGTAACTAATATTTAAGGATGTTAATGTATATAACATTATTGGGGATCTTGACCATCCGCTTTTTCTTGGAGGTCTTTTAATGTCATCTCTACTTTTTTTACATTGCTAATGCTTAAATTTTTTTATAAGGAGGTATATTGATATGTTTTTTTTATTTGTATCCAAACGAAAGTCGTGAACAATGTACATTGTATTCGAATATCACATTTAAAATAGGAAACGGTCGGTTGATGTTGAAAGCTGGGTAACCTATTTCGAATTAAATAAAGAAAATCATGAAAATATGTGATAATATGTCTATTTTGCAAATACCACTCAATTCTTTTTTATTATTTCTAAATTGTTATCAGATTATCTCCCTTAAACGTTTTATGTTAAAGGCCTTGTGGACTTTAAAAGGAAAGATGAAACACCGTCATTGATAGTTTCCTTTAAACATCATTTTAGTAGACTTCAGCGAATATTTATATCCTTTCCATGTAAACCATTCGATACCATCTGCAAATGATGAATGCGGTCCACCTAAATATGCTCCATTCAAATTTGCCCAATGACACATATTGTGCCACCACGCCCCCTTATACTTTTGTGCGCAGTCGTAGTCAGGATATCTATCGTTATCTCTATCTTTAGTAGAAAACATCATGCCGTTTTGGTTTCTATCACCAGGTTTCATTAGACTATCTCCTGTACATGTAAAAGACAAGAAAAAAACACAAATGAATATAAATACTAATTAATTTGACATATACATAGTTTTCCAATGGCGTCACGCATGTACCCACAATTCATCAGTCGGCCATATTGTGAGACTATCTCCTGTACATGTAAAACACAAGAAAAAAACACAAATGAATATAAATACTAATTAATTTGACATAAACATAGTTTTCCAATGACGTCACGCATGTACCCAAAATTCATCAGTCGGCCATATTGTGAGACTATCTCCTGTGCATGTAAAAATACCAATGAATATAAATACTAATTAATTTGACATATTAACAAAAACCGTTTAAAATAAAGGCAATTCGAATGTACTTATCTCATATAACTGCGAGTAATTCTCATGTGTTTTTTGTTGTACACATTTAAATATATATATATATGCGAAAGTACTTATCAGATTACAGAAATTTTTATCATAACCATTTTGGATTGCTAATAGCAAAGATTTTGTTGTTGTTGATAAAGTGTTTTGTATCAACAATAATAATACCAGAATCCTGTTGTTGAATTAAGTTTTGATATCGGAGTATAAGCGAACAATGAT
Organism: Mytilus galloprovincialis; assembly: GCA_037788925.1. Taxonomy (NCBI): domain Eukaryota; kingdom Metazoa; phylum Mollusca; class Bivalvia; order Mytilida; family Mytilidae; genus Mytilus; species Mytilus galloprovincialis. The sequence goes on from CM075338.1 coordinate 39,502,603, forward strand.
TTCTTCTTACTTTGCAAAAAAGTATGTTAAAATAATACAATATAATGATAGGTCACCGAGGTTGTAGAAAAAATAACACATTTTGTATGGATCATACAGAGAAAATCATCATTATGTGAAAGTAAACAAATTTAAATGTCACATTATTAAATATACCACGTCTTCTTTATTATATAAAAGATATAATTTTTAAACACTATATCAGAAGACAGCTCTTATAAATTGCTTCAAGAGTATAAAAAGATCATCGTGCATGTTTCCCGGCAATAAAATATCGTTTGTTGTAGAACCGGTCTATGATAAAGTGATATTTTGTTCATTTGAATGTCGTCTTGTGTAATAAAGGGTTTCAGCGTCATTATTGAAGTTTTAATATTAAGAAAAACACGTCGATTGAACCTTTTTGTCTAGGAGAAAGAAAAACGTTAAAGTCATTCATACAGGATTCAATATTACATCACATTTAAGACATTCTGACCGAACGTTTTATTTAACTTGAGAGTAATGCCTTATAAAGTACAAAACGTACCCAGTATCATTAAAAAGTCGGAGGTTATCAATATTCAAAGTTCACAAATCGACCAGGAAGAGACAAAACAATAAAGAAAACAAAAGCTGAGATTATCCAATCAAATCCAAAACAAAAGCTTGAGATTATCCAATCAAATCCAAAACAAAAGCTGAGATTATCCAATCAAATCCAAAACAACAACTGAGATTATCCAATCAAATCCAAAACAAAAGCTGAGATTATCAAATCAAATCCAAAACAAAAGCTGAGATTATCCAATCAACTCCAAAAGAAGCGAGACCGGGTTTGTCGACAGGGAAAGCATTTATATATACAACTATACATGCATCACCCCCTCACCCCTGCAAATACATACTTATAATTTCGGACTTTAAACACTTATAATTTAATGTTCACCTGCAGTTCCACTGTATGCGTCAACATTCAAAGTATAATTCGTTGTGGCATCTCCTATACTGAAGTCACTGTACTCTGCATATCTCGAATTTCCTTCAAAATCCTCAAGATAGATATAAAGTTTTTTCTTTCCAGTAGATGTAAGAAGGTGTATGTATTTATTTCCTGTTCGACAATGAAATACAATGCAATTAACAAAAACTGATCACGCATCTTAACATATTCCTACCAAGTGATATGAATTCTGGACTATTCTGTGAAAATATGTTCACGGAAACACATTGTGTGGCTTTATAAAGAAAACGTTAAAAGTTTAAACTAACGATCTTTTATGCATAACACAATAAATGAACAACAATTTTGGAAACAACAAAAAACGCTCACTATAACATTACGAGCTCATAATTTGGGACACGCCCATACAAATGTGGCGAAGCTAATCATATGTGTGAGCACTCATCCCTGGTCTGACTTGGGACAGTGGTGTAGTAATATAACGGAAGAACAAGATGTAAACATTAGCCGAATATAGGGGTTATGTAATGAGATCGGCGTGAAGCAAAGCAAAACGAGCTCCCCAATGTTCATTACCAATCGAAATTGTGGAATACCAACATTAGAAACGATTCAAGCACATGCAGTATACAATAGCTCTTTAAGTGAAGGATTTAATTTAAAATAAATTTTGACACTTAATTCGTCGGAAATTGAGATATGTTGATTTGTAAATGTTGTAGTTTGTGAATTGTGAATCAATAAACACACAATAGAGGGTCTGAATGGGGAGTCCTTCATTTCATTTTCTTTAATTTTTTTAGATTCTCTATTCTTTGTGAATAAGCACCCCATTTTTTTCCATGCTTTATTTTTTGGTTTAACTTTCTTTTTTATCTGTTTTCTAGCCCGTTATTTTGCACTTTTTGTTCATTATTCTCTATTCCGTCAACTCCTTCCAAATCCTCATATTAACTTTAAAATGGTACGAATTTCACTGCACCATATGATCATGTAGACAATTAATATTTCTACAGTGATTCGTGGGGCCAAAACCAGTGAAAATCTAAAACCTTATACAAACGTTGACGAGTATGAAATAACCGTATGCATTTTGTATGGTGTAACTAACAGTAACGTTTATGAATTACATAACATGTTTTAACAAATAAATAATTAAATTAAGTTTGTTTAATTCAATCGATTATGGGTAACCGTCCTGCAGCGTTATCGGAGTATATGTTCCTTGCCGTCAGACCGCGCTAGGCACTTATTTGTTATGTGATAGGATGCATACGTCGACTAAGTGATGCTCGAGGCCAAAATATTTGAAAATTAAAGGCAGATCAAATATATTATCTGAATTCTAAGAAAATTGGACTTTGGAAAGTTAATAAATATTGTAATGAAATAAAAGGTTAATGTTGTTTTTTAAGACTCTGCCGAAATTTCATAATTTTCTTACAAACAACGATGAATGGAAAGTTAAAAAAAACCACTTTTAAGCAGATATTAAGAAGAAAATTACCCAACCAAAATTCTGATTCCAAATGTCCGAATCCAATCTCAAACTCATACCATCCCTGGTAAAAGTCGATAGTTCCATCTGTTCTCCTTTGGAAAACCTATTAATATGAATAAATAGTAAATAAATTTAAGCAACAATATTTTAAGATAAAAATAATAAAACGATTTAGAAGACAAATTATAGTTACAGACAAATCTTGGGGAACCACAGGAACTCCCAAAAGGCCCGAGGCTGGTCGTGTCGAAGGAGTAATCATCGCCTGGTATCCACGTACAGTACAGCCTGTGACATCCTCTTAATTATGTCCACCCTCTTGCATGGTCAACATCCAATGGTGGCCATTTATTGGGGTATTCAATCTTGAGATGTTGGCCATTTATTGGGGTCATAAAACATAGGTTGATGTTTTATCTAATAATGTTACCTGTTGTAATCAATCAGGACTTCAACTTGTATGTTTCTTTAAAATTTACCTGTACAGGTAACTTAGGTTTCTTTCAAAATTGACATTTCACCTTTTTTTGAAAATGTACAATAAGACATTGTTTTAGTCTTTGTTAATTAATATTATTTTTGATTTTTCTGTCTTTGAATTTATTCAAATTTATTTTTTTTAATTTTTAATTTTGTTTATTCATTTTTGTATGATTTTGTTTCTTATTCTTTTAATGTCTTTGTAAGAATCTTCAGAAGCAAAAAGACAAAAATGTCAAAGATAAAGTCACTGACTAGCATTTGAAAGACAACAGACTTTAATTATTTTTTTCAAAAGTAAAAAAAAATAATTAATGTACATGATGTTCATTGTATTTAATTGTTTATTTGCATTATTTAATGAATTATCATTAATAATAACTAATAATCAAGCAAATGATATTTTTAAAGAAACCATGAAGGAAGTAATTTTTAGCAAGACTGTTTCTTAACAAAACAAAATGATCAGACAATATCAATCCTCTTATAATAAATTTTTATAACATCTGTTATTATTCAGGAAAACTGCAAATATCAGTATACAGTTTTAAAAGGAAAAAAACTATTTTTGTCTATCTTTTTAAAAAAAAATCTAAAATCAGGAGTTAACATTGTGCGTGAACAATTAATGGACATTTTGAAGAGACTTTTTTTTCGAAAAAAATATTTAAAGAAAAAAACTGTCTTGCTTTGCTTTTTTGAAACAAATGTGAACTTATTAAATATGACATCTTTAGTTTGGCTTATATCTGTCAGTTAAAAGCCAAAATTTGACAAAATACACTTATATAGATGGTTACACTTTTATGGTCTATTAATTAATTAAATCATTTTTTTCTGTGTACATTTATATTGTTGATCATTGTTGGAAGTGCTGGACTGGTATGATACATATTCTTGGTATACATTTGCAAATATTTCCCTAAACCAAGGCCTTTTAGATAAAGTTAACAATTTCAGGGACTTGAATGAATTAAGACTTTAAAACCCTTGATGAAAAATCAATTTAAAGAAAAATATAAGAACATTTTTGAAAACAGATTTAAGAATAAAAACTTTGGTAAAAACTGTATACTCAAATGTGTCACATAGAGAGTTAGTGGTCATAATTTAGAAATAGAAAATAGTGGACAATATAAAATTCCTAGAAAGGATAGAATATGTAAACTGTGCCACTTGCTGGACTATGAAGACCACTCCTTCCTTAATTGTAAAATTAACAAAACAACTTGAGATAATCTATTTGAAAATTGTTTACCTTCTCATAATATTGTCTCTTACCAAAGAACAAAAAGTGAAAGAAATGCTTAACCTTTATTACATGAATATGTTGAAAATATTGGCTGCCTTATAAAATAGTCATTAATTAGAACGGAGGGCAGAAACCTAAAAAAATCCATGTGTTTTAATTTCTTAAATTATAGAATTGTTAATTCTTTGCATTATATAATTGTTTTTTTGTTGTTTTTTTTTTGTCACAAACTAAATACCATATGTTTATATGACAATACAAATATTATCAAATTTTGTTGAATTAATGAATATTTTGAATATATTCATTCAATAGAGAAATAAGGAATTACCTAAATTTTATTTAGAATAAGTTCTAAAGACAATCTTTAACTATTGAATGCAGATAAGTATATCTACTATGATTTAAGTATAACATGTATAAATCATTTTGATTGAAGAAAATTAATTTGAGAAACAACTTTTCAATAGACAAAGGCAGGCATTGGGAAAGTTTGCATTATACTAGAAGATGATATTCATTTATTCTTCACTTACCATAAAGTACATGTAAAAAATAACTTAAATTGATTAAAAAGGTATAATGTCAAAACAAATAGTCATGAGTCAATTTAAAAAAAAAAATCAGCTATTTATTCAACTAGTTATATTATTTCATTTTATTTTTGAATTTTCCTGTCACAGTAATTAAATTTCACAAACACATATATACATGTATATTTTACCTGAGACACATGACCTGTAAGTTATATAATTTTAACACTTCAATGCAGTCAAGATTTCCCTTTATCCTTGACTAGTTTTTGATTAATACCTTGTGTATTAATTAAGCTACAGGGGGTATAATGATGCACATATAGGGCCACCATGGTGGACATAATTTTTATGGCCACCATGAATAAGATAATGTCACAGGTAGTACTGTAGCACCTACAATATGACACCACACTCGGCAAAAGTGTAACTATCAGGAATAGGACAAAGATGATAAATTCACAGTGTCAAATAAAAATTTGAGTAGTTATTCAACATACATCTGTTGGAGCAGTTTTGGTGTAAGGAAGTTTTTTGATTTAAGAAAATATAAGTATATTCCTGTCTGAAAAGATGTAGGATGTATCAAATATTATAAAATTGAGAATGGAAATGGGGAATGTGTCAAAGAGACAACAACCCTACCAAATAAAAAAACAACAGCAGAGGGTCACCAACAGGTCTTCAATGTAGCGAGAAATTCCCGCACCCGGAGGCGTCCTTCAGCTGGCCCCTAAACAAATATATACAAGTCCAGTGATAATGAACGCCATACTAATTTCCAAATTGTACACAAGAAACTAAAATTAAAATAATACAAGACTAACAAAGGCCAGAGGCTCCTGACTTGGGACAGGCGCAAAAATGCGGCGTTGTTAAACATGTTTGTGAGATCTCAACCCTCCCCCTATACCTCTAACCAATGTAGAAAAGTAAACGCATAACAATACGCACATTAAAATTCAGTTTAAGAGAAGTCCGAGTCTGATGTCAGAAGATGTAACCAAAGAAAATAAACAAAATGACAATAATACATAAATAACAACAGACTACTAGCAGTTAACTGACATGCCAGCTCCAGACTTCAATTAAACTGACTGAAAGATTATGATTTGATCAATGAACATCAGGCACAATCCTTCCCGTTAGGGGTTTAGTATCATACCATCATAACATATATGAGAAGAACATAACCCGTGTCATGCCAACAACTGTTTTTAGAATAAATGTGTTTATTTCCGATGCAAAGACCTTATCAGTGACTCAATATTAACGCCAAAATATGCAATCTTTAATGACTTGACAACAGTATCGTAATTATATCCCTTCTTAATAAGTCTATTTAAAGGTTTTGTAAGTTTCTGAGGTGAATACTGACACCTTTGTGCTTTATAAAGAATATTTCCATAAAAAATTGGATGTGAAATACCTGAACGTATTAGAAGTCTGCATGTTGAGCTATATTTACGAATGATGTGTTTATACCGATGATAAAATTTAGTAAATGTTTTGACTAGTTTGTGATATCGAAAACCCTGGTGTAATAATTTTTCAGTAATACATAAATTTCTCTCGTTAAAATCTAAAACATTGTTACATACACGAGCGAATCGTACAAGTTGAGATATATAAACACCGTAAGATGGTGACAAGGGAACGTCACCATCTAAAAACGGATAATTAACGATAGGAAATGAAAAATCATCCCTTTTATCATAAATTTTAGTATTCAGCTTTCCATTAGTGATATAGATATCAAGATCGAGAAAAGGGCAGTGGTCATTGTTAGTATTAGCTTTATTTAAAGTAAGTTCAACAGGATAAATTTCATTAATGTACATACTGAAGTCGTCATTATTGAGAGCCAAAATATCATCCAAATATCTAAAAGTATTATTAAATTTGTTTATCAGATGTTGTTTCGATGGGTCTTTGCTTATTTTTGTCATAAATTGTAACTCATAACTATACAAAAACAGGTACATGAATGGAATGGTTGTTGTTGAACTTCAAAGAACAAGCATTTACTGCAGTATTGAGATAATGAAGTAAGTACGAATAAAATGAGACACTAAGTAACACGTTTAATTTTTTGGCACACTAAACAATATGTCTCGGGCGAACATATTACAGATTATTGTGTTTCTGCACAGAATTCATATCTTATGTTACACCCCTCCGGTTAGATCCCCACCAGAGAACTTGAGTTCGGCCGAGCTTAGAGGGATTCATGTTGATAAATCCAGTTTTCTATGTGATTTTGTTTTGCACCTTTTTCATCTTTTCATTTGTATCATGGCGTTGCCAGTTTTTCGTCGATATATGAGTTTTGAATGTCCATAATGTATCTTCCATCTTTGTTTACTTAAGAATAAATGTCAAAAAAGAATAAACCAGGAGCCTCTGGCCTTGGTTAATCTTGTATTATTTTTAATCTTAGTTTCTTGTGTATAATTTAGAGTTTAAATATCACTGAACTAGTATATATATTTATTTAGGAGCCAGCTGAAGGGCCTCCGAGTGCGGGAATTTCTCGCTGCATTAAAGACCTATTAGTGACCATCTATTGTTGTTTATTCTTTGGTCGGGTTGTTGTCACATTCCCCATTTCCATTCTCAATTTTATTAGTTATAATTTCAGTCCACCATATGGTGAACAAAACGACATCAGCCAATCAGAAGTTGCGTTACATCGTAAATTAAATTATTTAAGAATAAATATTAGTAATAATTACAGTCCATCCCGGTCCAGCTGTATCCATGTCACAGTAGACATCAAACTGTTCATCTGCTGGGTAAATAGTATATACCCCTGATAAACTTCCTGGGTGGATGTCACCGCAGTCACGTGGGCGTAGAACTATTGAAAAATGTCTCATAATATTAATGATCTTAATATATGTCAGTTTTATATTTTCGTATAAAGATAACTATCTGTTAATGTTTTTAACAATATGAATATTTTATTGTTTTGAAGACATCAAAAAGTGAATCAAATGTTGCTGAATCATAACTTTTCATGTGCTCTTATTGGCATATATTTGCATATATTTGAATATATTGTATTTACTCTGCATTTGCAAAAACCATTCACATTTTAACATCTGTGTAATGGGAATCATTGCATTTTTGTACTTATGTGTACATTGACTAAGAACAGAAAACATTTTCAGGTCGCTAATCATTATTTCCGCCACTGTATATCGTTCTGTTCAATGTAATTTTTTTATTATTGCTGGCAAAATATATCAACAATTCCTCAATTTGTGTTCTGACAAGAATAGGGGAATGTTCCTGAAATTATTCACATACAATATTTATTTATCGAAATATGCAATCATAATCGTCAAGTCAAAAGGAAGTGAATATAAAAAGACTAAATCCTTCAAATAATGGTAGGTGAATTGTTCGGCTCTGCGAAGTTCTCTCTTGTTTTCATTTAATTATTATACCAAGGCTCTAAGTATATCATACAGCAGAATTTATAGTAATAGAAGTACTAATAAAAAAAAATGGAGAATGTGTCCATTCAAAACAGATGATGCCCCTGCTTGCGTGTAACGTCAATAAGGGACATGACTGAAAAACGACTTGATCTTTGCTTTGTGTTGATAAGCATTGTGTATAGGTTCCATAGCAATTGGTTGTGGAAAACAAAGTTAAGGAACAGAAATTGATTTTGGGACGTTCGGACGTACGGATAAACAAAAGTAACACTTAATTCTCCCTCTTGTGCGGACAGAAACATAACCCGGAATGAAGTTTAAGTAAGATCATTGATAGATTTTGAATGATTTTAATCGTTGGCTTATCAGAAAGACTGGCAACGCCTTGTATATGAGACAACAAAAACCAACAGTTTAACAGAAAATTATGTGTTTTTATTATGTATGTTAAATGTTTATACTGCGAGGTTGAAGTCAAGTTATGTGGGCAGATTGCTAATTTTTCCAAAATATAATTGTAAGAAAAAACATTTACAGAACTTAAACAATCATGTCACAATTCACCGTTACTAAATATCACCTAAAGAGATATTATTGTAATACATTTGAAAACACGAAATTCGGGATATAAATATGAGAAAGGGGTAATTATAATTTTAAATGATAAAAAAATGTTCATTTTCGAACAAACCTGAATAATCTCTGTGTACAAGATATGTTTCTGTATTTGAAACATCGATTAACGGAGAGAAACACAAGGTATACATCATACATATATACGTTACTGTATCATAACTTGCGACACAAATGCTATCATCATTGAGAACCCGTCGGCTACATTCCACGATAGACCTATCTTCTGTATATACTTCTGTAGGACTTCCAGATGATGAAAAATTGATGTTGTTGTACGTCAGTAACTTTCCCTTTTGAATCTTAGCATATACCAAATAAAGCTGGCCGCAAATCATAAGTCTTATCAAAGACTAATATAGTGTGCTAAACATGTGTGTCGTCATACTAAGAAATATTATTTAGCGATGAGTTACTTTTGATAAACGATTCACAATTATAACATTTTTTTTACCTGAAATAATAGAATAAATATATTATCTAAAACATATTCCTTAGAATTCGTAAATTTTCACGAAAAATATTTGAAATTGAAATAAGTTCATGCATTAAATGCTTAAAGTTGTTTCATAACATATAGTCTAAAATGTCCTGTATCCACTCTGAACTGACAACAAAATACGTTCATAGGTTACAGTAGACAACAGAAAACAAGTGTTAAGTTATCTTACATGCTAGTTTGAACATATTATTACAAGTGGGAGGAGCAAAGTTAGCCAATCAGCCAATAAAACACAAAATATTACAAGTGAGAGGAGCAAAGTTAGCCAATCAGCCAATAAAACACAAATTATGTTACAGGGTCTAGATTGGGGTAAACAGAGAAGAGAATACAAGTCAAACAAATAAAGAATAGAGATAAATTGGCCCCAAAGTAACGAATACTTAATAACGGGGTCCACACATGTAAGGAATAGAGAAGAAGGAGCATAAAATATAAAACATATTGAAAAATGGAATAAAACGATTAAAGAATACAGAAAAGAAGGGCCCCATCGCGTTATGGCTTGATTTTGATTGCAATATACAACGTATAAGATAAACAGGACTTTTTATTAGTTACTTTTGGTAGGAAGTTGTTTTCAACCGATATTTCTTTTTTTCTATATTGTTTGAAAACAGTGTGTACATAAATAGTGAAATATCAAAATGAAAATTTCAAGATTAGACACTAAATTAAACGTATCGAAATGTTGATATTTATCAAGTTAGAAAAAAGACTGATCAAAATGAAAATAATTGATTGGTAACTCGCATACGTGAGTTCATTGTAAAATGTCGCAAACAAAGAAAGTATTTCTTCACACAGTAATTTTATGATAACTATTTTATTGAAGTTGAGATCATATGTCCAATAGTTGCTTTACAGTGTAATGGGCTATTTTCTTGGAAGAAGGATTTGTTTGCGATAAAATGGAAGGTTGATATGTTTCTGTCACCTGAAGTTAAACAAAAACTCTTCCTGGAAGTGTAAAAGAGGGAAAAAAGATACCAGAGGGACAGCCAAACTTATAAATCGTAAATAAACTGATAACACCATTGCTTAAAATGACAAAAGACAAACAGATAAACAATAGTACACATGACACAACATAGAACATTAAAGAATAAGTTACACAAACCCCACCAAAAACAAAGGGTGATCTCAGGTGCTCTGGAAGGGAAAGCAGATCCTGCTGAACATGTGGCACCCGTCGTGTTGCTTATGTTATAACATGATTGATGGACATGTGTGTGTGTTGTTTGTTCATTGATGATTGATATATATGTGTGTGTGTGTGTTTGATGTTGAACGCACCTGATGAAACACCTGCGTGAAGAATGTCATAAAACGTTTTTGACTATGATAGTACAGTGTAACCTGCCTAATCCGACACATGACTATGATAGTACAGTGTAACCTGCCTAATCCGACACATGACTATGATAGTACAGTGTAACCTGCCTAATCCGACACATGACTATGATAGTACAGTGTAACCTGTCTAATCCGACACATGACTATGATAGTACAGTGTAACCTGCCTAATCGGACACATGACTATGATAGTACAGTGTAACCTGTCTAATCCGACACATGACCATGATAGTACAGTGTATCCTTCCTAATCCGACACATGACTATGATAGTACAGTGTAACCTGCCTAATCCGACACATGACCATGATAGTACAGTGTAACCTGCCTAATCCGACACATGACTATGATAGTAAAGTGTAACCTGCCTAATCCGACACATGACTATGATAGTACATAGTATCCTTCCTAATCCGACACATGACTATGATAGTACAGTGTAACCTGCCTAATCCGACACATGATTATGATAGTACAGTGTAACCTGCCTAATCCGACACATGACTATGATAGTACAGTGTAACCTGCCTAATCCGACACATGACTATGATAGTACAGTGTAACCTGTCTAATCCGACACATGACCATGATAGTACAGTGTATCCTTCCTAATCCGACACATGACTATGATAGTACAGTGTAACCTGCCTAATCCGACACATGACCATGATAGTACAGTGTAACCTGCCTAATCCGACACATGACTATGATAGTAAAGTGTAACCTGCCTAATCCGACACATGACTATGATAGTACAGTGTAACCTACCTTATCCGACACATGACTATGATAGTACATAGTATCCTTCCTAATCCGACACATGACTATGATAGTACAGTGTAACCTGCCTAATCAGACACATGACTATGATAGTACAGTGTAACCTGCCTAATCCGACACATGACTATGATAGTACAGTGTAACCTGCCTAATCCGACACATGACCATGATAGAACAGTGTATCCTTCCTAATCCGACACATGACTATGATAGTACAGTGTAACCTGCCTAATCCGACACATGACTATGATAGTACAGTGTAACCTGTCTAATCCGACACATGACCATGATAGTACAGTGTATCCTTCCTAATCCGACACATGACTATGATAGTACAGTGTAACCTGCCTAATCCGACACATGACTTTGATAGTACAGTGTAACCTGCCTAATCCGACACATGGCTATGATAGTACAGTGTAACCTGCCTAATCCGACACATGACTATGATAGTACAGTGTAACCTGCCTAATCCGACACATGACGATGATAGTACAGTGTATCCTGCCTAATCCGACACATGACTATAATAGTACAGTGTAACCTGCCTAATCCGACACATGACCATGATAGTACAGTGTAACCTGCCTAATCCGACACATGACTATGATAGTACAGTGTAACCTGTCTAATCCGACACATGACTATGATAGTACAGTGTAACCTGCCTAATCCGACACATGAGTTTTGCAACATCCTGCTTTAACCGATACATTTTCATGGTCCCTAAATATCCTTGTAAAAAACCCTGAGTATATCGGCAACCTGCTTAATCCGACATTTTGTCGGATAAGACAGGATACACTGTATGTATATTCTTTATTCTTTTCTTGTAATACCCTAGGCTCCACTTACACGTGTACATGCAATAAAGAGTTGGACAAAGCAGGCAATATTCATATTACATACCTCCAATTATAAAAAGGGGGCAGAAGGGATTCTGGTCCCGAAATCCCGGGCTTAAAAACACGAAATTTTGAGGTCCCAAATTTAAAAAATAAATAAATCCCTACATCCCAAAATTCGAAAAATGAATTCCCGGATCCCGAAAGGTTCAATTTCGAAATCCCGAGCTTAAAAACACCCGATCCAGGAGTACCGATAAAGGTCCTATCCCCTCATTATACGTCTACCTTTAACATATATCAAATGTAGTGCACTGCTTATGTATTGACATTGGAATTAATGGGACTACGGGATAAAAGACTATATGAAGTGTATGGACGTAGATTTGTTTGGAATTAATGGGACTACGGGATAAAAGACTATATGAAGTGAATGGACGTAGATTTGTTTGGAATTAATGGGACTACGGGATAAAAGACTATATGAAGTGTATGGACGTAGATTTGTTTGGAATTAATGGGACTACGGGATAAAAGACTATATGAAGTGAATGGACGTAGATTTGTTTGGAATTAATGGGACTACGGGATAAAAGACTATATGAAGTGAATGGACGTAGATTTGTTTGGAATTAATGGGACTACGGGATAAAAGACTATATGAAGTGTATGGACGTAGATTTGTTTTGTTATCTATATCATGACAGGCCAAGTTTACAACTTCATATGAGTTCTGTCGAGATGACATGAGGAAAACGGACGGACTCTGCTTTTTAACATGTTGAAATCTATTATAGAAAAGGGAATCGTACTTTAATGAGGTTATGGAAGTTTTTCTTAATTTGTATTTAACACTCAAACAAAATTGTCAAATGTTATTATGTGTTATGTGAATTAAAATATTCAGGCAATTTTCTATTCCAATTCCAATTCAAGGATTTATTTATAAGTATATAAAGGTTGCAAATTCTATAGAACTTTAATGAAATTGTTAAAAAAATATCATCACAGAATCAACAGTTTATACTTTCAAACACTATAACATATCAAGAATATCTTTTGTCCTAAGCCTAAGCAAAAAGTTGTTCATCTCATTTCAAACTTATATTCAACTAAATGATCAGGAGTATATTATAACAAAACTGAAATCAAATAATATTGATCGCTTACCAGCTACATATATATCAATATTATATTTTAAAACTATTTCACATTAGAACCAATACCCTTATGACTTATTTTGGCGAAATTTAATATGTCATGAATAAGATACCATCAACAGGTATTTGAAGACAGACATCTCAATTTCTAAATTTTCAACATGGAAGCAGTAAAAAATAACAACTCGATCACTTGCCTTGTGAAACGCTATTGAAGAATAACATGGTATATGTTTGATGATACAAAAACAAAAACACAATCAAAGGGAGATAACTCATTAATCTTTCAATTACAGATAAACGATTAGACGATAAAAATTGATTTGAGTATGACATTAAAACTATAGCCAATGATCTATTTATAAATAGAAATAACACATCAAATGTATACTTCCATCTTATAAAACATATAAACTAATATAAGGCTTTGAGGATTGATTTGTGAGTGTAACGTTTGTGTAATTTATGTTGCTTCTTAAACCAGTAATTAACTTTATCTTGTAATCTATATTTAATATAAATTCAAAACGAATGTTGGATTACTACTCAAACAAATAAAGACACGAACATTTATTCAAGGCTGTAACTAACTAAAGTTTATTATAATTTGCTGATTACGGTTTTCCTACGAAAAAAAGGATATGATTGGTCAACAACTAACACGTTCATTCGTTGCTCTTTTCCCAAGGTCACTTGTAAATTTGTATGTTTCTTAGCTATATTTTCCTTCAAAGCTGATGTTGATTAAGAGTATATTATAACAGAACTGAAAACCAATAATATTCATCTTTTAACAGGTATATTAATAAATTAAATATAGTTCACATTAGAACCTTTACAAATAATACCGACATTTTTTTTAAACTTTAATATGATATGAATATGATACCATAATCTTCAATACGAAGACAGAAATCTCTGTGTCTAAATATTTAACAAAGGAGACATTAAAAAATAACAGATTGATCATTTGCTGCGTAAATAGATATCGAGGAATATTAAGATGGTATGTGTTTGATCGTGCAAAAAAGAAAACACCTCGAGTAACGGAAAAAATCAGTCTTGAAACATTGCTGAAAGTTTGATATTATACTAAAGCCAATGATCGATTAGATAACAAATACTAAAGCCAATGATCGATTAGATAACAAATACTTAAGCCAATGATCGATTAGATAACAAAGGACACATCAAACGTCTAATTCCATCTTATAAAATCTATTGACTTACATGATGCTTTGAAGATGGATTTGAGAGTATACAGTTTGTATAGATTGTGTTGCACGCCGTTAATCTTATCTTGTAATTGTATATATGAGGCAGGCATAATTTGTGAAAGAGGACGAAGTCTGTATGATTTTTTTTTAATTCAAACATGTTTAAAAAAGAAACGGAAGTACCGTAAGGTTGACGATTTCGGTTCTGTTGTTAGGGATTTTAGTTGTGACGTTATTTAAGTTATGACATCATATGCAATGTAAACAAAAACAAAAACGCAGCCATCAGGTAACTTTTTTCATTTCAAACAATTATTAAAAATGAATTGGTTCTGGGTTCCTTCCTATATTTTACTACACTGATAAATTTATGTATATTATTCAAAGTCTCATGCAAACAAAACCGGAAAAGGGAAGTAGATTTCTGCGCAATAGTGGGGAATTGAAAAAGTCTGAAAAACAGTTAACGATTTTGATTTTTTGAGTAGAATGAAAATTTCGGGAAAATTTCCCGATTTTTTTTCCATTGATTTTTCTACTGTAACAGGGGAGTCCCCATATTACACAAACAAATAAAGAGTGCAGTCATCAATGAAAGCAACAACAACTAAAAATGGAAACGATTTTTCAACAACTGACTAAAATGGAAATGATTGGTCAACAACTGACTAAAATGGAGATTGTTGGTCCTTGGCTGCTCTTTTCCCAAGGTAACCTGCAAATGTCTTTATTTCTTCAAAGTCATGTTTATTGATGACAAATCTTTTGTTGAAGTCTTAAAGTAACTTATATGTTCTGACATCTTAATCTTTGTGTCTATGATGGTGAATAGAAATACGTTGATTTGGTTTAAGTGCAAATAACACAACTCTCGTCCAAGTCGCAGTGTGTAAAAAAGTAAACAAATATAGGTACGGCCTTCACCATAAAACTTTGGCTCACACCTAACATCAAGCTGTTGCGAGTTTCAGAGGAGATTTTTTTTGTAAAAATTATGGAGGACGGCTGACGGAGGTCAAGTGACGAGGTCTATGTGAACTTATAATTTTAGTTGCGTGTAATGATCAATTTGATTATGGATGTATATTGAAAAACAGATATTTGTAAAAAAATAAGTAATTTAAGTAATGTGATTGGGTTTGTTTACTTCATTATCATCTACAGACGTAAAAAAGTTTCGGCTATGACTTGAAACTTTTCCTGTTGTCAGTACTGAGAGTAAGATTGGTGCAAACACGACTGTTTTTTAACCCCCTCTGATGTAGCTTAATTAATCTGTCACAGTTCTTTTAATTCATACCGTGTGATGTGAAAAAAAAACGTGGAGCAGGATCTGCTTACCATTCCGGTGTACCTGAGATCACAGCAAGTGTTTGGAAGGGGTTCGTGTTACTTAGTCTTTAGTTTTTTATGTTGTGTCGTGTGTACTATTATTTGTATGTTTGTCTTTTCCTCCTTCAGCCATGCAGTTGTCAGTAAGTTTATGATCTATGAGTTTGACTGTCCCTCTGGAATCTTTCGTCCTTCTTCTGTATCAGTTTTATGATTTATTAATGTTGTAAAATTATACAAGTTTGCATCATTTTTTTACCATTATTGTGTTGCAACTATATTCAACACAATTATCAGAAGGAACAGGTGTTCTTACAGAAAAGTGACGTTCATTAAATTTGAATACGTTTTGATATTCCAAATACCAAGTTGACTGTCAAAGAAAATAACAAAATAATCAATTATGACAAACACAGACCACAATGCACAACTCACATTAAAAACTAAAGATTTAGCAAAACGAAACTCATCAAAAAGTGGTTGACATCAGGTGCTCCTGAAAGAAACGCAGTTCTGAAGTAACACACATCTTGTTCCTCATATTAAAATTTGTTGATGAGTCATTATCTACGATTGTGTATCTCTCAATAACCCCGGAGATTGGCTGTGATATTTAAATGTGTCATTTGTTAGATTTGTCCATTTCCAAGCAGTAAAAAAACTTGCTTAAATGATGCATTCAGACCGTTTCAAATATTGAAAATAAAGTTCGATACCTCGTGTGAAATTTTATAACTTTTTCTGCACATTTCAAAACTCCTTGCAACAACTCTTTCAGTTGTTTTATTTTAAGACAAAATACCTGTAATCAAACAAACACTAATTGTCCATATTTCTTTTTGAAATAAGCATTTTAAATTTCAGTTTACACACGATTGTAAATATCAAACATCAAAAGAATCTGATTTATTTATAAAATGTTTTAAAGCCATATCTCTATTGCTAACATCTAGTTAATTAAAAATACAGTCAATAGGTTTTGGCAATTTGTCCATCCTGAAAAATAAAAAAATCAGTATATATCTTAATGTGTAGTATCACCATTTGTAGATTGCAATTTATGAATGATGTTTAAGATAATTGAATTTAAAAAAAAAGTAAAAAATACAAAACTCTGTGGAAATTCTGAACCAAAAGTCTAATTAGTAAATGGCAAACCCAAAAGTTTAAACACATCAAAATAAAAAATGAATAACAACTGTCCTAATTTGGTACAGGTATTTTCTTATGTGGAAAATGGTGGATTTAACCTGTTTTTATAGCTTAACATCTCTAAGGTATGGGAGTCGCATGCATTTTATTATATTTAAAACGATATGTGAACAAAATAAACAAACAGACTGAACACATATTTTATACAAACCCAACCTTGAAACAAGAATGTGCCCCATCCGCAGTATCATTTTCTATGTTCAGTGGACCGTTAAAATGGGGTAGAACTCTAATTTGACATTACTTTGAAAAGATAGTATCATAGGGGACATATGTACTAAGTTTCAAGTTGATTGGACTCCAACTTCATGGAAAACTACCTTAACCAAAAACTTTAACCTGAAGCGGGACAAACAGGCAGACGAACGGGACAACAAACTGACGGACATACGTACGAACAGACAAGAAAACGTAATGCCCATAAATGGGCATAAAAATCGGAATAATCAAGGTATGACAATTTCTTTTATAAAACGTCACAATGCAGGATACTATAAATAACTTACTCTGCCTGTTCCGGTTTTTCTAGGCGAAGACATGTGACATCAGGACACGTGAATATGCCCTTCTTTTTATTGCAATAGTAACAACAAAATCTTTTCAAATCTTCAACTCTCTCAGACTCTGCGCATAAATCAACTTCTCGGTCTAAATATGTACACATACAGTCTGGTATCGGATCTGTACATCCTGAAGAAATGTAACAAAGAGATTAAATACCGACAAGAATGATTTGGGAGGGTAAGGATCCCGTTAACATGTCGAACCCCACCACTTTCTTTATTTTGGTGCCTGTCCCAAGTCAGGAGCTTGTTATTCAGTGGTTGTCGTTTGTTGATGTGTTATATTTTTTGTTGTTTTTTTTTACCAAGAGGGCCGTTAGTTTTCTTGTTTGAATTGTTTTACATTCGTCATTTTAAGGCTTTTATATCTGACTATTCGGTATGGGCTTTGATCATTGCTTGAGGCCGTACGGTGACCTATAGTTGATAATGTTTGAGCAATTTGGTCTTCTGTGGAGATTTGTCTTATTAGCAATCATACCACATCTTCTTTCTTTATATTTGCTAAACTGTAGATGTCTATGGATATTTTGAGTAATATAACTAATTATTTATTACGAAATATTTTGGTTAACAATGCTTTGCAAAAGACTTAAATGCGAACAAGAAATCCTAAATATTTCCTTGGCCTCTTAAATCAATTCACAAATACATATATAAATATAAAAAAAAGATGTGGTATGATTGCCAATAAGACAACTCTCAACAAGAGGCCAAAATGACACAAACAATCAACATCTGCAGGTCACTGTACGACCTTCCATAAATAAGCAAAGCCGATACCGCATAGTCAGCTATATAAAGTTACCTTCCTGTAGTATATTTAAACGAGATAAAAACTATACCGTGTATACATGGTTTACACTAGTCGTTATGCGGTCCTTTACATCTGGTTGTTCGTTCGGTGTGAGCAAAGGTTTCACGTTGTAGGCTGTACTTTTATTTTTTTTCACGTTTTATACATTGTGAATTATGTGGACAACCGCGACTTATATTTTAGAATGAACATTAATATGAAAACTGATGTATTGTATTTTGATATTTGTAATGTGTAGGCAATCATGACGAAATTACGTTCGTTCATGCTTTAGTTTTATAAGTAATTTTGTTACCTGGTTCTTTCACTGACGGACGAATGGACGGACGGACAGACAGACTGATCACTAGAGGGCGACCCGCTTTTGGCGGGGCCCTAATAAACAGAAAAGTTGTAATCTAGTTCAAGCATAGATAGTTTTCTTATATATGGAAAATCTTAATAAAAATGTATACAATGAAAAACAAACCAACAAAATGTACACGTAAATTGTATGCATAATCAAACTGACTAAAATATCACATACATGTATCGTTAATCACATTTATCGTCAAGAAAATCATTCATAACATTAGTATATGTCTTAGCATATCAACAAATAAGCAACAACAAAAACACAGAAGCAAAACACTTGAAAAAATGTAATCAACAACAATTATAAACACGAGTCAGTATTAATTTTAATATTTGATTTAGTTTTTTTTTCTTCAACAGACTTCATTTATCTATTGATAAGAAACACATGACTTGCTTCAGAGAAAATTTTATCTTTATACCTGGTTGATTAGTTAAAATTTAGTGACAACTTCTAATGAGTCTGGCTTTAGTATTTCACTACCCGTATACATTCAAAAATATACATATTTCTATCTATTTACAGTAAATGTGTTTACCTGGTGAAGTGGTTGCTGAAAAAAACCAGACAATATTTTAACCTTTTCATGTATAGATACTTTTGTGAACAAATAAAACTTGAAAATGTTATTTTTTACAATAATCTAAAACAAACAAAACAATAACATGACAGCAAAAGATAGAAACTAAATATTAATCAAACAAGTATTCAGCTGAAACATACTAAAATGATAAACAGATATACATAAACAAACTAAATTATAATATCGCATCAATAGTAATATCTGTGATCACTTTAATCATTTAAAAACATATTCGTAGGGGAACATTTGTTGCCCCGTTTATATGGTTCTATGTTCTGTTTTAAGTATGTTTGTCTTTTTTTTTAGCCAAGGCGTTTTCAATTTATAAATCTTATGCGTTTGGATGTGCCTTTTTGAGATGTCGCCTTCTATCATATATAAAGTAATCATTATATTTGTTTTTTTTTCTTCATAAAAAATGGTCTTACCTGCTGTACTTGAGTCTGAAAAACAAATACAACATATCTTAAAATAACCCTCAGTAGCATAGATAGCTTTTGGAATTATCAGACGAAAAACTAATACAAGAACATATGAAGCAAACAAAAACAAAAGCATGAAAAATAAAAGAACAGCTATCTGAACCAAAAAACACAAATACAATTGTTACACAAAACGAAAATAAAACATAACAAACTAATAGAAAGTAAGAAATGTGTGTCTGACAAATTTCTAAGTCTAGCATCTTTGATAATAAAGAGGCAAAAAAACAAAGTGGCATTCAAACTCATACTTTGAAAAAAACACTTGACAATGCCATGAAATTTAAAAAAAAAGCCATCATACAAACATACAAACAACAATACACAAAACAAAACATGGACTGAGAAAAAAACTGTTTGTGATATCAGGTGTTCAATATAGTTCCGCTGGTTTTGCTTCACATTATGAAAATAAGATGGTTAACAGTACTTGTACGTATTTTCCTTTATAATGCGTTATACATACCTGAACATAAACTACATGTTTTCTTACACAACTTTGCTATTGATGCTACAGTACAAGTGATCGGTGCGCAATTAATGCCCGGAAAGTCAATGCATAGATCTTAAAATTAAGAATGAAAATAAAAATCATACATAGTTATTTTACATGTAAAGAAGTTTGTGATAGAACGAATGACATTGGCACATAACAAAGGGTATATATATTTATTTTCCTATTCAAGTGTACGTTAAGTGTTCAAATTAACCAACTAATATACTGGAACTGCAATTGTAAGCATTTATATTTGTTTATTAAAATAAGATATTGTGTATACGTCAATGTTTTCATCATTTTTTTTATTTTTAATTGGTCAGTAAAATACCATGATTTTTTTTTTCGATTCTTTTAATACAGAACATGTGTTAACGCTCCGCTTACGACGATATATGACAACGCTCCGTTCTACTTTCTGTTGTAAAAAACGGAATTCTCTGGCTGCGTTGCAATTGTTTTTATGTCAGTTAATTGAAGCGTAAGTTATATTTGTCATATCAAAATATTAAAACGAAAAGGAGTACAGCAGTTTAAAAAAAAAAAGGGTCAACGAAATCTTTTTTGACCATGGCAAAAAAGACGAAATGACGAAAACTAACAGTACTCAATAGTTATCAATGGTACCAGGATTATAATTTAGTACGCCAGACGCGCGTTTCGTCTATATTAGACTCATCAGTGACGCTCATATCAAAATATTTATAAAGCCAAAGAAAGCCAAGAAATTTGAAGACTGAGCAACACGAGTGCTTTCATATCGGAGGCGGATCTGTGATGTTACGGAAGGGTAAACTATTGTCTTCACCTTATCTTCTCAAATCAATACTCACTTGGATCAATAGTCGGTGCTACAAAATATAAAAGAATACTAGTAGATGATAAGTAAAGTTATTCATTCAGATCTATACAATCACTTCTTCTATCAATCAATAAAAAGCTTCTAGTAATCTATGAAGACATCTTCTATCAATTAATGAAGTTTTCTGTTCAAGTATTATACATTATTTTTTTTTATTGAAGGATTCCAAAAATTTACCCCATTATTAAGGGTTTAAACGGAGTTTACAAAAGAGTGAATAAAGGTTCAAAAATAGACTTTATAGATAAAAAAAGGGTAGAATAGATGGTAGTAAGCAGTTTAAACGCTATCTTGTTTCTAAATACTCACTACTAGGACCAACTGTTGTCGCTAGAAATATAAAATTATTGATAATGATTATTATTTTACAAAAATGTAGCTTTGTGTAATAAGTAGGGTGCTCACTCCTTAATTTCCGAAATGATGTCTTTTTCACAACAAAATGTATACTAATTAAATATGAAATATTACGACAAATTGTGTAAACATATTTTCATTGACTCTCTATAGTGACATAAAAACAAGGACTTGGATCTACGGAAAATACACCAAGTGTGACAGTTTTGTTTAATGTATACATGTAGTTGCAAGGTGTGTATTTAATGCATGTCGGAGGACATTGTATTGAATATTTTTAAAGGCGTTTTGATTACATTATTCTTATTATTCAAAAGCTTATAAGTATCCAGTTTGTTGGTTTTTCTGATGAGGTTAGATAAGATTATTCCTAAGGCATGGTAGAGAGCCCGACATTTAAAAAAAAGTGTTATTTTCATATAATTTGTTTACTGATTTTAGGAAAATATCTATTGTGGTTATAATTAGTCGATTTTTCAATACCGATTTGACTGTTTTATTACACGCTTTAAGCACAGTTGTTTCCCCTATTCAATGTAGAATAGAATAGAAAGATACGGACGGAACTATAAAAACATGTACGAAAGACCTATATGCTGACACATTGTTAATTCGTGATAGGAATTGGTATATTGGTATTTCAATTTGAGTGGAATATATAATCCTATTGTAATGACTTAAGTCATGATAAGACAAAATGGCAGCTTTGCAAATTAGCAAAGCACCCAAAATTTTGCCATCTTGCAGCATGACAAGTTTTAAGCAATTTGAAGGCGTCTTAATTAATTCAATAAAATAAAGTAACTATTGATTTTAAAACAGTTTTTTTGCGTAGTCGTTCTCCGGATCTATATAAAATGAATAAATATAAAATTATAAAACTTACCAGTAGTCATTGTTGCTACAGGGGCATTTGTGACTGCAAATAGATAAAAAAAAAAAAAACATAATTCAAGTGTTCTAATACTTTGAACACTTATCAAATATATGTAAAATATACATCAAGATGTTTTATAAATTCTAATAAGACAAATAATGATGTTTGAATCTAAAGCGCTAACTCATTGTGTAATACGTTGCAGATTAAAAACAATACGGGTTGTGTTATGCTTTATGTCAAGAAGCATATTTATACATTCAACACAGTCAAAATGACTTCGTATTTTGTATAGTTTCAAGAAGGAGGAGATCATAAAGCTAATATATCTATACCTAAGTAAATTTTTGACTGATATCATAAAACAAAAAACAAAATCGATTGAAAACTGAGAGATTATTGGTTTGTTTTTTTATGTTTGCAAATCTATGATTAAATATTCTTTAGATTACAATGTAACAATGAAACAGATGAGCAAATTAGTGATTTTTTTTTAAAAGTAATAACAAACATAGACGATAGAATGATAAATACAAAGAAAGTTAGAAAAAAAATATACTAATATATACCAAAATAATGACAATGTATGAATTAAGTTTAATTTCTAATTACGGGACTTGCATGGGCTAAGGAAAACATTGTCTCAATAGTTAAGTACTTACCCGTATAGTGAAATACTCCACCTGAAAAGTAATTAAGCATACATTGCTTAAAATAGTACATAAACTTTAATATCCTTACACAAATGCTATATATCAATATGACGATTATTACTTTGAAAAATAATGAGTCGGTTACACCAATGTTAATTTGCATTTGCATTTTATCATAAAAAATTATATCTACCAGGATTTCATTTTTTTACGCCCGTCCCGCGTGTCGTCTTAAAAAGATTTATGAGTGAATAATCAGATTTGTAAGTTAAGGGTCCTAGTGTAACTCATACAAACAAGACTTAGGACAGGTGCATAGATATAAATATAACCATATCAATAATGATACATGGCAACAAATGAGTGCTGTCTTATTGACAAATAAGAGGTAAAAGTAGATACACGATCTCCAGTAACGTTAATCAATTGAAAACATACAAATAAAAGGGAAAAAAAGCGTCTCCTTCAATGAATAAGTCGACGTATGCTTAACCGTGAATCCCCATTCATATAAAATGTCAAACTCAGATTTAGGATATAATCCATAAATGTTCAGGTACAAAGACGAGGATAGAAGCGATTTGTGCTGTTACTAAAAACTATTGTCGTAGTCATTTTTGAACCAAAAAATGCCTCATTCATTATGATGATGTATGGGAAAATAAACAGAAATCAACTCTCAACTTTTCCATTAAGAATTCTTAATTCAATAGTTTTGTTTTCAATGATATTTGTTTTTGAAGAAATTTAAAATATTGCTAGTCAAACACTTAAGTTGAACTTACATTGGTTGCATGTATAAGGACACTGGTAAAACTTGTAGTATTCCTGAGAACATTGCGTGGTATTGGCTGCACATGTGAGTGTAGAATTGTCACGACAGAAAGGTAATGGCGGTGGTGTGATTAACTTATAGTGTTGTACTTCTGAAAATGAGGATAATTGCAATAATATATGTAGTAAAAAGATAAGTCTCTTAAATAATACCAAACTAACACCGAAACCATCATCAGCAATTGCAACTTTTACCTATCAAAATATTATGTCTTGAGCTAGAAATCATAAAGCTGGACATTTTTAGACTTTTTGTAATTACAAAGACACTTCTACAATATGCTACAAAGACACAAGGTTAAACAAATATTTACATGTATTTCGACATACTGGTAAGCAAGGTACTCAAGTATTATAGGGAGACTTTTTCGAATGTCAAATAAACTTACTTCTCTGCCCACATATATCTCTGTTACAATTATTACCATCACAGCACTGTGCGCAGTATTCATAAGCTTGCTGTATGCCTACACTCACATGCGAAATTGTATTGATCCCACATTGCTAAAATAGACATGTATAAAACAATGAAGAAAAAAAAGTATTCCAACTTTTTATTTTAAATCCAGAATAAATTTTATTTTTACATGTTTTACATGCACCATGAGCACTTGATATCACATCTTTATTTGTGGTGTTTGTGTTGCTCAGTCTTACTTTTTCTATGTTGCTTGTTGTCGGTTGTTTATTGTCTTTTTCTTCTTTCACCGTGGCGATGTCATTTTATTTCCGAATTATGAGTTTGAATTTTCCGTTTAAATCATTAGTCTCTCTTCAACGACTTCAAGTATCACAATGTATTGTCAAAGTGTCAACCCACGGCCCTGATTGGCGAAAGGGACAAGACAAAAGTTAATACCTGCCCACTTGATAGACAAACGTATGCAAATTTTAACAGCCTTTTATAATCTTATTTTAGTAATTCACAATGAGGTAACTAAAATTGTATTTTATGCGATGGAAAATGGTGTAGTGTGTTTTAGGGAATTAATTATCTTATAATAGGAAATGGTATACGAAACCCTACCTTTTATTTATTTTTATGTTTAATATACTGCAAAAAGGAAAGAAAATTAAATAGCTTCGTAAAATTTGAAAATCAAAGAAAATTATAGATAAATCAAATACAGTCCTTCAGATGTACATAAAATATAAATCATTCGGAAATTAACGGTTTTTTTGTCTTTCATTTTGGCGTAAGGGCTTAAAACCATCCTAAACATGCAATGAAAAACAGCATACGTGTGCAAAATAACCTCATATTTCGATATTCAATTTATAATAAAATATGAAAACGAAAAAAGATATATTGTTACATGAATAAAGACAAGAAGATGTGGTCTGGCTCTAATTATAAAAGTCTCTAGAATAGATCAAATGACGAAGAAGTTTAACAACCTTAACCTTAAAAAGTAAAACCTTCAACAATGGCAATGAATGAGCAAACCACATTCTGTATTGTAAGTTATGTTAGATGGTAAAATAATCCGGACACCTCATACAAATCTTTCAAGGGTTTGTGAAGAGATGTTGAATAACAATACAAACAACAAACTAAAGAAAGGGTTTTACTGTAGGTTAGGGAAAAATCTTTATCTTATGTGACAACCACCTTTTGGGTTTATTAAATAAAGACACATGACAAGAAAAACGCCACACCGAATAGTAAACACATGGAAAGGAATCAGTTTCGTGAATCTTTAAAAATATAGTATTAATGCACGTGTTGATGCAATGACGAATACTTATTTCTCGACATGTGGCACCCGTCATGTTTCTTATAAAAAGAAGAGCATATGTAAATATGTCCCATTAAGTGATTTCCAGGAAAAATTAAGAAGAATGAAATCATTGTAACATCGATAACAGTGTAGTTTATTGTCAACCATTATAAAACAAATGCAAATGTTTACCTATTGTTTTAAAGTATGTCAGGGTGGTTAAGGGTTGTTTAAAGATATCAATCTTCAACCAAAATTTACATAATTAGACAGCTTTTGTGGCTTTGATATTCTTATATATTTCATCTAGTCAATGTCTTTGACAAATTAAATCTATCAGCAGGATATTGAGGCTATCATTTGTCATCTGAATAAATATAATCTACCTGTCTGTGTATACATCCAAGTCTATATCGTCTTTCCGAGTTATGAATTAGAGTCTGGGAATAACAAACCTGAAACAAATCAAACATTACATTCAGCTATATGTTAAATACTATAAATTCAGAAATTATTGCGAGTTTCTTTTCATCATGTTGGTTGATAATGCGACTGGGTGGCTTCTTGTATATGAAAATTAAGAACGCGTCTTCCAACATCTGTCACATGTTTGAACGAGAGAAAGGAGAGAATAATTATACATTTGAATAATTTACATGTGTTTATAGTATTCAAAGGTACTGTCATCTAAAACAATATAAAAACATAATTCTTGTAGTATTAAATTATGATTAAACTTTCTCAATTTAGCTAATTATAATTTAGAAATTATGCTATAAAAGTCACAAGCATGATGGTCAATTCAAAAAGGTTAAGAGGTAAAATGAAGTAGGATAGTTTAGAACAGTAGCAACACTTACAGCTCACAGGACCTGAACAAATCAATTTGTGCCACATTACATCTTGAGTGAACTGACTGCTCGATGTGAGCCAAGGCTCCGTGTCAAAGACCGTACTTAAGTGTTTTTTTTTCAAATGGTTCATGACTTCGATAGAGAGTTATCTTATTGGCACTCATACCCAATTTTCTTGTATCTATAAAGACCATATTCGTGTCCTAATTTTCACCATGATAATGCAGACATTGAGCAATTTCTGTTCCATGCACCGTGCCGAATTATTGGATGAGTAAATAACATATTATTCTGTATGTAGTTTAATCATAAGACACAAACCTCTCCATCGCTGCACTGTATAGACTCACTACATTCGTCAGGACGAACAGCATATTTGCAAGCTAAACATCGTTTTCTATTGCCTAAAAAAAATCATAAATTGAATTTTCTACATCTGCGTTGAATTTGTGCATATACTTTTTTAATAATTCATTGTAATTGGATTAGAGGTAATAGGCTCATGCGCAAGATGATTGGTATATTATTAAAAGTATCAACACATGAATCGAATTAAAATAACAAAATAATAAACCTCGAGGAAAATTCAAAAAGGAAAATTCCTAATCAAATGGCAATATCAAAAGCTCAAACACATCAAACAAATGGATAACAACTGGCATATTCCTGATGAAGAACATGATGGACGAAGCCTGGTTTAATAGCTAGCTAAACCTCTCACGTGTATGATAGTCGCGTCAAATTCAATGTATTGACAAAGATGCGGGAAAAAAACACACATACATAGTAGGTAAAATGAAAAAATAGGGGTAGAGCAGTCAACATTGTTTAATAATCTAAATCACTATAAAACAAACAAATTTGAAACAAAGAAGCACAAAATGGCATATAGACCAAGCGTATTAGAAAAACTTAACAAAGAACATTAGCAGAATAAAAGACAATAATACAAAAAAATGTTGCACAACAGCACACTAACGGGATGTATACACGTAAGTACAGAGCCACGTCATATATATCAAATTTACACTGAACTGCATATAGACAAAGCACGTAAGCAAACACAAAAGATAAGAATACGAGAGTTATAATAGAACATTGACGGGATGTACAAGTACCAAACCACGTCAAATGGATATAGATACAACAGACTGAACAGTAAAAGTAATATTCATAATGACAAATACAAGAATATTATAACACGTTATAAAAATGATAAACAACGTCAATGCCCATAAGCTATACGTCAAGACCATCGTGTACTAAATTTGAAGTTGATACCGAATATTTATCAACAAGATATTGATACTTTCCGATGAACAGCCTTAGAAAAATTACATTCTTTAAGGCATGCTAGGATAAATTTGTGCCTCTTGTTTGAAAGAAGCCATCTCAAAACTTCATCATGACTACAATTGTCGCCAGAGCAGTTCTAAAATATATTTTCTCTTTGTCAAATAAAAAGCTTTTTTTCAACCACTTGACTGTTTTGAAGTGTTCATACTACAACAAATCCGAAGACTTCTATTTGTTTGGGATTCGTGTTATATCATCTTCTAAATTTTGTTTGCAGTAATTTTTATAGAAGTACCGTTTGTAACTTATATATTCATTCCTTTGTTACTATTTAAGTATCACAATTCATACATTGATACAGAGAGTAATAGTGGAATATCAAGGATGGAAAGTTGTTGCTCAAAATAAGTTTGTATATATAAAGCAATCTCACTCAAATCCAATGTTGTGACACGCTAAACTCCGCTATCTTCATTGAAATCCGATGTTATGATACGCTACACTACTAGTATCGTAGTGAAACTAACACTTGAATTTAATGAAATTGTATTTCAACATACTTGCATACGGCTTATCACAGGTTTCTAAATTGCAGTACGAAGAATTACAACATTTTGAACATTCAGTGGTTTCACCTGAACGCTTCCCTATCACAGGTAGCAATCCTATTGACACATAACATTCCTGAAGAAAAAAAATATCCATCAATTATTCATCAAAATGAAAATGTAGAATATTCAACAAAATTGTATGTTGATATAAAACGTTTCACTTAAATTAATTTTGGATGAGTCAGAGGGGTAACTGATTTGTGTGTCAATCAAACATGACTAACCTATCTTTGTATGTATCCAGAACGGAATTTAATCAACCCATTGTCCAACAAATATGCCTTACTGATGTCTGTATATATCCTGACCGGAATTTGATCAACTCATTGTCCAACAAATATAACTTACCGATGTCTGTATGTATCCTGACCAGAATTTTATCAATCCATTGTCCAACAAATATGACTTACCGATGTCTGTATGCATCCTAACCGGAATTCGATTCACCTATTGTCCAACAAATATAACTTACCGATGTCTGCATGTATCATTACCGGAATTTGATCAACCTATTGTCAAACAAATATGACTTACCGATGTCTGTGTGCATCCTGACCACGTTGATCAAACCATTACCCAACAAATGTGACTTTCCGATGTCTGGATGCATCCTGACAGTAATTTGATCAATCCATCGTCCATGAAATATTTTTTACCTATGTTTGTATGCATCCTGACCGGAACTTGATCTACCCATTGTCCAACAAATATGTTACCGATGATTGTATGCATCCTAACCGGAATTTGATGAACCTATTGTCAAACAAATACGACTGGTCGATGTTTGTGTGCATTATGACCAAGTAGATCGACCTATTACCCAACAGATATAACTTACCGTTGTCTGTATGTATCCTGACCAGAATTTGATCAACCAATTGTGCAACAAATATGACTTACCAATGTATGTATGCATCCTGACCGAAATTTGATCAATCCATTGCCCCCAAAAAATGACTTACCGATGACTGTATGCTTCCTGACCAGATTTTGATCAGCCTATTGATTAACAAATATGACTTACCGATGTCGGTATGCATGCTGACCGGGATTCTATTAACTCATTGTCTAACAAATATAACTAACCGATGTCTGTATGTATCATTACCGGAATTTGATCAACCCATTGCCCAAAAAATATGAATTACCGATGTCTGTATGCTTCCTGACTAGAATTTGATCAACTCATTGCCCAAAAAATATGACTTACCGATGTCTGTATGCATCTGATAGAAATTCGATCTACCCATTGTCTAACAAATATGACTTACTGATGTCTGTTTGCATCCTGACCGGAATTTAATCAACCCATCAGATGTTTGTACACGTTCACCATAGCATTCCTTTAATCATTAGAATAATATAGATAATATCATATATATGTAATATTATTACCTGACTTAAAACAGATATTACCTTGAGTCATAAAGTTCGGCACAAAATATATTTTTTTTAATTTAAAGTCAAACTCTAGAATAAAGATATCAACACTGGAATCAAATACTTGTTATCATCTATATACAAAAAGAACGAACAAGGTAAATTTGTATTTGTATTTCATAAACAATGGAAAAAGTAAAATCACAAAAATACTGAACTCCGAGCAAAATTCAAAACGGAAAGTCCATTATGAAATGGCAAAATCTAATCATAAAACATATCAAACGGATGGACAACAACTGTCATACTCCTGACTTGGTACAGGCATTATCAAATGTAGAAAATGATGGATTACCTTGCTATTTCTACAAATTGTTTTTGTTTATTACAATAATTTATTATACTTTTACTCGATTTATGAGATTTAAACATAGGTGAACTACTGGTACTTTAATATATGCTGGTAAGTCATGTTTACCATAAGGATCACGTTATCATTTAAATAAATACGAGAACCCCCGCCCCCGAAATCGCGGGCATTCAGAGTGTAGTTTAAAGTATGTAGTTAAAAGTGTTGTTGGAAGAATTTTGTAAAATATTGAATGACTGGAGAATTTCAGCAAAAGTATCATAAGTCATAGGTTATTGGGGACAGGAAAATGTTTTTTTTATCCCTCCTCCTTTATTTCCAAAATTCCCAATTTTTGGTTTTCTATCAATTTCAATTTGAACATACCTTTAGTATGTTATGAACATTTAAGTTAGGAGCCTGTAATTCAGTGGTTGTCGTTTGTTTATGTGTTGCATATTTGTTTTCGTTCATTTTTTGTACATAAATAAGGCCGCTAGTTTTCTCGTTTGAATTGTTTAACATCGTCATTTCGGGGCCTTTTAAAGCTGAGTATGCGGTATGGGCATTTCTCTTCGTTGAAGGCCGTACGGTGACCTATAGTTGTTAATTTTTGTGTCATTAAAGTCTCTTGATGTGAGTTGTCTCAACATGGCAATCATACCACATCTTCTTTTTTTTTGTAATCAATGAATTTTGTAAAAGATTTAATGACTGGAGAATTTCAAAAAAGTAGCAAAAGTTCACATGAATCATTTTAGCGCTTATCTGTATATTATTAACACTCATTACTATATAAATAAAGTGTATTTACTTTCAATTGTAAGTTTACTCATCGACCCATGGTGGTAAATTCTGTAACCGCCGTGGATAGTAAACTTGATAATGATAGCAGATAGAATTAAAATACACTTTATTCGTAGTATATGTATGTTCAAAGTATACAGAAAACGCAAACCGGAAGTCTAATCTGACTTAAAATTTCATCCAATGACGGGACAATATCCGGATGCCTTATTTCTCGTTTTTCCCCCCAAAATAACTCAATCTGAATAATCATATGAATTGATGACAAATGCGACTATGCACTGTACCTTCATGACACAGAGGCGTGTTGATTAATTTATTGTGGAAAGAGGAGAAACGACACACAAAATGAGGTCTTCTCGTTCAATAGTATAGATGACATCAGTTGGCTTTGGCTTAACTTATTAATGGATAGATTAAAAGGATCTTTCTTATCCATCATCCCAGTCAGCGATATAATGAATTTTAATTAATTGAACACTAACCATATTAGGACCACACTCAGCTACCCGACCACAATCTCTTTGGTGGGGTAATACATCACAGTCATAACACATTATGGCTGTAAGAAATATAAAAAAAAATATTAAAATTTTGGAACAAGGTAGGGACGATTTATGGATACATGAGATACTGTATTACGGACAAATCTATACTCCTTAAGGAAGTGGCCGATTTCGTTGAGCCGCAACTCCTTCGAAACCATACGAAGTCGTGAAAATTTGTGACTTGACGTACAATTGTAGTGTTTTGTAATAGTTAAATTTGTCTATGAAACAATATTTTTCCAGAGAAAAATCCCTTTCTTTTTTTTTTTAGAAAATATCCAAATTCGGAGACCGTAATGTGTGCGTGTCTTATACGCTATTGCGCGTGCTTAGTCGACGCCTGTCCAGGAAACACATGATACAATAATTGAAAATAATGAGAAGATCGGAGTAACGAATCTGCCCAATGTACCGCAATTTCTTGGGCATATTGTAGTATTATAAACATTTGCAAATAATTAATAAAGGTCTTATGTGAACCTAATAAATGTATTTCTTAATTTGAATGTGGTCTTGTTTTTTGTAGGAGTATCGTTTATCTCATACTTATATCAGTATATATCTAGATTGAAATATACCTTTTGCAGGATATCCTGAACTTCAACTTTTTAATCAAAGTATAATTTATCTTTATATTCTTGTTATTAAGGCTTACCATACTTCTTTCTGACAGGTAAAAATCAAGACATTACTAAACTATGTCAAAATGATAGAAATTATTATAGATTTAGAAATATATCTCCCTCATGCAAAGCTCTGATTCCTTTCACAGATTTGGCTATACTTTTTGGACCTTTTGGATTATAGCTCTTCATCTTTTATATATGCTTTGAATTTCAAATATTATGGCCACGAGCATCACTGAGGAGACATGTATTGTCGAAATGCGCATCTGGTGCAAGAAAATTGGTGCCGTTAATTTTATTGGACTGAATTAATGACGTCGCAGAGTATTCCTTGTTTGTAGAGATAAATCAACTACACTTTGCCTTATATTTTTCGAATATTTAAATGTGCGTCAACAACGAATTTTGGTATTTTAGTCTAATAAACACACGAAAAGATTTTTTTAGTCTTTAACCTATGTAAGTTGGAAAATTACTATTACATTAACCAAAGTCAGACCCCTTTCCCTCCCTTTAAGTCTTTGAAGCTTAAGTTGAATTGATAATGTCCGGTGTCACTGATGAAGGATTGTTTTGGGGGTTTAACGTTACTTTGAACACTCTTGGCAGCTAAATAGTATTGGCCAGGTTTTATATGTGGAAAAACCTTTAGTGCACGAAGCTCAGAAGGACAATTTGCATTATAAATAAAGTAAGATTAGAGTCGGATAAATCTCTAACGTTCGGCGTTCGAACAGACTGTTTTTTGTTGACAGGCTAATGAAGATATTTAAGATTAATTACATGGGCTACCAGGTCACTGAGTCCCTCTGCGTTACTGTTCCCTGCGTTACTAAAATTAACACTTACCTGAAGCAAGGTGAAGACTTAGTATACATGAAACTATTCCTGCCACTGCTAAAAAAATCAAAAATTGTAAATGTTAGGTTTTACTTTATTTGTACAATAACTAGATATAATTGTTTAAAAAAAATAAGACTGAATTCAGCTAACGTTTGAATCAGTAAAGTATATAAATATTTATATTACCGAAAGCTATAACAGTTACTGAAATGTCTGCCATTTTTCTCAATAACAGATAAGATATTGTCTTTGTACTTAACACATGTATATGAGTGCATGTCCTAGGTGTAGGAGGTATGGGTCCGACATAGGCAGATTAAACCAAATACTTAACTTTAAAAGTTTGACGTTAGAAAATATGTCTATATAGACTGCCCAGCTCTTTTTCGGAATTATATAATTATGTTAAAGAGCACATAATTTCGAATATCAAGATACTTTTCGCTTGTATAAATATTACTTTAACAAATGCTCGATTTTCACAATGAATGTCTCATCACGGAAACTCGAAACGAAAATGTTTTTTTTTTTTTTTTTTTTTTTTTTTTTTTTTTTTTTTTATTTTTATTATTTATAACTTCCAATTTACAACATAATATACACAAATATAATAGCAATATATAATATATAAATCTATAGATATTATCTAATCAATACATCTTTCTATTAGGAAGCAATTTTTTTTTTTTTTTTTAAATATACAAAGAAACGAAAATGTTTGCACTTTCAAGACATATTGAAAATAATTGAAGCTATTAATAAAATAATGCTAATAAACCTAAAAGGACAAGCCGTGTCTTGTTTGATCAGAAAATGATTATTTTT
Source organism: Mytilus galloprovincialis (assembly GCA_037788925.1). Lineage (NCBI taxonomy): Eukaryota > Metazoa > Mollusca > Bivalvia > Mytilida > Mytilidae > Mytilus > Mytilus galloprovincialis. The sequence continues at coordinate 39,536,533 of CM075338.1, forward strand.
CATGTCAATGCACAATAATACATCAAAGTGTGATTTGCCTGAAGACATAGTTTTGGATAAATGCACCAATATTGATCTTGTTGAAATAACTTATCCATTATAGTTAAGTTAAATTGAAATGTCATTATAATATCATGAGCGATTTCAAGGTGAGAGATGAGACTAATCTAGTTTTATACTGCTGAATTTGTTTGTATCTGTGTAACTCAAATTTCTTTTACATGTTTTAATATGTCATACGTTACGCATTTATTCCTCTTCAAGTACTCAAAAATAGAGTTAGGTGAAATTGAACATATCTAGAAGTACTATTAGTCAGAAAACTATTAGTACAGGAACAAAATAAGTTAGAGATACATGTAGTAATATCAAATGCAAGGTTTGATTGGCTACAAGGCAGGTATCATATCTTCTTACGCTGTACTGTGCCGTGTTGGAAGTATGGCAGTTGTTATCTAAAAGTTCGTATCTATGAATACTGTATTGTCGTTTGTTTTTTGTTGCACTTCTTTGTTTCTGCTGTTTCGTTGTTTCCCTAAATGGTTGTTGTGTTTATCTTGGTGTTGGTTTCTGGCCAGGATTTTTTTCTGTCAGTCGATTTGTGACTTTTGAGCAGCCTTTTGTTGCCTTAATTTGTGGTAAAATATGGTTTTCCATAAATATTGTGATGAGATATATTCAACCTGAGGTGTCAATCAGATTTGGATTCTCAAAAGCTGTACAGATCAACTGCTAAATATTTGTTCACAATCTCTGGTAATTTTCAGCAACATTTGATCGTTCTACGCTTTACACATGTAGCACTGCTATATATCATGCTTAATAGAAAGATCGACTTCACCATATCTGATAACCTTAACTGTATTTGGCCAAATTTTTATGAATTTTTGTTCCTAAATGCTCTTCAACTTCGTAATTCATTTGGCCCTTTTTAACATTGTTTGATTCGAGCGTCACTGATGAGTCTTTTGTAGACGAAACGCGCATCTGGCGTTAGTGTAAAATGTTAGTCCTGGTATCTATGATGAGTTTATTTCACAGAGTTTTTGTAAATAGTGTATGGGAATCGTAGATATCACTTTGTTTTGGGTACAAAAACTCTTATTTTGAAGAACCACACTAAATCTATCAGAAAGATTGAAAGCAGAACCCAATAAGATTTACTTTGATATATAAATGCATCATCCCTTGGACTTCTAACGTTCCAATATATTGACACCTTGCTTAAACATGGCGTCCATTTATCTACACAGATCGTTGGGATTTGGGAGGAAAAATATCGTCCTCAGTGTGAGTGATGCTTTCTTTTACATTGACGAACTTCGGCAACAACTATTTGTGTATATAGATTGTCTATTGCAAGGCAACAAGTTTGCCCCTAATTGAGTATACTTTCATCTTCAAATTTTATATTTTTTAAATGACAATTTTTAACAACAGTATCCACTAGGCTAGAAATATATTACAGCAATATAACTTTATAAAATTTATTTCTGTTCAGACGCCTTTCCACACTTCAAAATTCCAGTTAATAGTTAATACAGTTAATCGGATTTGACAGTTCATCTATCCTGAAATGAAAGAGATTAATATTTAAGGTAAACGTCTTTTTTCCAACATATGAGCTGTATCGGATAAACACCAACCTAATACAAATGTACATATTCATGTGTATGCATTTAAGTCTGTTTTGTATGGTTTTTGTAACAAAATTTTTTTCAAATAGTGACAGAATTTCCAACTCGAAACAGGTTAACAGATGTATTCATATGCATTTGTTGAGATTTATATCTGATGCATCTTATATGTTGATTGGATTTGTTTTAATTCATTTTATTGAGAGAAATTGAATGAATATATATATATAGGAAGATGTGGTATGAGTGCCAATGAGACAACTGACAATCCAAACAACAATTTATAAAAGTAAACCATTATAGGTCAAGGTACGACCTTCAACACATAGCCTTGGCTCGCACCGAACAACAAGTATAAAGGGCCCGAAATCACTAGTGTAACCACCCAAACGAAGCATTGTTGCATTCCATAGAGGGGATCGGAATATAAATCTGCAGATATGTAGCTAAAACAAAATGTAATTGTACAACAATTTATGTTTCTGATGTTTATAATAGAAGTTCATGAGGAGAATGTTTAGATATGAGTTATCCTAATTGAATTTATACCTGTTAAATGTAATGAATGGAAATATATAGAAAATATCGAAACTATTCTACACACTGCGGGTCTTGACCATTATGCAAATGGAAACATAAACGTAAATATCTTTAATAAACGTTATGGTAACAAAACGACCAATACTCAAGTATCTAATATTTTAGGAAAGAGTAGCCTAAACTTGTACCAATCCTTTGTGGTTGTTAATCGTTAGCAGCTGTATCTATCAAATGTTGACAACTTCCGCTCATCAATGTTAACATTTTGGCAAGAACGAATTGTCTGCCTATAAATACAACGCTTCAACGAATAAATCTGATAACAAATAATGACAGTTATGTTCCTCAAATATGACTGAGAATATCTTTTACGTTATTTTAGATTGTCCTTCTTTCTCGGCTATCAGAAAAAGAACAAGTACTAACATACAAGCATTCAGAGTTGCCACTCTTATCACAAATACAGTTCATGATAGGTGATCTGGGTTACTTGTATTCTCCAGACTTAGGTAATAGTTTAGATAAGATCGTGAAAAATACCTTGCAGACGTTATGAATGAATGTTCTTTTCTACTTGATAAAGTTTCGAATGTAAAATATCTTGAACTGTGTGCGAACGTTTTTAGTTTCAAGATTGAAACTTTTAATCTTTTTTATGGACGAAATATTTCCAATTATATATGCATATGAAATTGTCACCGTGATGCACTTTTACGAAATAACCATGTATTATGATATTTTAGCGCTAATGTACTTATACGACTTTTAAAACGTTTTGTAAGTATCTTGTTCCAGTTTCATTACAATCATATAATGTTGTTTGTAAATACTATGATGTGTATTTTTGATGAGGCAGGTGTCAGTACCCCGCCCGGTCTTGCCCCCGTTGTAAAAGGATAGTTTCACAATAATATATATATATATATATATATTGGCTAAACGCGAAATAAAATATCCTTGATTATAAAATGGTTTACAGTATTTGTATGTATTTTCATTCATAATACAGTATCTAGAACTATTTTATACATACCTGAACATAAACTACATGTTTTCTTACACAACTTGGCTATTGATGCTACAGTACAAGTGATCGGTGCGCAATTAATGCCAGGAAAATCAATGCATAGATCTTAAAAGTAAAAATGAAAATAAAAATCATACAAGCTATGTACATAGATATTTTACATGTAAAGAAGTTGGTGATCAAACGAATGACAGTGACACATAACAAAAGGTACATATATTTATTTTCATATTCAAGTGTACGTTAAGTTTACTAGTTTATTATTTCAGAATTTCAAATTAACCAACTAATATACTGGAACTGCAATTGTAAGCATTTATATTTGTTTATTAAAATAAGATATTGTGTATACATCAATGTATTTTTTTTTTTAATTGGTCAGTAAAATACCTTGATTTTTTTTCGATTCTTTTAATACAGAACATTTGTTAACGCTCCGCTTACGACGATACATGACAACGCTCCGTTCTACTTTCTGTTGTAAAAAACGGAATTATCTGGCTGTGTTGCAATTGTTTTTATGTCAGTAAATTAAAGCGTAAGTTATATTTGTCGTATCGAAAAATCAATACGAAAAGTAGTACAGCAGTTTGGAAAAAAAAATGGTCAACCAAATCTTTTTTGACCATGGCAAAAAAGACGAAATGACGAAAACTAACATTACTCAATAGTTATCAAAGGTACCAGGATTATAATTTAGTACGCCAGACTTGATTGGTGCGCAATTGACGCCAGGAAAGTCAATGCATAGATCTTCAAAATAAGAATAAAATGAAAACTATACAAGCTATGTATATAGTAAATAGTTATTGTACATATTCAGAAAATGGTGAACAAACGAATGGTATTAACACCTGAAAACGGTACATATATTTCTTTTTCTATTCAAGTGGCTGTTAAGTTTACTAGTATATGATTTCAGAATTTAATTCACCAAATTATATACTGGAACTGCACTTATACAATCCATTAATCGATTTGTCTTCCATCATTTTATTTATGTGTTAATTTCTTTACTTTAATTGTAAATCTTTCTGTTGAAAATCAGGAATATGTCTTAAGGATATGTCCGCTCCTCTTGTTTTTGAAATTTTTACAGATATTCGGAAGTCTCTAGTTTAATCCATAAATAACCATTACAAAATTTTACACACTAACCCCTACTTTTCTTTTTATAATTGTATTACATATAGTTCAAAAGGACATATTTGAAAATTTAAAACCTTGCTATGTTGTAATGTTTTTAAAAGAAAAGGGTGTCAATTTTATGTGTATAAAAAATCTGGAGATAATTATTTCCAGCAAAAATCATATTTTAAAAGGAGCTTACTATCATTTTATAACAGTCTTTTAAAAAGTGTGTTATTTTAAACAGAGAAGTGAACATCCTTGACGCTCCGATTGCGACGTTATATGACAACGCTCCGCTCAACTTCATATTTTATTATTTGGTTTTGTCGTAATTGTACAATGCCTCGTCGATCGATTGGTTGCATGTTCGACTCGAGTGCGGGATGATGTTTTGGAACCCGGCCGTATCAAACTGAAGACTTAAATTGTTATGTGCTGCTTCTCCGCCGAATACGCGATATAAAAGGTGCAAAATCCATAACCTGGTCGACTCGGAACCAGAAAAATTGCCCGGGATAGGTGACATAACTTTTGAACTAGCACGTTCAAAAGACGGCACAGTATTTCAGTCGAGAACAAAGCACGCGTATGGTTAATGTCAAAATTATATTAACTATAAGAAAAACAATAACCTTTTTTTGTTTATGTTAGTAAATTGAATCTCCAGGTTAGGGGAGTTTGGATTCAGCTAACAAGTTTAAGCTCGACACATTATGTATGTATGTGCCTGTCCCAAGTCAGGAGCCTGTAATTCAGTGATTGACGTTTATGGATGTGTTACATTTGTGTTTTCCTTCATTTGTTTATACATAAATTAGTCCGTTCGTTTTCTCTTTTTAATTGTTAATGAGAGTATGAACTAAAGTTTAATTGTGGAACTGTTGATTTTGTCATGCTTAAAGCCCCAAAATGGATAAAACTTGACGAAGAATGGGAAAATCATCAAAATTTGGTAATTTCAAAGGGTTGCAGCAAAAAAGAAAATCACAACCAAGTGATTTTTTCTTCACCAATATTTTTTTTACAATCATATATAACCCAAACATCATGATAATAAAACAGTTTAATTCTAGAAAGTTGTGGCTCCTCAGAAGAGAACATCCTTAAGCAGTTTCAACGGTAACTTTTTTTCTAAATACTTATTACTAGGACCAACTGTTGTTGCTAAAAAAGATACAATTACTGATAATGGTTACTATTTACCAAAAAATGTGTTAAGTAAGAATGATTACTCCTAATGTATTCATGTATTTGATAAGCATCCCGTTTGTCGGTATTCTTAATGAATGTTAGATTATTTAGCTCTTAGAGAGCCCGACATTTACCAAAGTTATTTTCATTTAGTTTTGTTAACTGGCTTTCTATATATATTTGTCAATTACCGATTTGATTCTGTTATAACACGCTTATAACACAAGTGTTTCCCCTAGTATATTGTATGTTAGTTTTTTAAAAGACAAAATTGCCCTCAGCTTATTCACAGCATGATAAGTTTTAAATAATATATTAAGGCGTTTTGGTCAATTTAAAACAAATTTAAAAAATATTGATTTTGATAAGTTATCAATGGTACCAGTATTATAATTCAATACGCCAGACGCGCGTTTAGTCTACATACGACACATCAGTGACGCTCAGATCAAAACAGTTAAAAAGCCAAACAAGTACAAAGTTGAAGAGCATTGAGGATCCAAAATTCCAAAAAAAAATGTATCAACACTAAATGTACACATATTTCATGTATTTACACATTGGTACCGGAAATATCTTATTGAAAATATGGCTTCCGAGATCAATATAGTTGCATGTTTATATGGACATTGGTAATCACATATATACTAGTACCGATTTTCCTGTGTTTAAATACCTGATTGCATAGTGGTAATGGACGTAGCTGTAGTTTTTGCTACAGATTCTGCAAATAAAATTCAAAATCACTAAATAAAGGCAACAATAGTATACCACTGTTCGAAAGTCATAAATCGATTGAGAGAGAAAAAAAATGGGCTACAAACTAAAACTTAGGGAAACACATCAACTATTAGAGGAAAACAACGAAACACTGAAGGGCAACAAAAAAACAAGCGACAAAGTAACACACACAGAAACGAACTATAAGATAACAACTGCCACTTTCCTAACTTGGTAAAGGACTTTAAAAACAATGTTGGGTTGAACCTGATTTTGTGGCGAGTCAAACCTTGAGCTTTTATGGCAATGTTAAATATAACACTAAAATGACAACGCTATAAGAATAGAATAAGTTTGAATATATATCTAGAACTCATTGGTATATAATTTAAAAATTTTATAATATTTAAAAAAAGATGGATTGTGTTTTGCTTTATGCCAAGCAGTACACTCATACTTTCTAAACAGTCAAAATGACTTCTTATTTTGTGTGGTTTCATTATCATATAAGAGGAGATCTTACAATCGATTATGTCATTACATAAGTAAATGTTTTTCTGATATCATTAAACAAAACATTAACCGATTTAGAAGTAAAAGTCCATTGCTTTGTTTCAATGTTAATGAATATATGTCTAAACATATTTTAGGTTAGCAATGTATACTCAGTGATGGTAATGAGTCATTTTAAATTGTTATGCTCTTTATATTCTTAACAAACAGATGAGTCAATTAGTGATGAAGTTACAGCCATAAAGCTCTTAAAAGCTAACAGAGAACGATAGAATAATCAATACAACGAAACTTTGTAAAAGAAATTAGTATATATATTATTTGTAGAATTGAGATTGACCATTTCACTCTTTCATTATCCAACTAACAACGTATAAATTAAGTTTCATTTTCCAATAAGGGGACTTGCATGGGCTTACGAAAACATATTCTTAATAACTAAGAATTTACCCGTATAGTGAAATACACCACCTGAAAAGTAATTAAGTATACATTGTTTAAAAAAGTACATGAACTTAAAATATTACTTACACAAATGAAGTACGAAATGGAATTCTAAGAGGATTTTCCAAATACAGCTAAGATATTCTATTCCTTGGGTAGTAAGTAATCGTAAGTATTTTTTAGAAAATCAGGATTTAATAAAAAAAAAAGGTTTATACACAATTATATATAAGTAAAAAGATGTGATATGAGTGGAGACAACTTTACATTAAAGTCACAATTTATAAAAGATAACATTTATAGATCAAAGAACGGCCTTGACCATGGATCTTTGACTCACATCGAATGTAAGCAGGGAATGGCCCTGTTATGACTAGCTTAAAACAATGCAAACAGGAAAACCGTCTAACCTAAATAAAAAAAGAGAAAGGAGAAATACTTATAAACCACATTCAACAATCGACAACCACTGAACAACAGGCTCCTGACTTAAAACAGATTTGTGTCTTCTTTCAATAAGACTGCTACTTACTCCTTGGTTTTGATTGTTATTGTCTTACGAGTGTAAATAAGTATTTGAAATTGAAGAATGAGCATTTAAAAAATTGAACAATGTTAACTACACCACGAGACAATAGTATGATGGACCGATCAACATGAAAACTTACATTGGTTGCACGTATCAGGACACTGGTAAAACTTGTAGTACTCCTGAGAACACTGGCTTGGGTTGGCTGCACAGATGGATGCAGAATTGTCACGACAGAAGGTTAATGGAGGCGGTGTGATTAACTTAAAATGTGTTATATCTGAAAATGAGAATAATCGCAATAATATATACATATAAAAAAAAGAAGCGAACGTTACTTTAATACCAATCAATTAACATCAAAACCAGCGTCAGCAACTTTTAGATATCAACATAATATGTCTTTAGCTGGAACCCCTAAAGCTAGACATACAACGACATCTAAAGATGTGCTATACAGACACAGGCTTATGAATTATTTTTTTTAAAATACTAGTAAGCAAGGTACCCAAATATTATAGAAAGACTTTATCGAATGTTAAATAAACGTACTTCTCTGCCCACATAGATCTCTGTTACAATTATTGCCCTCACAACACTGTCCGCAGTATTCATCAGCTTGATGTAGGCCTACACTTACCTGCGGAATTGTATTAATCCCACATTGCTAAAATAGAAATGTATAAAAAATGAAAGTTTAACAACTATAGACTGCCGTAAATAAAGTATTCTTATATATATATTTTATCTTCTTCGTCAAAATTTTAATATCAACATGACAAAGTTGTACATATAACAATGAAAGTTTGTTGTGTTTGGTAAGGTGCACATAATTATGCTATATATATGTTTGATTGGATATATAAAATATGCGGGTAGAATTTCATGCACGGGTGGTTTAATGGAAGTTACAGTCATTCGAGTCATTATAAAAAAAAAAATCTTTACAAGTTGATTGTCCAAGATGAGTCGCAAATATTGATGTGCTAGTCAGAGAAAGACAATTATCACAATTCTCATTGATATAAAATGAATTACGTGTACTTAATTGAATACCTTAAGTAGCTACTCCCAAGTGATAGTTTTATATTATATTGATATTTGTTTTATGTTTGGTTGAGGTTACGAATTAGAACATGCAACTATGATATACCTCTCTGTGTATACATCCAAGTCTATATCGTCTTTCAGAGTTATGAATGAAGGTCTGAGAATAACAAACCTAAAACAAATCATTATTATTATTCAAACAGCTTTACATTAAAACAACTTTGAATACTATAGATTCAGAAATTATTGCGAGAAAAATTATACAATTGGCTAATGTAGAAACATACATGTATTAAAAATGTTCAATAGTATTCAATAGTATTGTCATAGTGTTCGTAAACAATAAAAAAGACAAGAATGTGTCCCAAGTACACGGATACCCCACTCGCACTATCATTTTCTATGTTCAGTGGACCGTGAAATTTGGGTAAAAACTCTAATTTGGGATTAAAAGTAGAAAGATCATATCATAGGGAACATGTGTACTACGTTTCAAGTTGATTGGACTTCAACTTCATCAAAAACTACCTTGACCAAAAACTTTAACCTGAAGCGGGAAGAACAAACGGACGGACGAACGAACGGACCCACAGACCAGAAAACATAATGCCCCTCTACTATCGTAGGTGAGGCATAAACATATCTCTTATAGTATCAAATAAAAATAAGACTTTCTCAATTGAGCTAATTATTACAACGACAAAGGGTAAAATTATACTTTAAATACATTTCATAGATGAATTATAATTATGTACGCTTAAATTTGTCTATAAACAAGAATGTGTCCACATTATACGGATGTCCAACTCACACTCCCATGTTCTATGTTCAGTTGACCATTAAATTGAAGTAAAAACTCTAATTTGGCATAAACATTTAAAAGATAATATCATAGGTAACATGTGTACTAAGTTTCAAATTGATTGGACTTCAACTTCATTTAAAACTACCTTGATTAAAAACTTAAACCTGAAACGGGACAGACGGACGGAGAACGAACGTACGGAGAGACCAGAAAACATAACACCCTTCTACTATTATAAGAACTAATCCCTGCATAAGTACCCTAGTTCTAACAAAGTTGTTGTAGATAGTTAGCAGTATCTGTTTCATGCACAATGCCAGATTGTTGGGGAAAAATCGAATATTGTTTTGTATGTAGTTAAATTATAAAACACTTACTTCTCCATCGCTGCACTGTATAGACTGAATACAATCGTCAGGTCGAAGAGCATACTTGCATGACAAACATCGTTTTCTGAGACCTATGGAAATACATGATATGATTTTTTTTACATCTCGGTTAAAATGTTTACACATACTATCTTAATAATGAATTGCAATTGGATTTTAGGTAATCGGCCTAGGCATAAGAATATCTGTATATTATTTAAAGTATAAACTTTTGAATCAAAGCATAAGAAGAGACTTTATATCGCTTCCATGTCGGGGAAAATGCCAATGCCACAAGCATGCATGCATATAAATATATCCGTTGAATCCTGTTAGCAAAATGTTGAAATGCATTGAAGTCCGTTCTTAAAAAATAATAGCATGGTCAATATCACATTTATATATATATGAGAAATTCCTTATTCATTATGAAATATCAAAACATGGTTAACTGCGAAACAATATGTTTGTCATCTTTTTGAAAATACTTTTAATTGATTCGATGTTAAATTTAACATTTAAACAGTTCCTCAATTCAAACGTCTTTAATTTACAATTGTGTACTGCAGAGTTTTTTGACCGATATGAAAAACGGAGTTTTAAAATTTATATAAAATTTTTCAAAGACCCCTACCTAGTTATTGCAAGGCTTTTGTCTATATATAGTAGGATTTGATTGTACTTGCTACGGCTATTTATTAATATACTTATGTTTTACTTTTTTTTGGTGGGGGTGGTGGGGGGGGGGGGGGGGGTGGGGGGGAGTGGGCAATTTATTCATAAAACACACACTTTCAAACGTACAGACTTCTTAACGGGAAAACAATCAATATTACAAAAATACCGAACGCCTAAGAAGATTCAAAACGAAAAGTCCCGAATCAAATGGCAAAATCAGTGAGAGTCTATGTGATAATGTACAGTTTATCCAAATCAATCCTTAAGAGAAACTTATATGATAGCAAACATGTGTCGCAAGCTTAAACAAAGCCAAATAGTATCTTCAATATGGCTATAATCATCACCAGAACAGTTTTAAAAATATATTTTCATTGTGTCATATATCTACTTTTTAACGGCCGTTTAAGGGTGTTTACATTAAAACAAACCCGATTGATTGATTGGTTGAATTTTGGTTGCGTAACGTCCAGAGGCAAATATTTCATTCATGTTCAGGACAAGAACAAGTCAACAAAAAGTACAGTAGGTCTTGTAATAATAAAGGCCATCATGAATGATGGTCGGAGAAATTTGGACTGCCACTGGAAAATGAGGGTATATTGGAAAAGGACCAAAATGTTGTCTTGCATAAGGCAACCTGAGGACGACCCGTCAAAGAGTTGTTGCAAGGTTTCATAACGTACAAAGAGCGTGGCACTCTCTTTGCACGAGGCATCGGATTTAACATATCCATTCTGACCGGACGTGACTGCAAGCTTGATACGTCCCGCAAAGCCAAAAGGACGCCTCACTTTGGCAAGCGTTTAACTACCGGTCGGAAGAAGACCAAGTGACCATATTTTGTATTACCCATTTACCCTTGGGAGACAACAAACCCGAAGACTACTGATAATTTCGTATTTGTGATATATCAACTTCGAAAGTTTTTTGCAGCGTTTTATGGACTGCTGTTCGACTTTTCGTCTTTTTCATATTATAATCCAGTCATTCGTTTCTTTGTTACTTATATAATTATAAAAAATAGATACATTTATACAGAAAGTAATTGTTGAATAAAAAGGTTGGGAAGTTGTTGCTTAAAATAAATGTGCATATATAAATCAATCTCACTGCATTCAATGTTGTAATACGCTTACCTCCGCTATCCTCATTAAAATCAGATGTTGTGGTACGGTAAGTCCTAGTATCGTAGCGAAAATTACACTTTATTTTAATGACATTGTGTATAAACATACTTGCATACGGTTTATCGCAGGTTTCTAAATTGCAGTATGAAGAATTACAACATTTCGAACATTCAGTGGTATCACCTGAACGCTTCCCTATCACAGGTAGCAATCCTATTGAAATATAACATTTCTGTAAAACAAAAATATATCCATCAATCATTCCCATCAGTCCTGGGTGTGTACTATCTATTAGATTTATTAAGTTTACTCTAAAATATTTTAAGCTGGAAGAACTTTTAACATTTATTTAATTTGAAATCATTAATTTGTATAGTAGGGCCGTCAGTTGGAATTTGATCAACCAATTGTTCACAAAATATGAGTTACCGATGTCTGTGTGCATCCTATCCGGACTTTGATCTACCGATTGTTCATAAAATATGACTTACCGATGTCTGTATGCATCCTAATCGAAATTTGATCAAAACATCTTCCATAAAATATGACTTACCGATGTCTGTATGCATCCTAATCGGAATTTGATCAAAACATCGTCCATAGAATGTGTCTTACCGATGAAAGTATGCATCCTAATCGGAATTTGATCAAAACATCGTCCATAAAATATGACTTACCGATGTCTGTATGCATCCTAATCGGAATTTGATCAAAATATCGTCCATAAAATATGACTTACCGATGTCTGTATGCATCCTCATCGGAATTTGATCAAAACATCGTCCATAAAATATGACTTACCGATGTCTGTATGCATCCTAATCGGAATTTGATCAAAACATCGTCCATAAAATGTGTCTTACCGATGAAAGTATGCATCCTAATCGGAATTTGATCAAAACATCGTCCATAAAATATGACATACCGATGTCTGTATGCATCCTCATCGGAATTTGATCAAAACATCGTCCATAAAATATGACTTACCGATGTCTGTATGCATCCTAATCGGAATTTGATCAAAACATCGTCCATAAAATATGACTTACCGATGTCTGTATGCATCCTCATCGGAATTTGATCAAAACATCGTCCATAAAATATGTCTTACCGATGAAAGTATGCATCCTAATCGGAATTTGATCAAAACATCGTCCATAAAATGTGTCTTACCGATGAAAGTATGCATCCTGATCGGAATTTGATCAAAACATCGTCCATAAAATATGACTTACCGATGTCTGTATGCATCCTAATCGGAATTTGATCAAAACATCGTCCATAAATTGTGTCTTACCGATGTCTGTATGCATCCTCATCGGAATTTGATCAAAACATCGTCCATAAAATATGTTTTACCGATGAAAGTATGCATCCTTATCGGAATTTGATCAAAACATCGTCCATAAAATGTGTCTTACCGATGAAAGTATGCATCCTGATCGGAATTTGATCAAAATATCGTCCATAAAATATGACTTACCGATGTCTGTATGCATCCTAATCGGAATTTGATCAAAACATCGTCCATTAAATGTGTCTTACCGATGAAAGTATGCATCCTGATCGGAATTTGATCAAAACATCGTCCATGAAATATGACTTACCGATGTCTGTATGCATCCTAATCGGAATTTGATCAAAACATCGTCCATAAAATGTGTCTTACCGATGAAAGTATGCATCCTGATCGGAATTTGATCAAAACATCGTCCATAAAATATGACTTACCGATGTCTGTATGCATCCTAATCGGAATTGGATCAAAACATCGTCCATAAAATATGACTTACCGATGTCTGTATGCATCCTCATCGGAATTTGATCAAAACATCGTCCATAAAATATGACTTACCGATGTCTGTATGCAGCCTAATCGGAATTGAATCAAAACATCGTCCATAAAATATGACTTACCGATGTCTGTATGCATCCTAATCGGAATTTGATCAAAACATCGTCCATAAAATACGACTTACCGATGTCTGTATGCATCCTAATCGGAATTGGATCAAAACATCGTCCATAAAATATGACTTACCGATGTCTGTATGCATCCTAATCGGAATTTGATCAAAACATCGTCCATAAAATATGACTTACCGATGTCTGTATGCATCCTAATCGGAATTTGATCAAAACATCGTCCATAAAATATGACTTACCGATGTCTGTATGCATCCTAATCGGAATTTGATCAAAACATCGTCCATAAAATGTGTCTTAACGATGAAAGCATGCATCCTAATCGGAATTTGATCAAAACATCGTCCATAAAATATGACTTACCGATGTCTGTATTCGTCCTGACCGAAATTCGATCAAGCCATTGTCCAACAAATATGACTTACCGATGTCTTTATACAGCCTGACCGGAATTTGATCAACCCATCAGGTGTTTGCACACGTTCACCATAGCATTCCTTAATTATTAGAATAACATAATTAATATCATGGATATGTAAAATTATTTTTTGACATAAAACAGATTTTTCCTCGGTTCATATAGTAATTTACATGTTATATAAAAATCCGGACAAAAAATGAATCAACCAATCAAGTTTTTTGCACAAGTTCACCATAGCATTCATTAACCATTTAAATAATATGTAATACTAAATAATATGTAATATTATATAACATTATTTATTATATAATATGCAATATTATATAATATTATTTTATTAATATGGAATATTATTTTATTAATATGTAAATAATATTTTACTAAAGTAGTATTTAATATTATTTTATTAATATGTAAATAATATTTTACTAAAGTAGTATTTAATATTATTTTATTAATATGTAAATAATATTTTACTAAAGTAGTATTTAATATTATTTTATTAATATGTAAATAATATTTTACTAAAGTAGTATTTAATATTATTTTAGGACTTTATAAAAATTTCACATTGACTCATTTAGTTCGGCACACGTTATTAAAAAATATGTACAGTTAAACACTTTAGAATTTAAGATAAAACATTAAAATTAAATTTTAGTTACCACAAGTAATTTATACGATGTTGTTTATAAACAATGTTATGTTTATAGACATTTTGCGTGTTTTGATCTATGGTGGAGTTCGTGTTGCTTAGTCTTTAATTTCCTCTGTTGTGTCTTGCTTACTATTATTTGTGTTTGTCTTTTATTATTTTTGCCATGACGATGTTAGTTTATTTTCGATATATCAGTTTGACTGTTCCTCTTGTATCTTTCCCCTCTCGTTACGCATGTAATTTCCTCAAATGTTTGTTTCTGACCAGGATTTGTATCATTTTTATAAGATTTGAAAATATGGGAACTACTGTTGCTTAAATATACGCTGGTAAGGCACGTTTGCCATAAAGATCAAGATTTAAAGAACTGGATTCGATTTCACAAAAACACTTACGACAAAGATTGATTGTTAGAATACTGATTTTTTCATGACTAAAGACCAATCTAAGTCATAAGTGTTTTTGTGAAAGCGACTCCTGCTTATTATTTTAAAATACATGTTATGAAATATGTTGGGCTTCGGCTTACTTAAAAAAATCATTGAAAATTTTACATGATCCTATCTATTATCCAAATCTGCGATATAATGAATCTAAATGTACTGATAACTAACCTCGTCAGGACCACACTCAGTAACTTGTCAATAATAAAGCTATGAAAAATAAAGAGAGTACATTTTTCCGCCAAAATTTCACTCACCTCGTCAGGACCACACTTAGTTACCCTAGTACAATCTCTTTGGTGGGGTAATACATCACAGTCATAGCACATTATGGCTTTAATAAAGAAAAAAACATATAATAAGTTTTGGAATAAAGTAGAGAAGATATATGGAGACTTGAGACACTATTTATCTGACAATAGTATAAACATTTGCCAATCATTTAAAGTCTATTAAAGAGACTCTATTTTCTCAAAACATTTGTTTTTATATTTTTGTACAAGTATTGTTTATCTCCTGCTTAGAGATCTAGACTCAAATATACTTTGCGAAGGTTATCATGACCTTAAACTGCATAACCACTGAAGTATAATCTAAATATTATATTATGGATTAACTCATTAAACTGAGTGATTTTGACTGAACTAATGACGTTGCACAATGTCTAGTAAATATACAAAACTTTATTTGTTTCGATAGTTCGAATTTGATAGCTTTGAATAAATTTGCCCATTAACCCTCACTTTTCTTTTTATAAATAATTTACATATACAATTATCAGCTTTTTTAAAAACTCTATTATTTTTTTTAAAAACTTGAACTTGATTAAACTATGAAAAATCAAGAGAGAACAGTTTCCCGCAAAAACTTCAATAGCTAATATCTCGAAAACAGACACATTGACCTTGTTATTTTGATCACTCTTTGAGGCTATATAGGATATGTCTGTTTGTATAGGTGGAGAAAACTTGAGTGTACGCAGCTTAAAATTACTGACCTTCATGAGGACTAACTGCATTACTATAGTACAGTAAATTATATACCTACCTGATGCAAGGTGAAGACTTAACATGCATGACACTGTTCCTGCCACTGCTAAAAAACAAAACATCTTAAATGTTAGGTTTTACTTTAAATGTACAATAAGATAGAATTGTTAAAAAACAAGGCTTAATTCAGCTAACATTTGAATCAGTAAAGTGGAAAAGTATATGAATTATTCTATTACCGAATGCTATAACAGTAACTGAAATGTCTGCCATTTATCTCAATAACAGATAAGATATTATCTTTGTTCTTAATACATGTATACGAGTGCATGTCCTAGGTGTAGGTGGTCTGGGTCCGACAAAGGCAGGTTAAAATTTAAAAGTTTGAAGTTAGAAAATATGTCTATATAGAGTGCCCAGCTCTATTTCGGAATAATATAATTATGTTAAAGAGCCTATAATTCCAAAAATCAAGATACCTTTTGCTTGTATAAAAATTACTTAATCAAATGCTCGATTTTGACAATGAATGTCTCATCAGTGAAGCTCGAAGCAAAAATGTTTGAACATCCAAAACATATTGAAATATCAGAATGCCTATATATATATTGGTTTGCAATAATACATCAAAGATTATAGTGTTGTTTGCGTTCAGACATAGCTTTGAATAAATGCACCAATTGTGAACTTGTTAATAGATAACTTATCCATTATAGTTAATTTAAATTAAAATGTCATTATTATTTTGAGAGATGACAGATTATCTTAAAACTATCTAGTTTTATACTGCTGAATTTGTTTGTATCTGTTTTGATTTGTCATATGTTACATTTGAATACAAAACTAAACTCTGATGAATATTTCATGAATGTTACGTGATACCTTTGATAACTATTTACACCACTGGTTCGATGTCACTGCTAGTGGACGTTTCGTCCCCGATGGTATCACCAGCCCAGTAGTCAGCACTTCGGTGTTGAAATGAATATCAATTAAATGGTCATTTTTATAAATTTCCGGTTACACAACTTTGTATTTTTCGAAAAAATAAGGATTTTTTATCCCAGGAATAGATTACCTTAGCCGTATTTGGCACAACTTTTTGGAACTTTTTGTCATCAATGCTCTTAAACGTTGTACTTGTTTGGCTTCACAACTATTTTGATCCGAGCGTTATTGGTGAGTTATATGTAGACGAAACGCGCGTCTGGCGCATTAAATTAAATCCTGGTACCTTTGATAACTATTTACGTTTATTTTTCTTTTAGTACCTAAAGATGGCGTTAGGTGAAATTAAACATATCTAGAATTGAAAAAATATCATACTTATAGAAAACCATTAGTCAAGGAACAAAATAAGTTAGAATTATTATTATGTAATACGAGGTTTGGCTGGACACAAGGCAGGAATCAACCCATTATATTTTCTTACGGTGTCCTATGCAGGGTTGGGAGTATGACAGTTGTTATCTAATAGTTCGTATCTATGAATGATGTATTGTCGTTTATTCTTAAGTTGCACTTCGGTGTTTCTGTTGTTTCGTTGTTTTCTCTAATGGTTGGTGTGTTTATCTTGGTTTCGGTTTGTGGCCCGAATTTGTTTTCTCGCGATTTGTGACTTTTGAGCAGCCTTTTGTTTTCCTTAATTTATGGTAAAATATGGTCTTCCATAAATATTGTGAAGAGATATATTCAACCGGTGGTGTCAATCAAATGTGGATTGTCAAAAAATCAAAAGATTTTCTGCAGAATCTTTAATCACAATCTACGCATCCTTCCAGCAACATTAAAGCGTTGGATCGTTCACAGCTTTTCACTGTTTAATATCATGCTCAGTTGAAGGATCGACTAAACCATCTAATTATCCAGTGTTTTTGTCAATACAAATAGGAAAAGTAGAGTTTTGAGGATTCATATTTGAACAGACATTCAAGGTATTCCAATGGGTACTAATTGTGCACTACGTATGGCAGACTTATTTTTGTACTCGTAGAAAGGAGATTTCATTCAGAGCTGTCTAAAAGAGAAAAGAAAAAGGCCCCAGCAAAATTTTTCAATAAGACTATTCAGATCTATTGATAACGCCTTCCACTGAATCGCCCATATCTTAGTCAGTATTTGCATCATTTATCCCAGTGAACCTGAATTCAAGGATACCACTGGTACTTAGGATTGCTTCATACCTTGTTTTTTTTTAACTCAATATTGTCACAGATGGACGACCTTACACTAAATTATATCAGACACGGGATGATTTCAACTTTACAATCAACAATTTTCAATTTCTTAACAGTTACAAACCATCTGCATCGTCGTATAGTTTTACATATCTCAATTGAAACGTTAAGCTTGTGCATGTTACACAATATGGATATCATATACAGGAGTGTGCTGCTTACGCAGACACTGTTCGAACAGAGTTATTAGGATGATAGATTCAAAATGACTCTTCATAAATTGTATGGACACAATCACGAATTGTTTGATCTACATGTAAAAGAGGGACGAAAGATACCAAAGGGACAGTCAAACTCATAAATCTAAAACAAACTGACAACGCCATGGCTAAAAATAAAAAAGACAAACAGAAAAACAATAGTACACACGACACAACATAGAAAACTAAAGAATAAACAACACGAACCCCACCAAAAACTAGGGGTGATCTCAGGTGCTCCGGAAGGGTAAGCAGATCCTGCTCCACATGTGGCACTCGTCGTGTTGCTTAAGTGATTACAAATCCGGTAAATAGTCTAATTCGGTAGGTCATATTCATGAAAGGGAAGGGGATTGTAGTTACGACGTAAGGAACATATCCGATATCATTTGTGAAACGGTTATTCCATAACGGTCAACCAACTCGTGATGGCGTCCGTAAAATTTACGAAGGGATGATTTCAACTTCACCATTTGGAACTCTTGGTTTAATAGCGATAAGTCTATGTTTAAAATTACCAATGACATTTTACCACGTCTTAGATTGTCGATTACCTTCTATTTTGTTGTGGTTTCGGGTGGATAACGTGATATTACGTATCGTTTTTAGTTCAAATAATTATAAAATAGTCTTTTAATACCGTCATTGTCGTAATTGTTTGGACTGGTGTTGTAAAATAATTGTACGCAGTACAAGAATTAATTTTGTTACATAAGTGCGTCACTGTTTGAGATGCCCTATGCAGCTGGTCATTGATGGAAGAAGTTTATTGTTGGTTTTCATTAAATAATATTCTTTTTAACAATGCGATATAAGCAGAAGGTTTGGTTTGTCATGTGCCAAGCCTAAATATTGCAATTATTACCAAATATATCGTTTCTATGTGTGTTGGCGTTTGTTTTTGTTGCAATTGAGTGTTCCTGTTCTTCTTTTGTTTTCCTCTCATAGTTGATGTGTTTTCCTCGGGTGTAGTTTGTAACCAATATTTGTTTCCCTACAATCGGATTTTGAACAGCACTATACTACTGTTGCCTATAAATGTGGAATCCTTTTCTTTCGATGATTTAAGATCCAAAACAATACCAATGCAAATATAATGTAGAAATCTGAGTCATTCTTGTCCCTCCATTTTTTAAAACTCAGATATCTCGAAAAGGAGCTCCATAACCTATCAATATTATTAGCTTAGTTTGTTTCTAAACTGATCGTCGTTCGACTTATAGTATCACTTTTTAAATATTTGTCTTTTAATACATTAGAAAATGCCTGTACCAAGTCGGGAATATGACAGTTGTTGTTCATTTGTTTGATGTGTTTTGTCATTTGATTTTGCCATGTGATTAGGGACTTTCCGATTGAATTTTCCTCGGAGTTCAGTATTTTTGTGATTTTACTTTCTCCTACTTTTAAGTACCATAACTCCTTATATAAGATTATTACAACTTTTTGATATTCAAATTAAAAAGATAATAACATGACCTTCAAAACGTATAAATCAAGGAAAACACCAGAACCATCAACATGGACACAAACAATGAGAAAACAGACTACACTTTACATCTCAAAGAAAAAATTGAAGATCAAACGACATGCAATAAAAAAAGGTTGAAACAATGTGCTTCTGAAAGAAATGCAGTTCTGTTCCGAAGTTACACATATCTTGTTCCTCATATTAAAATATGTAGATGAGTCATAATCTGTGATATGAAAATGTACCATCTCATGGATTTGTCTCTTTTCAGAAGTTAAGGGGGCTCGCGGGTCTAAATCATTTTTTTTCTATTTAATATAGGATTTCGCTTTATTTTTCTATAAATGAACTTTATCTTATACTTAATAGAAAAATGTAATAAAAAGATGGGGTCACCGTTCATTTACGCTCACAATCTGCCTTCGAAAGAAAAATACATTTTTGTTAACGTCCCTTTTTTCTGTTGAAATAATAGGAGAAATAGCAGTAATATCGAAATAAAAAAAAGAACTAAATTACAGAAATCGCTAAAATTTTACAATTATTTAGTTATTGTACAGCTTATAAAGATATTTCAATTTTAATGCCAAAAAATGGCATTTTTGCACCAAAGGGAGATAATTTGGAGCTTTTTCAATGATATCTACATTTTTAAAGTCACCTGGGGCCAACAGAAATTGATTTTTTTGGAATGATTTTTGTACCATATGGTAAAGTAACAACTGCTTAATGTAATAGATAAAATTTGTAATGAAAATAAATGTTTTTTTCTGAAAATCTTATACCCGCGAGCCTCCTTAATTAAGAACCTTGTTAAAATGATGCGTTTAGTCCTTTCGAAATGGTGAAGTTGATGTTCGATACCTCGCGTGAAAAGTTTGCAACTCCCCCGTCACATTGTCGACTCCATACAACAAGTCTTTGGATCCGGTTTTAAGGCAAAATACCTATAATTAAGCATCAACTTTTTTCTATAAAACAAAAAATCAAATAAGCCTTTTTAATTTCAGCTAACACACAGTTACTAATATATATCTACAAAATAACCTGATTTATTTTTAAAATATTTCAACGCCATATCTGTATTGGAAACATCTAGTTAGTTGGATATGCAGTCAATCGGTTTGGGCATTCTGTCCACCCTGAAAATAAAACAAAATCAGTATTTAAGTTAAACGTTGGTGTACTTCATTTAGATTACAATATATGTATAATATGTTAGATAACTGCCTTGAAAAAATTAAAATAAGCAAAATACTGATCTACTAGAATAAATTCTACACGAAAAGTCATTAAGAAAAAAGGAAAATCAAAAGCTAAAGCACATCCAACGAATGAATAATAACTGTCATATTCCTAACTTGGTAACAACATTTTCACATGTAGAAATGGTGAATCAAACCTGGTTTTATAGTTTGCTTAACATCTTGCCATGATGACAGTCGCATAAATTTCATTATATTAACAACGATGTGTGAACAAAACAAACAAAGAGAATGAACACATACTAACATCAATATAACATTTCAAAACATCTTATTAATCAAGGTATGACAAATTTTTATTTTTCATTTATAAACGGTCACAATGCAGGTTCTATAAATAACTTACTCTGCCTGTTCCGGTTTTTCTAGACGAAGACATGTGACATCAGGACACGTGAATATGCCCTTCTTTTTATTGCAAAAGTAACAACAGAATCTTTTCAAATCTTCAACTCTATCTGACTCTGCGCATAAATTAGCTTCTCGATCTAAATATGCACACTGGCAATCTGGTATTGGATCTTGATCAGTACAACCTTGAAAATGTAGCAAAAAACAGTTAAAATTGATCTGCTTTAAAATAGATTTTGACATTATCTGAATTATTAAGGAATACATTCTTTGGTTTTGCATTGCGCTTCAAGTTTGTAAATAATACACTTAAAAAAATGAAATAGGGTATGCGCTCAATTACTAGTACATAGCAGATCTTGAGCTTCTGATCGAAATAAATGACAACATTGTACCTTTCGATCATATAAACGACATGCACATCAATACTTGTAAACAAAATTATGATGTGTCTTTTCCGTCGTTTAAGTTCCATAACTCCGCAATGTCATATTAGAAATTACTATAGAAAAAAACCTGAAGGATTGTTATCTCACTAGATTTAAACAATTCATCAAAGTTGCATGATAAATTCTCAAAGCACGTTTGACTTGTTTTCCAAAAACTAGAATAAAACCCCATAACTCGGAAACGTAAAATCTTCAATTAAAAAAATGAAAAGTAGTTTACGTCAATAGTTGCATGTATATTGGTTGAAGCGTGTATGATTTAATGTCTTACATGCTGACCACGGACGGATGGTCGGCCGAAAAGAGGGATAACAGTATATATTATCGGTTTTTTTTGTCACTGGAGCGCAGAGAACGAACTAAAAAGCTTCACATTGTGTCGAGCAGCTGATATTTGATGATAGATATCCGAAGAAACCCCAATTATATATTTATCGTTCTGTAACTGGTCTTTTCTCCCTCCCAAGACAGTTTTACGCTTGACGAAAGATAATGCCTGCTCTTGTCTCAAAGCCGTGATACGAGAATTATGGAGCGACAGAGCAGTGCTATAGGTGTCACTCATCAGGTTGATACAAAGCAGAAACATATAACGAAATACGGACCTGATGTGGCAGCGGTCCATACACCCCCATAAGACTCTTAGTAAAGTGCTAGTGTACTAGCAGTTACTGACATCAACTTTGAAGCGAATAGCATCTAAAAAAGGGTCTTTACTGAGTTTGGCCATAAAATGTAATTCGTAACAGTACAAGATCAAGTCGTATATTTAAGGGGCACAATTGCTGCCCACATGAATACCCACAACCCACCGGTAAACTTTATTGCCAAAAGGTGGACAAAGATCAGCTTTTATCATGTCATCACACCTTTAAAATCAAATTGATATCGTCGCAATGTTGGCTGGAAAGGCTTGAAGGCAAATTAAATCTTCCAGCTTACCTTTCGATTGTATAAATATTGTTTTTTAAAAGCTCGATTTCGACAATAATATATCATCAGTGAAGCTCAAATCCAAAACATATTAGAAATAGTTGAAGCTTATGAATAAAATAACGATAATAAACCAAAAAGGACACACATTCTTATTATTTAATGCAAGGCTTGGCTGGCCACAAGGCAGGGATCAACCCATCATATTTTCTAACGCTGTCCTGTTCCGGGTCAGAAGTATGGAAGTTGTTATATAATAGTTCGTATCTATGAATGATGTATTGTCATTTGTTTTTTTTTTCCACTTCGGTGTTTCTGCTGTTTCGTTGCTTGTTCTAATGGTAGCTGTAATCATCTTGGTTTCGGTTTGTGTCCCAAATTTGTTTTCTCTTAGTCGATTTGTGACTTTAGAGCAGCCTTTTGATACCTTATATATAATTAATTTATGGTAAAATTTGATCTTCCATAAATATTGTGATGAGATAAATTCAACCTGTGGTGTCAATCAGATGTGGATTGTCAAAGAATCAATAGATTTTCTGCTGAATCTTTAATTACAATCTACGCAAATTTTCAGCTACATTAAGGTAGCACAATACCAAAATTTTATAACTCCAACTCCCAAGTTTTAAAAAGCTGTAACTTTCTTAATAAAGCATGAAAATTTATAAAAGTGGTAGTTTTGGATAGCTAACAGATTACTCTTTCAAATAAATGCAATGTTAGTATTATGCAACAATTATGTAACCAATTATAATGTTAACTGTGTCTGACATATTTGTCACCAAATTTCCACTTTCAAATGAAATTAGCTTCTTCATAGGTATGCCTAGAGGGTTGAGTTTATTATATGTTGTTCCTATGGCCATTATCTACAAAAGGGTGTCTCATATTTCAGATAGAATGTTTAGAACATAATTAGGTGTTTAGAATGTTTTACACCTAATTATTCATTATCTTCTTTTATTTGGTTAGGATGTTTACACTAATTAGAGATTTATGAGAGAATGGAATACCATAGAGACAATCTGACACACCCTTTTGAAGCCCAAAATGTGTTGATTAAGATTTCGTTAAAATTTTCTGTATAGTTAAAGAGATGATAGAGCTAAATTCATTCAAGTGAACTTACCCAGGTTTTTCCACTAATTACATAATAATTGATTACATAGTGATTGCATAATAAAAATATTGCATTCATTTAAAAGATAAATCTTTTATCTATCTATATATACCTCTTTTATTATTTTCTATGACAAGAGTTCCAAATTGTAAAGTTGAAATCATCACTTCGTTAATTGTACGGACGCCATCACGATTTGGTTGACCGTTATGGAAAACCGTTTTAAGAATGGTATCGGATATGTTTCTAACCTCGTAACTACAATCCCTTGCCTTTAATGTATGTGACCTACCGAATTAGACTATTTACCGGATTTGTTATCACATAAGCAACACGACGGATGCCACATGTGGATCAGGATCTGCTTACCCTTCCGGAGCACCTGAGATCATCCCTAGTTATTTATGTGGTTCGTGTTGTTTACTCTTTAGTTTTCTATGTTGTGTCATGTGTACTATTGTTTGTCTGTTTGTCTTTTTCATTTTTAGCCATGGTGTTGTCAGTTTACTTTGATTATGAGTGTGACTGTCCATCTAGTATATTTCGTCCCTCTTGTCAAACCCTCTGCTTCGTTGTTTAGTGTCTACATATTTCAATATGGACATCTTAAACAGGAGTGTGCTCCTTACGCAGAAACTTAAATATCTACATCTTATCTACCTTATCTACATGTACAGGATGAGTCTGTGTTCAAACTTTTAAATGACATTTTTACCATGTCTTAGTATGTGGATTAACTTTTATTTTGTGTGTCTGCCGACACTTTTTCCCAATATGACGGTTTTAGCGTATATGAATTTGAACTAGTTTATACGACGTGTATCGGTATTTTATACATCCTACATTCATGCATTCATTGTTAATGTTTCTGTTGTGGTTTCGGCTGGATAACGTGTTCTGTCGTATCGTTTGTAGTTTAAAAATGATAAGAATAAATTTTGTTACATAAGTGCGTCACTGTTTGAGATGCCATGTGCAGCTGGTCATTGAAAGATGTTTATTGCTGTATTGCAGCTTCTATGGTGTGTCAACTGTTATATTAGTTGTTCGTGCGTTTCTCTGATGAGTGCGTTTTGTCTACAAAAAACTCATCAGTGATACTCATATCAAAATAGTTATAAAGCTAAGCAAGTACAAAGATGAAAAAAAAAACACATTATTGATATTCATGTCAGTAGGTTTAGTTGGTCATTAAGCCAGGTTAAACCAACCATTTTTATCGAAAATGTCCTGTACCAGGTCATGAATATCGCAATGGTTACAAAACAAAATCGTTTCTATGTGTGTTGTCGTTTGTTTTTGTTGCAATTGAGTTCTTCCTTTGCTTTCCTCTCATAGTTGATGTGTTTAAGTACAATAAGTACTCAAATACGTGCATCATTAATTAAAGAGCATTACATCTTTTTGATCTTCAAAGTAAGAATATACCTACTTGACCTTCAAACACTATAAATAAACAAAACAACAAAACCATCAACAAGGACATATCTCAATGAGAAAATTGTGTATATAAAAGAGAAAATGGAAGGATCTGAAAGAAATGCGGTTCTGTTCCGAAGTGTCACACATCTTGTTCCTTATATTAAAATACGTTGATGGGTCATTATCTATGATTATGTATCTCTCAATAACCCCGGATGTTGGCTATGATATTTAACTATGTCATTTAATGGATTTTTACCTTTCCAGCAGTTAAAATCCTTGCTCAAATGATGCCTTCATTCCGTTCCGAATGGGGAAGAGGAAGTTCGATACCGCGTGTGAAAAGTTCTCTCTCGGCACATTGGCGAACTTAATTCAACGAGTCTTTGAGTCCGTTAATTGGATGTTTTAAGACAAAATACCGCTAATCAAGCAAAAACTAATTTTCTTTAAAAACAATTCAAAATAAGCCTTTTTAGTTTCAAATACACACGGTTGATAATATATGACTACAAAAGAACCTGATTTATTTCTAAAATGTTTGAACGCCATTTCTGTACTGCAATTATCTAGATACTAGGAAATGCAGTCAATGGGTTTGGGCATTTTGTCCACCCTGAAAATAAAACAAATCGGTATTTTAGTTTAATGTTGATGTAACCATTTGTAGATTGCAATTTTAGATAATTGAATTGAAAAAATTATAATAAGCAAAGTTCCGAACTTCAATAAAAATTGTACACGGAAAGTCCCCAAGGAAATAGCAAAATCAAAAGATCAAACGAATGAATAATAACTGTCCTATTCCTAACTTGATACAGACATTTTTCATGTAGAAAATGGTGAATCAAATCTGGTTCTAGAGATAGCTACATGTAAACATCTGAATGGTTTGACATTCGTATAAATTTATTTATATTGACAACGATATGTGAAAAAAACTAACAAATACTGAACACATATTACATCAATAAAACCTTTTAAAATCGATATTATCACGATATGACAAATTTGGCGCTTTTCTTCTATAAATCGGTCAGTATGCAGGATACTACACATAACTTACTCTGCCTGTTCCGGTTTTTCTAGACGAAGACATTCGACATCAGGACAAGTGAATATGCTCTTCTTTTTATTGCAATAGTAGCAACAAAATCTTTTCAAATCTGGAACTCTCTCTGACTCTGCGCATAAATTAGCTTCTCGATCTAAATATGCACACTGGCAATCTGGTATTGGATCTTGGTCAGTACATCCTGAAAATGTAGCAAATTAGTTTAAACAGAGAAAAATACGCACATTTGCTTTAAAACATAAATGAATATTTGATGAATAACACATTGAATTATTGTGTACGAAATTGTTTTGTTTTGTATTGCGGCGCTGCAACTTTCTTAATTGAAAATATGAAACTGGGTACACGCTCAATTACATAGCAGATCTTCTATTTAAAATACAAAATTGCAATGTGTCGTTCTGTGATGTAAACGACAGGCAAACACATACTTGTGAATAAAATATACCTCAATGTCATATTATAAATTTATATAAACAATTACTGAAGGAATGCTACTTTATTAGACCTAAACCAGTCACTAAAATTGCATGGCAACTGTTCAAAGAACTTTTGTGTTGTTTTCCAAAGACTGGAAAATCACCTAATTTTTAATAGAAAACAAACAACTCGGAAACGTGAAATTTACTTTTAACAAAAAATGAAATCTTACATCAATAGATTTTAACAATTCACAAAAGTTTCATGCAAATCAGTTAAAGCGTTTATGAGTTATTGTCAGACATGTTTACAACAGCTGGACAGACAGATGGACTACCGGACAGGCTGGAAACGTAATACAATCATACGCCCCATAAACAGTCATATACAAACCAGGTGAGACGGGTTTCACTCTTCAGATCGAATGAAAATTTAGACGGGTCTTGACATGTATTAAAGAGGCACAATTGGTATCCACAACAATACCGACAACCTATCTATAAACATCTTTAGCGAGACTTTAATAAATGTTATCGAGTAAGAAAATGTACCGCTTTAATCGTGTCAAAACATCTTTAAATAGCAAATTGAAATCGTCGCAGTGTTGGCTGGAAAGACAGAAACGCAAATTAAACTATCAGCGACAAATAACATAAATAAGTCGATTAAAGGATTGACTTTACTTCACGGTTTCATACATGTAAATCATCTGTCATTATAATCTAGTTAGACATGGTTTGGGGTCTTTTTAATAATGTCAATTAAATATGTAGTTGGGTGAAATTAACAAAAAACTAGAATTTAAGATTAATACTTCCAGTCAGAAGAGCAGTAATGACAGAACAAATCACGCTAAAAATATTGATAGACTATTTATTAAATATTTGATAATTAACAAATGGCGGGTTAAGGTTATATATCTGCCATATCTTATATACCATCGTCATAATTTGGTTGTTCGAATATTTGGAATAGATCTAAGACTCTGTTAAAATTTTGGCAGTGACTTGTTATGAGCAATTAAAGTCTTCATATAAATGAAAGTAAGGTGATAAGGGGCAACATATTTTCCATGTATCGTTGAAAAAACTCAAGAAGTGCGAACATCTGAAAAAAATCCTAAACCAGACCTTACCTCATCCTTAATAAAGTAAAACTTAAAATGTCTGTTTTACAAAGTCAGTAACTGACCATTTTGACGTTTAAATGAAGAAAAAAAGTAAAACTGTGTTTACCTGGTGTTGTGGCAGCTGAAAAAAATACAGAAAATATTATAAAAAAGTCAACGATAGAGGGTTTGCTGACAAAACAACTGTTTTTCCCGTTCGACTTTGAAATTACATTAGTCTGTATAAAGAGCCTGTATTACTATTGTAACTGGTCTTTTGAAATGGTACAATAAGAGAATTCTTGTCGTGTATTATGATATTAGCAATTAAACACAGGGAATTATGGTCATTTGAACTGTTTGTATATCATAATAATTACCTTACGTTAAAATTTAATACGATTCTGTAGTTTAAATTGCCTGATTTAATCTTATATTTTATCTGAATACACCTATATACATTAAATATGTTTACCTAGTGTAGTGATGGTTGAAAAAACAAAACAGAAAATATTTAAACTTGTTCAAGCATAGATAGTTTTGTGACCTAATATAAAAAAGAATTATTTAAGGAATGACTGTAATATTCTTTCTGTCTGTCTGTATGAAAACAAACCCATAAAAAACGTGGTTCACACTGAATAACTCGCGTAAGGTTTCAATTTGTTAGCTTTAAACGCACCGAATAATGTTCATTTGAACTGTGTTTTGTCATTAAAATTTCCTCGCATTGATTCTGTAATTCTGATAGTCTGAGGCATTCCCTATTTTAAATTTAAAATCCGTATAAAATGCTTCCCATCTATGAAAACACGTGCAATTCCTCGCAACATTAAAACAATACAAAGGGATTCAATCAAAAGTCTAGATTTGACAGTCAATTCCATGGCTGCAGAATACAATGTAATTATGAGAATTAAATACATTATTATGTTTATGTTAATGCAATTGCGTAAATTTTTAGGATGTACAAATAAAGTAGAGGAAGATATAATTCAGTTAATATCCGAAACTAAACTAAAGAAAAAAGGAATATCAAGGTATTGTTCATTATGGAGAGGGATATTAACAATAGGAAAGGATAATATATATTGTACCATGTGCAGTTCTTATATCAAGGTCTTGGGGCCACGTTTGCTAATGTTGTAAGTTGTCGAACTACTGTATGACTAGTCTGTCAATAGTGGGGTTATGAGTTCGAATCCCGCACGTAGCAGGTGTGCTCGACACTAATCTTAATTGACTATAAGTATCAGTTTTCTTACCGCAGTTCGGTTCGGTGGTTGTCTTCTGGCACTCCAGTTTCATTCACTAATAAAAAAACTGAACGCCACAAAATACCACAATAGTGCGGACGTTGGAGTGAAGCACCAATCAATATATTAAGGTCTGGAGATACACTTTAGTCACTTTTTTCAGGGCAGCTGGACAAATTCAATTCATACATAGTAATAACAACCATATGATTTGATATAAATATGATATCATCTGAATATATGCATGTATTGTTAAAAATGTATGGCAAAACCATATGACTGTTAATTGTCTATATGAATTCCCTACCAGTAGATATTCCGTCATACTGTGGATTCATTATTATTTGTTGGATACAAATATTGGTTGGTTTCACGAAATGAAATGTTCAACAATTGACAGATTTTCCAATGGCTTATATGGGGGCATCGGCAAAACCAATGGAGGTTTAGCGCTATAAAACCAGGTTTAGTCCAGCATTTTCTACATTTGAAAATGCCTGTACCAAGTCAGGAATATGACAGTTGTTTTCCATTCGTTTTTGATGTGTTTTGTCATTGATTTTGCCACGATTGGGGACTTTCCGATTTGATTTTCATCTGAGTTTAGTATTTTTATGATTTTACTTTTCTTCCTCAAACATATAGGTGTTCCCTAATCCAAGAACATTGGTACCCATGAACAATTAAATCCACAGTATACAATAGTTGTTACCAATTTACAGAAAATGTGTTTACCTAGTGTAGTGGTGGCTGAAAAAAATAAACAGAAAAGTTGTAGTCTAGTTCAAGCATAGATAGTTTTGTGATAAATGGAAAGTCTTAATAAATTGTATACAATGAAAAAAACAAACATTAAAAATGTACATATAAAGTGTATGTATAATCAAACTTAACTAAAATATCACATACATGTGTCGTTAATGACATTAATTGCAATGAAAATCATTTATATCATTAGTATTACATAAGCATAAGAACAAAATAAGCAACAACAAAACAGAAGCAAAAAACTTGTATAAAATGTAATCTACAACTATAGACATGAGTTAGTATTTATTTTAATATAAAACATAAGATGTGGTATGATTGCTAATGAGACAACTATCTACAAGAGACCAAATGACACAAAAATTAACAACTATAGATCACTGTATGGCCTTCAACAAACTAAATTATAATATCACATATCTGTGATCACTTTAATCATTAACAAACATATTCTTGTTGCAAGTTATTGTTAGTCAGTTTATAGTGTTCTATGTTGTGTTTTGAGTATGATTGTCTGTCTATTTGTCTTTGTCTTCTTCTTTTTTTGTCAATCATGGCGTTTCCAGTTTATTTACGACTTCTGAGTTTTAATGTTCCTATTTTATCTGTCGCCTTTCTTTTAATCTTATAGTTATTATTACATTTTGGATTTGTTAAAAAAAATAGTTTTTACCTGCTGTACTTGAACCTGAAAAACAAACAAAAAATATATATTAAGATAACCTTTATTAGCTTAGATAGTTTAAACATTTCAGACATATCAGACAAAAAACTAATACAAGATCAAATAAAGTAAAAAAAAAAAAATCAAATAAACTTTTAAAAAAACCAACTTCTCAACAAATCACACACACAATTTTTTTTAAACAAAAGGATATTTTCCTGCATAATTAAGTATCTAGAACTATTTTATACATACCTGAACATAACCCACATGTTATCTTACACAACTTGGCTACATCTGGTATAGTACAAGTAATTGGTAAGCAATTGATGCCCGGAAAGTCAATGCATAGATCTTAAAAGTAAGAATGAAAATAAAAATCATACATAGTTATTTTACATGTAAAGAAGTTTGTGATCGAACGAATGACATTGACACATAACAAAGGGTATATATATTTATTTTCCTATTCAAGTGTACGTTAAGTTTACTAGTCTGTGATTTCAGAATTTCAAATTAACCAACTAATATACTGGAACTGAAATTGTAAGCATTTATATTTGTTTATTAAAATAAGATATTGTGTATACATCAATGTAACAGCAATTAAAACAAAGCTACAGAATTTTATCGATTTATCTTTCATCATTTTTTTTTTTAATTGGTCAGTAAAATACCTTGATTTTTTTTTCTCGATTCTTTCAATACAGAACAACGATATATGACAACGCTCCGTTCTACTTTCTGTTGTAGAAAGCGGAATTCTCTGGCTGTGTTGCAATTGTTTTTATGTCAGTAAATTGAAGCGTAAGTTATATCTGTCGTATCGAAAAATTAATACGAAAAGTAGGACAGCAGTTTGGAAAAAAAAAAACCAAAATGGTCAACCAAATCTTTTTTGACCATGGCAAAAAAGACGAAATGACGAAAACTAACAGTACTCAATAGTTATCAAATACAAGGATTATAATTTAGGACGCCAGACGCGCGTTTTGTCTACATAAGACTTATCAGTGACGCTAATATCAAAATATTTATAAAGCCAAACAAGTACAAAGTTGAAGAGCATTGAGGATCCAAAATTCCAAAAAGTTGTGCCAAATACGGCTAAGGTAATATATGCCTGGGATAAGTAAATCCTTAGTTTTTCGAAAAATTCAGGGTTTGGTAAACAGGAAATTTATAAAAATAGCCACATTATTGATATTCATGTCAACACCGAAGTGTTGACTACTGGGCTGGTGATACCCTTTGGGACGAAACGTCCACCAGCAGTGGCATCAACCCAGTGGTTTAAATAGTTATCAAAGGTACCACGATTATAATTTAGTACGCCAGACGCGCGTTTCGTCGTCATAAGACTCATCAGTGACGCTCATATCAAAATATTTATAAAGCCAAAACACTCCATAGAAATTTGAAGACTGAGCAACACGAGTGCCTTCATAACGGGTGCGGATCTGTGATGTTACGGAAGGGTAAACTATTGTCTTCACCTTATCTTCTCAAATTAATACTCACTCGGATCAATAGTCGGTGCTACAAAATATAAAAGAATGGTAGTAGATGATAAGTAAAGTTATTCATTTAGATCTATACAATCACTTCTTCTATCAATCAATAAAAAAAGCTTCTAGTAATCTATGAAGACATCTGCTATCAATTAATGGAGTTTTCTGTTTTTTTATTGAAGGATTCCAAAAATTTACCCCATTATTAAGGGTTTAAACGGAATTTACAAAAGAGTGAATAAAGGTTAAAAATTGACTATATAGATAAGAAAGGGTAGAATAGATGATAGTAAGCAGTTTAAACGTTATCTTGTTTCTAAATACTCAATACTAGGACCAACTGTTGTCGCTAGAAATATAAAATTATTGATAATGATTATTATTTTACAAAAATGTAGCTTTGTGTATAAAGTAGGGTGCTCACTCCTTAATTTCCGAAATGATGCCTTTTTCACAACAAAATGTATACTAATTTAATATGAAATATTACGACAAATTGTGTAAACGCCTGTATGCATATTTTAATTGACTCTCTATAGTGACATACAAACAAGGACTTGGATCTACGGAAAATACACCAATTGTGACAGTTTTGTTTAATGTATACATGTATTTGCAAGGTGTGTATTCAATGCATGTCGGAGGACATTGTATTGAATATTTTTAAAGGCGTTTTGATTACATTATTCTTATGATTCGATGTCAAAAGCTTATATAAGTATCCAGTTTGTAGGTTTTTCTGATGAGGTTAGATAAGATTATTCCAAAGGTATGGTAGAGAGCCCGACATTTAAAAAAAAGTGTTATTTTCATATAATTTGTTTACTGATTTTATGAAAATATCTATTGTGGTTATAATTAGTCGAATTTTCAATACCGATTTTACTCTTGTATTACACGCTTTAAGCACAGTCGTGTCCCCTATTCAATGTAGAATAGTTTAACATTGGAAACTAGAGGCTCTCAAAAGCCTGTGTCGCTCACCTTGGTCTATGTGCATATTAAACAATGGACACAGATAAATTCATGACATAATTGTGTTTTGGTGATGGTGATGTGTTTGTAGATCTTACTTTACTGAACATTCTTGTTGCTACAATTATCTCTATCTATAATGAACTTGGCCCAGTAATTACAGTGGAAAATATTTTCTAAAAATTTACAAAAATTTATGAAAAATGCTAAAAATTACCTATAAAGGGCAATAACTCCTTAAGGGGTCAATTGACTGTTTTGGTCATGAAACTTATTTGTAGATCTTGTTTTGCTGAACATTATTGCTGTTTACAGTTTATCTCTATCTATAATAATATTCAAGATAATAACAAAAAACGGCAAAATTTCCTTAAAATTACCAATTCAGGGCAGTAACCTAACAACGGGTTGTCCGATCCATGTGAAAATATCAGAGCAGATAGATCTTGACCTGATAGACAATTTAACCCTGTCAGATTTTCTCTAAATGCTTCGGTTTTTGAGTTATAAGCCAAAAACTGCATTTTACCCCTATGTTCTATTTTTAGCCGTGGCAGCCATTTTGGTTGGATGGCCGGGTCACCGGACACATTTTTTTAAATTAAATACCCCAAAGATGATTGTGGCCAAGTTTGAATTAATTTGGCCAAGTAGTTTCATAGGAGAAGATTTTTGTAAAAGATTTCTAAGATTTACGAAAAATGGTTAAAAATTGACTATAAAGGTCAATAACTCCTAAAGGGGTCAGCTGACCATTTTGGTCATTTGACTTATTTGTAAATCTAACTTTGCTGAACATTATTGCTGTTTACAGTTTATCTCTATCTATAATAATACTCAAGATAATAACCAAAAACAGCAAAAATTCCCTAAAATTACCAATTCAGGGACAGCAACCCAACAACAGGTTGTCGGATTCATCTGAAAATTTGAGGGCAGAAAGATCTTGACCTGATAAACAATTTTACTCCTGTCAGATTTGCTCTAAATGCTTTGGTTTTTGAGTTATAAGCCAAAAACTGCATTTAACCCCTATGTTCTATTTTTAGCCATGACGGCCATCTTGGTTGGTTGGCCGGGTCACGCCACACATTTTTTAAACTAGATACCGCAATGATGATTGTGGCCAAGTTTGGAATAATTTGGCCCAGTAGTTTCAGAGGAGAAGATTTTTGTAAAAGATTACTAAGATTTACGAAAAAATGGTTAAAATTTGACTATAAAGGGCAATAACTCCTAAAGGGGTCAACTGAACATTTCGTTCGTGTTGACGTATTTGTAAATCTTACTTTGCTGAACATTATTGCTGTTTACAGTTTATATTATCTATAATAATATTCAAGATAATAACAAAAAACAGCAAAATTTCCTTAAAAATACCAATTCAGGGGCAGCAACCCAACAACAGGTTGTCCGATTCATCTGAAAACTTCAGGACAGATAGATCTTGACCTGATAAACACTTTTAAGCGTGTCAGATTTGCTCTAAATACTTTGGTTTTTGAGTTATAAGCCAAAAACTGCATTTTACCCCTATATTCTATTTTTAGCCATGGCGGCCATCTTGGTTGGTTGGCCGGGTCACGCCACAAATTTTTTAAACTACATACCCCAAAAATGATTGTGGCCAAGTTTGGAATAATTTGGCCCAGTAGTGTCAGAGGAGAAGATTTTTGTAAAAGATTTCTAAGATTTACGAAAAATGGTTAAAAATTGACTATAAAGGTCAATAACTCCTAAAAGGGGTCAACTGACCATTTTGGTCATTTGACTTATTTGTAAATCTAACTTTGCTGAACATTATTGCTGTTTACAGTTTATCTCTATCTATAATAATATTCAAGACAATAACCAAAAACAGCAAAAATTCCCTAAAATTACCAATTCAGGGGCAGCAACCCAACAACCCGGATTCATCTGAAAATTTGAGGGCAGAAAGATCTTGACCTGATAAACAATTTTACCCCATGTCAGATTTGCTCTAAATGCTTTGGTTTTTGAGTTATAAGCCAAAAACTGCATTTTACCCCTATGTTCCATTTTTAGCCATGGCGGCTATCTTGGTTGGTTGGCCGAGTCACGCCACACATTTTTTAAACTAGATACCCCAATGATGATTGTGGCCAAGTTTGGTTTAATTTGGCCCAGTAGTTTCAGAGGAGAAGATTTTTGTAAAAGTTAACGACGACGGACGACGGACGCCAAGTGATGGGAAAAGCTCACTTGGCCCTTCGGGCCAGGTGAGCTAAAAATGATACGGACAGAACCATAAAAACATGTACGAAACACCTATATGCTGACACATTGTTAATTCTTCATAGGAATTGGTATATTGGTATTTCAATTTGAGTGGAATATATAATCCTATTGTAATGACTTAAGTCATGATAAGACAAAATGGCAGCTATGCAAATTAGCAAAGCACCCAAAATTTTGCCATCTTGCTTGACAAGTTTTAAGCAATTTGAAGGCGTCTTGATTAATTCAATAAAATAAAGTAACTATTGATTTTAAAACAGTTTAGATAAAACGTGTTAACATAAGATCAAATCGACTGACACACATTGAAAAAATGAACTGTTACATGGAATTGCCAAATTATAGTCTATTTTTCACTAGTCATTTTTTGGGCCCTTTATAGCTTGCTTTTCGGTGTGAGTCAGGACCGTACTTGAACTAACAATTGTTTACTTTTTATACATTGTGACTTTGATGGAGAGTTTGTCTCATTGGCACTCATACCACATCTTCTTATATCTATCAACTAATTAGACATAAGTATCACAAACACAGAAGTAAGTGCTAACAGATTTTCTAAGGCTATCTGTCATTAAAATGTTTCGATCAATGTAGTCAAACTTATAAAGTATTAAATTTGCGTAGTCGTTCTCCGGATCTAAATAAATATAAAATTGTAAAACTTACCAGTAGTCATTGTTGCTACAGGGGCATTTGTGACTGCAAATAGATAAAAAAAAAACATAAATCAAGTGTTCTTATACTTTGTACACTTATCAAATATATGTAAAAAATACATCAAGATGTTTTATAAATTCTAATAACAAATGATGTATAAGTATAAGTTCATATAAGGCCTTTCAAAATGAGCAAAACTTATAAATCAAATGTCCACTTTTAATAGATATCAATCTATAAAATAAACCAATGCCAACAGTAGTTTGTTCTATAGACCATTCCTAAACGATTAACAAACTATTCAACTTCATACTGTTTTGTCCTTTCAGCTTTTTTGTATTCGAGTGTCCGACACTGATAGAAGAATAAACGCATGTCTAACGTACAAATTAATAAGCTTGGTATCTTTGAATATCTTTTATTTACTGTTTAAATGTAGGCATCTGGTAAATATCTTTTCTATGTTGACTGCCGTACCCTATTTATTTTACATGTTCCCCTATTACGTCTGTTGTGTTCACACATTGTTGTAGAGAGAGAGGTTTAGCTACTGTAGCTATAAAACCAGTTTTAATCAGCCATTTTCTACATGAAAAATGTCTGTACCAGGTCAGGAATGTGGCAGTTGTTTTGCATTCGTTTAGTGTGCTTGAGCTTTTGATTGCGCCATTTGATTAAAAGGAACTTTCCGTTCATTATTTTCCTTGAAAATCGGTATTATAAAATGAAAAAAACTAGCTTCGTACATGTAATGTATAACAAATTTGTTATTATATTTGGCTGCATGTCCAAAACTAATTGATGAAATCATATTACTTACTAATCGGTCCTGCTCCACCTGAAAATGCAAGGTAAAATATCATTCTTTTATTTACTTCGTACAAGTATGCGATGTTATTTCGACTTTGACACTCAAATAACTGCCCAGGTTGTATAGTAACTTTAGAATTGAATGCTTATTTTTTTTCTAAGTAATTCTATTTTGGTATTAACGCGTATATATACCGAGGCAAAGTTGACATGAAGCGCGATTACATGTAAGATAAGATTTATATACTCGTTTTACCTATGAGTAGTTGTGTAAAACGGACAGTCAAAGTTCTGTTTTTAAATGTGTTTTATGTTTTTCCGTCATGTATATGCATGTAATATTTGCCACTGAACTACACCAACAACTGATCAACCATGTAAGAATCCCAATTAAAATAAACCAATAAATAACTTTATATCCGAAAATGACGCGAGTTCCCAACATGATAATCTCTGTATCTAATTATAGTTCAATAGTCGAAGTGAAATCATGTGCAATTTAATATATTAAATGTTGTATCCTACTGTGATGCTGGTTTCAATGTCGCTTTAACCTAAGTCTCATGTTATGCTGTTTGCTATACACATGTAATAGCACAATATGATTTGTGAGGATTTTGACACTGACTCTTTAATAATCATTTTATCCCCATTATCAATCAATCAGTTAGTATGAGAATCTTCGCAGGACATCAAACTGTGAAACTTTTGTGTGTCGATATGCTCATTAGCTTCACTGTTTTAAACTTTGACATCTGATAAAAATCTGAGGTCAAATGTGTTAAAGGTTCCTGTTTGGTGAATGTTATCTTAGTGTAGTGTCAGTATACTGTAGATTCAATAGTAACTTTATCATGGAACCATTGCTACTAAACGAAAAGGTTTTAATGTAATATATATTTATTATGAAAATTACACCAGATAAAATGAAAACGTATTTCCTGTACTAAACATATAAAACATATCAAATTGTTTGGCCTTGGGAAATCACTCAACTATCTGACGAATAATTTTGCTCCAGGACTTTGTCAGGAAGCGATTCTTTCGTGGAAAGAAGACCAGCTGACAAGCCACTACGCTCAACTTGAACAACACAACTGACAAAAGAATGATAAAGCGAAGCTTCATCTGACGGCCCATGCGTGGCAGTGGACCAGCCCCCGCGTGACGGTGGGCTACAATGTTTTAAGGTGTTGAGTTGAGGTTGGAGATGTTAAATGAAAAATGCTTGGAAAATGAATGAAAAATATGAATGATAAGTGAAATATTTGAAAAGGTGCCAAGAAACTCTGACGAAGTAATGATTAGAAATCAGATGAATCTGAGTGACCCCCAAGTATAAGTTGACATGAAGCGCGATTACATGTAAGATAAGATATAGGGTGTAATCAGTTTTTAACACTACTACATTAACATGTAGTGTTTCAGTTATGACGTTGTCATAGGAAACACGTGCAGTCATACATGATGCATTTCATTGAGAATAAAAATATAATTTTGGATTGTTTCTCGAGAAAATAATCAGTCAATCAAACGTTAGCATTCATCTGAAACACGCAGGTCTTGTTTACTCACGTACACATTCATTTTTTGCATCATTTTCGATATAATACAATAATAGCATTTATTTAAGAATTGAATGTTTTTTGTACCTTTATTGGGATGTAAAATCGTTAACCGAAGTACATTTTGTATAAAGCGCGCTAGCGCTTCATTCTAAAAATGTGTGCACGGTCAACGCTTTTACAACCCAATGAAGTTACCAAAAAAAAGCATTCGATACTTATAATTACATTTTTTAGCTACGATCATGAAAACACGATTTATATCAAGTTTTTATTTAATTTACTTGTGCACTTTATTGTGTGACCTCGTGTCATCATGAATGATAAATTCTATTGTGAAATCAAGGAATGACGCGAGATTGCAGTGTAGCCAATCAGAATAACGTATAATAATGGGTCCTACTAAAATGCGCCCTGGAGCGCCCGGGTGAAGAAAAAGCGCCCGGGGAAAAGAAAAAGCGCCCGGGGAAGAACAAATAGCGCCCGGGGAAGAAAAATAGCGCCCGGGGAAATTATACAGATATTTTATTGGCATGAGACTACTTTGTGTCCGGCGATGAAATAAGTTATGCACATTGATTTTTTTTTAATTTCAGACAAGTAATTTGTAAATTAAGATAATAGACATTTTTAATAAAACACAAAAACAAGTACAAATGTTTCAATTTTAACAATTATATATGAATAGGCCTACTATTTCGAAAGACAGATAGTAATGGATCACAGGTTATGCTGAAGATTTATAAAATGTAAGACATCAAAAGACATGTTTTTCAAAAACGATATCAAAATGAAAAATGTAAAAAAAACTTAAATTTCACAGATAAATATTAATCTAATCAAAATTAAAAGAGTTACACATAATAAATCAGCAAATAAAGCAGTACTTTAGGCTACATGTACCGTAGTTAAAACAAGGGGATAAAAACAGGAGTTTTGTTTAAATTTAAAACTAAGCATTAAAACCCTGATAAGCATTGCTATTAAAAAAAGTTGTAGTTTTATAAAAAGATATCATATATCTTTATCAGCATCTGCATAAAAAAGGTGTTCACCATGCAGTTGCAAAAATATTAGACCTCAGGCGCTGATTTTTTTTAAGTAACAAAATATACGTTTTGATTGAGAACAATATCGTTCATGATTCTTCTATATACTCTCATTTATATTTATTTACTTATTTATATACAATTTTGAAATCTAAAATGCAAAAGTGCAAGAACCGGCACTTTAGATGTAGCATTGTACATATCCCAATTTATATTAAGGACAAAACAACCAATGATTTTTTTTTATGGAAACCCCGGGCGCTTTTTCTTTTCTCGGGCGTTCCTAGGCGCTTTTTAGTAGGACCGATAATAATAATAAAAAAAAAAACATCTAATGTAAATATTGTATACTATTACATATACTTATAGCGTATTATTTGATCTACCCTTCATCTTTACTTTTGATACAAAACCACTGGAGAGATTCCGAGGGATTATTCATCTTTCCACAAAACTTGCACGAAAATAGGGACATCATTTAAAATACAGCCTATCTTGTCCATCCCGACTCAAAAGTCTACAAACTTATTTTGAGAAAACATCGACAATTTTAAGTTTTTAATATCGCCCGTACTTGACAAAGTATTAAATTGAAAAATAAACACTTTACCCCATCAATAGTTCATTGTTGGTAAACTAATAGTCGTTCATGTACCCTAGTCTTCCTAGCTCATTTAGATTGAGATAACTAAGAGAGCTTCCTCTTGATTTTATTTGGGGGGGGGGGGGGGGCTAGTTTGATTGAGATTTAATAAAAGGCAGGACAGGAGTTACGAATTAAAAAAAAAGTAGAATGAGCAATTTGGCAAAAAAGGTAGATTGTCACCTTAAGTAAAAATAAAAGTCAGGATAACTAATAAAAAATAGAGTGAAAAAATAAAAAGGCAACACAGAGATTACTCAATATTTTTTTCATCCTAGTCCCCCTTCAAAATCAAATGGTAGCTCCCTAAACCAACTTATTCAACATTTATAAAATACTTACATGTTTTACAAGTGTATGGACATTGGTAATATTTATAGTAGTCTTGTGAACATTCATTCACGTGTGCTGCGCATGCGGAAGATGAATTATCACGACAGAATGATAAAGGTGGTGGCATTGTTAGTTTCGAATGTGGTATATCTGTAAAAAAAAATTAATACTTTCCGTTATTTGAATAGAAAGATAACAATTAAAAGTATTTGAATACTTCTTCAATTTTACATTTACAAAATATATTGCATGCGGGGAATCATAACGCTTATTCAAGTATTACTCACAAACTTTATTCGCAATTTTTCCGCAGTTTAGAATTAAACTGTTGAAATCAACACATATATAGATATATGAAGATGTGGTATGAGTGCCAATGAGATAACTTTCCATCCAAGTCACAATTTATAAAAGTAAACCATTGTAGGTCAAGTTACGGCTTTCAACACGGAGCCTTGGCTCACACTGAACAACAAGGGCCCCAAATATTACTAGTGTAAAACCATTCAAATGGAAAACCAACGGTCTTATCGATATGAAACACGAGAAACACTGGCAAAACTTTTCGTACTTTTTTTTTTTGCCTTTTTAACATTTTTTTTAATTTTTTTTTAGTTAGATTCGTCCGTCACTGATGAGTCTTTTGTAGACACAACGCGCGTCTGACGTAAATACAAAATTTAATCCTGGTATCTATGATGAGTTTATAATGAACCACATAAATAGACGACAACAACTGAACATCAGATTCCTGAATACATTGTACATGAATTGTGAAGCAGCAATAAAGCAATTTTTATATTTTTTGTCTTATAGAAAAATAGACGAACTACTGAACTATTTGATAGAAGTTAACAAAATACATGCTTAATTGCGACAGGGGAATAGATATATGGTCACTCTTTGTCTTCTTACCACCGGCGAAAAACTCTTGCCAAAGAAGGGTATATGTTCAGCTGTACGGGATATACAAGTACACAGCCACGTTCGTTCAAATTGGGGTCGTTAAATTCGATCCCGCGTGTAGAGAAAGTGCCATATTTGCAAGGCACATTTTCCAAAATACCTTCATTTCCCGATAGCAGTAAATATTTACAGTTCCTACATCCCGGAAGGCCTCTTTTAAATGACCTACCAATTATATTAATTGTTAATTTGTGTTCGTCCTGAACATGCATGGACTTTTTGCCACTGGACGTTAGCAACTATAAAATAATCAATTAACAATACCTTGAAAATATAAGGAAATATACGTTCTGTGTATTTTTAGTGACAAAGTGTTTGTTTTATATATCAAATCGTTATATACATGTACTTCGCATGCTAGTACACATAATTAGAGTCTATAAATGAGTGGCTTTTAAATCGTATTACTTTTAGTGAGATAATAAACTTTCAATTGTATTTTATTATATATACCTACTTTTCCCTGTACACAGCTCCCTATTACAGTTACTACCATCACAACACTGCCCACAGTAATCATCAGCTGCCCTCCGCCCAACACCACCTGACACAGGGTCAAATCTAGCGGCGCATTGCTAAAAAATGCAGTGCGTTTAAAAATAGCATTCAAAGTAAAGTACCATTCCTCAAAGATCAGTATGTGCTTTTTCTGACGTCCACATTGACCACGAGGTGTCATTACACAAGTTTATACAAACTTGTTTAATCTAGACGCCATTTATTGTATGTTATCAAAATGTTGCTGTATTCTGGGCTTCCAATCATTCAAATTTTTAATACGTTCATCGTACTCAGACTACAAAATCAATCAATCAAAATATTAGATTTTGGTGTACTGAAGTTTCCTTGCGGTCATAAAAGCTTCAAGCACGAATTTTGCACTCTCTTAGAAGAGAAAAATTTAAAGATCAAACGGGCAGAACGACATTACCACTCGTAACAAACTGAGTTCATCCACAAGAAGCAGAGTAGTGAATTTACCACGTCACATATATATCGCTTTGCAATACAAGTATAACAGAATTTCATACAACAGAATGTAAGGCAAAAAAGAAACATGAGCTCATGAAATAGAAAGCTTGGTGTGGTTCCAAACACATTGACTATTATAAATTTGGCTAGTGGATATATAGCTTCTAAATATTTCTATAAGAAGTGAATCTGGTTAAAACGTTCAAGTGATTTTACAGAGTTATTTCTCTCAAGTGTTCTTTATACTTACATTTTTATGCGCGCATCCAAGTCTGTATCTTTTTTCTTGATTGTGGATTATAGCTTGTGTGTAACAGACCTTGACAAAGAAAAAAGTGGATTATAGCTTCTGTGTAACAGATTTTGACAAAGAAATACTGCCCCCCCCCCCCCCTTTCGTGGGAAAAATTTGGTTGATTATATAGGGAATCACTGAAGCATGACCGGAGAGGGCCCCCTCTCAGGTCAGTCATTGGGCCCCCCCTTATGAAAAGTTCTGGATCCGCCACTGGGGACGATTAACATTAAGGATGTTTGCTGCAATGTTTCAAATAACAAGTTTTTCAAAACACTCAAATCAATTTATAGAATATACATTTTGTAGTTAAAAGAGCTAACTTTAGCAAAAAAAAATGTAGGGCCTGTGTGCTTGTTTTCGAGATATTAGCTAATGGAAATTTGGCGGGAAATGAGTATCTCTTCATTTTCAATACATTTAACATTAGCACTTGTTTTCTTCTAAAAGATATAAAAAAAAACCACAAGATTATCAATTAAAAAAAGAAAAGTAGGCTTTAGAGGGCAAAATGTGTTAGGGTACTACATGGATATAACCAGAAGATTCCGAATATCTGGCAAAAAATGAAAACAATCGAAGCGACATCTTTAATGAAACAGATATTATAAAGAGAACCATTTTAGAGATTCTGTTATTACCAAAATTCCAGATTGATCCATTGCGAGTTTAGGAAAAGCTGCATTGAAAAGTATATATATCACATACCATAATGCAAGATCTTATTTTTGGTATATTGATCAAGTCGCAATATTCTCATTGTTTTGGTTTCAAATGCTGGTTCTTACCTCGTCAGTATTACACTGTATAGACAGGTTACAGTCTTCGGGAGTAAGCGCATACTTGCAGGATAAACATCTCTTGCTGTTGCCTGAAATAACGATAAACTGGTTCTTGAAAAAGCGTATGTACTATAAATCCCTAGTATACTCTTCTATTCAACAGTCAGTGTTAGTACAGTCGCAGGGTAGATAATTCAGAAGAAAACTGGTAGTCCCCGATATCGAAAAATTTCACATTGGATGTACAACATTTTACGTCCGACGTCCATATTAAACTATTAGCCTTCGGCTTTTGGGCTAATATTGAACCTTGGACTGATATTGAATCTTTGGCTTATAATACATCTGATATGAAAAATGCCATGTAATAATCTGATAATACTTACTAGTTATATGATTATCACAGGTTTCAAGATTACAGTACGAAGTATTGCAGCACTGAGAACAAGGAATTAATTCAGCTCGTTTACCTAAAATCGGAGCTCTTACAGTACATACCTACAACAAATAAGAAAATAAAAAAATGCATGCATGTTTCATTCTAATACTTTAATTTGATTGGCCTACAGCAATCTCGCGTCATTGTAAAATTAACCTTCATTTCAAAATGAAATGTTACATTCATGAACGATGACACTTACGAGCTTCCAGATTAAAGGTGAATACAGAAAAACTTAATCGAAATCTTGTTTTTAGGATCCTAGTATAAAATTTAAGTATAAGTATTGAATGTACAACTCTTTTACACCGAAATAAATTTACAAAAAGAATCATTCAATACTTGAATACTTTATAACATGTGAGTATGATTAAAAAAAGAAAAAAATAACGCATAAAATTTCATGGGTCCAATATTCCCTGAGGGAGTTGATAACTTAATTTCTTTA
This sequence comes from Mytilus galloprovincialis, assembly GCA_037788925.1. Classification (NCBI taxonomy): domain Eukaryota; kingdom Metazoa; phylum Mollusca; class Bivalvia; order Mytilida; family Mytilidae; genus Mytilus; species Mytilus galloprovincialis. The sequence goes on from CM075338.1 coordinate 39,581,179, forward strand.
CAGTTTCAAAAGTTATAAACGGGCAATTTTAGAATGTTTTTTTTTATATAAATCATGTCAATGACTAAAAACTGACGATATCCTCGGGGACTACTAATCCACCAACTGCGGTGTCGACTCAGTACTAGACAAAACTGTAAACAACACGCTATGAATTTCATTCGTTCATTTATATTCATCAGGAACACCGAAGATCGTTACATTCGGAAACTTCACGAATGTGCTCGTTAGCTTGATGTCAAGTGATGAATATTGCATATACCTCCAAGACGAGAACAGACGAACAATAATTTCATACTGGTTTTGTGTAAGGTAGACAATCTCCTCAGAGATCATATATCCGTTCCGTTCAATACTTTGTAACACTACACTCAATATGTCATATTAGTGCAGTATTGCGGCGCATGTATGGAACGGATATGAACTCTGCGCCGGAAATTGTAAGGTAGAAACTAATGTAATGATACATTTGTAGCTTTATCAAAGCCAATTACAACCGATCTTTAGTACTTATTCACGATTGTACAATTTTGTAAACAAACTAATTCCCGCGAGCAATTTATCTACGCGACTTGCGCGATTAAAACATTCATTTCAATCGCAAATACGAATCGCGGAGAAAAGACAAACTAGGACACTAAAAAATACCTACCGATTTATCTCTGCAGCCTGATCTAAATTTAGTTAAACCATCGTCTGATATTAATCTTGATCCGTAGCATTCCTATTCGTAAAAAGAAAGAAAAAAAACAAAATTACTTAAAATTTTAAAAAGCTATCAGAAGAGACTGAAATCAAGACAGGTGCATTTTCATTTTGTATACTCGTTTGCTATGTCTTGCAGTGGCGTAGCTTGCATGTATGCTCAGATGCTCAAGCATCCACATCAGTTTGACAGAGGATGATAAAACGTAGACCTGCAGACATGTTTGGTCTGAGATTGAACCAAGCGGAGCGATTACATAGCAACTTTACTAGTTAACAACGAACACATCATTGTCTGATATCCTTCCTGTGACATTAAATACGACTAGTATGATTTATTATGGAGTGTGATCATTTCTGGGCTAATAAATACCCGTTTCAAACTTGGTAGAATATTAATTTATTAAAAAAAAAAAAGAGTTCAAAATTCCCCGTAGTGCACATATTTATCTATTCTAATATACATGGTCAGTTACTAAAAAAAAGCATTTTCTTTCTTTTTTTTAATTTAATAACTAAAGAGAAATAAAAGCTTCTGGCCAAATGCAATGGTATATCAATTATGATTTATATTTCAAAGCGGGCATAGTTGGTTAAATTATTTGATCACGACTTATTTTCGCGAGTTTCAAAGACATTGCTGATGATATAAATTTCACAAAAATCTGGCAACACATGACTGACGCCCGGCATTTCTGTCCCCTGCAACGCGTTAAGACAAGTAATAAAAAAATCCCATGTGGAGGCTCAAGTTCGGGAAAAGGGGTATCACTTCAGAGCCTATATTTCGAATTTCCATATATACAAAAGGGCCTTTGTAATGGGTCCCGTGATTTTGAGATTTCATATTTCAATTGGATGTGAAACTTCAAAATTCTGTTAGAAACTTATATATTGATGGGTATTTTAAAATTAAACAAAAATCTAGCCATTGTCGGATTGTAGGGGGAGTACACATGTATACAGGAAAAACGTCTGAAAAAAAAAGTACATAATAGGTCCTAAAATTTTTTTCGCCTCGCTCCGCTCGGCGAACAGTTTCGCATCCACATCATTTTAACCCTGGCTACGCCACTGTCTTGCATACATGTGTGTAGACTGTTGTCCTTCATTGACTTTGGCTTTGTACGGGCTTTATATTGTGTCATCAGCAATTTTGAGGAGTACAACTATATTGTGCCGTTACTTTTACTTGAATGTTAGATCAGTCCGTTCACAATATTCTAAATAAATTAATCGCAATACTCTTCATCTTTGTACTTAATTAGACATATTGCCATTTTATACGATCGTCGCTGATAAAACATCATTTTGTAGAAGAGAAGCGCGTCTGGATTCGAAATAATAACCTGATATCGTTGATTTTTTTTTTCTTATCATACTGTATTTTTTCTGATGTTTTCCAGCGTTTGTTGCTAAATAACATCCGGTTTTTTTTTAATAATTCTGTGTCTGACCAATTATAGTCCATATGTCTAATATTTGAGTCAATATAAAGAAAAGGTAGATAAATAAAACGGTTTTCTTTGGCTTTCTTCACAATTGAAAACTGACTGTTGTAATGGCCAATAGTTCAGAAAGTGGCGTTAAATACTGGCCAATAGTTCTGAAAGTGGCGTTAAATACGGGTAACAAGATCTAAATTATGGTGTTTATTGACGACTTACCTCGTTAGATCCACATTCCACAATTCTATCGCAGTCTCTTTGATGTGGCAGTAAATCACATTGATAGCATAATATACCTGCGACATAAATCACAAAATAAAATGTATATACAAATGTGTCTAGTCTCTGTACAGTGCACAAAAAGATGGTTCATTTAAAATTAACTGTTTTTGGTTGACTTTAACAGTGAAAGACGGTTGTACATGTAGTAGCGGAAGGAATATCTCTCATATGATATATGATATAATTCGGTTATAAACCAGAGTATTAACCTCTTGTACACGTTTGTGTCTGACGAAATAAAATAGTACGTCGTTTCTCTGTCACTTCAGTGAATCACATAGCTGTGGAGTCGTAATCCTCATGGTTCACTCCTTGTGGTATTTTAAAATAACTTGTTCTCGATCAGTGATATAACAGAAGGATACGGTAAAACTTAGTTAAAGTCATAAGAAACGAGTGACTGGTGAAAAATAATGTTTATCATATTCTTGAACCAAATGCATGTATACATCATAAACTTAGTCTTCTGTGCACGAATTTATCATTTTTTTGCGCAAATGTATCGTATAATCGTCTATTTATTGTTCTCTCTGTCAGTTATGATGTGAAAATATGGCTGCTAATTATTTGTTGTGTTTTGAAGCAGTAGTTATTCCCTTATAGTAAACACTTATCGTAAACAATCAACAAAGAATCATGGATATTGAACACGTGTTTAACATACATGTACAAGCATGAAATAAAAAGTTTTCACAAGACAGTTATACATTGATAATATATATAAATAAAGGAACTAAATAAGCAGGGGAAAAGCGAAGGGGTTTGTTTTGTATATTAGGAATAAGCCAGTTAATATTTGGCGTTACATGATTCTCTCTAAATGATTCATACATTGTAATGGCACCTTTTATTTCAAAAACTAGAAAAAAGAACAACGATTATATGAGATTTTCAAATATGGATTTTAAAATTATAAGACATTTTATTATACACAGAAAAGTACGGGTAAGCAGGCAAAATATTTCAACTACATAGATAAACTGGTGTTTTCTCCTCTTGTTTTTGAAGTTTTACCAGATATTCGTAATCCTCCAGTTTATCCATGAAGTGCCTTTTGAAATATTATAAATCCTAACCCCAATAATTCAGTACCTCCCTCTTATCGATCTCTCATACTTGCTATGTTATCCCCTTCCCTTTCATGAATGTGACCTACCGAATTAGACTATTTACCGGATTTGTTATAACATGAGCAACACGACGGGTGCCACACGTGATACAGGATCTGCTTACCCTTCTGGAGCACATGAGATCACCCCTGGTTTTTGACGGGGTTCGTGTTGCTTATTCTTTAGTTTTCTATGTTGTGTCATGTGTACTATATTGTATGTCTGTTTGTCTTTTTCATTTTTAGGCATGGCGTTGTCAGTTTGTTTTCGATTTATGAGTTTGACTGTCCCTTTGGTATCTTTCGTCCCTCTTTTATAGAGAAATCGTAGATCAGCGGAATATAACGAAATTCAGTCGTGTTATTAGAATCTGTGTTATTTTTCATCTTTTAAGTTTTAAAGAAAAAGAAGCAAACGTGAAGTGTATAAAAACTCTAGGGAAATTTTGTTCCCGCCAAATTTTCAATGTCTTATCTCAGATGACAGGCAATTGGACCCTTAATATTTTTCTGCTTTTTTTTCGCACTTTTTTTTAACATACCACAGTACTTAACATTGTCTACATCCTCGTGTTGGTCTATAATTTGCTTACCTGCTCTTACATACTGTTGACCTAGGATACTGGCTAGTACTAAACAACCTGAAATAATGGTCATACATGTATTAATAATAACAAATGTACTAAACTACAATTGTACTGATAATGTAATGATACTCATGTCAGTTGAATACAGACTGAAACAAAACTATTGCAATTAATCTCTTCGCAGACTTCTTGTCCTTCAAAATCGCGTTTGAAAATAGTTTAAAGATGAAAACGTATGATATCGAGAAAAAAGAATCAGAAATTCATATAATGTTCAATGTTTTACTATCAATGCCGATGAACTGGGTCAAACCATGTGATCTTGATGCAAATGCCATGTGACCAAATTATTTCACATTGAAAATAACATATTTTCCATATCCAAAACAAAACAATGCATGCTATATTGATATGCAAGTAAACCAAAAAAATATTTTCGCAGACAGGAATTAATAATCTTAGAATAGAAATAAATTAAATGATAAACGAAAAGAAAAGGTCAGGTTAAGACAAAAAGATTTACCAAACGTTGTTAATGTGTAGGAACAGTCCACCATATTGTACCAGTATAGATAAAGGTCAGAGTTCTTATCTCTAGTTCTGACATTCTGTCATGATTTGAGGACCTTTTATTTATAAACATACCTGTATACTATAAAACCTGTATTGAAAGTCTTGTCATACTTACTGTAATTGTACATGTAAGAGGGCCTAGATTGGGGTGTCTTCTATTCTGTTTTTATAAGATCGTATACAATTTTATCTTTTCTTTATTTTGCCGATTTGTCTATATTCTGTTATCCTCATCGACATCCTCACATGCCTTATGTAATTATTGTGAATGTCCTCGAATTTTCAGGTCAAATGAGTCTAAGATGAACTTGGTTGTTATATTATATCAGCCCCTAACTTTTTATATTTGTATTTTTGTATTATAAATTATTGCTTTTATTTTAAAGGCCGTTACCTTTCAAACTCATGTTAACCGATTTTACTAAAATTCTCATATTTGATTTATAACATACTAAAACGTATATCATCCAAATTACATGTACAATATCAAGTCCAGTCTAAAATAAAAAGTTAATAATAAATGCACTCGATAAAACATATAAGAATTTCGTGAGTATTAAAGCCTAGACGCCATGTAATTAAAACTATCGAAGTAACCTCTGAAGACTGCCGACGGTTATAATAACCCAATAAGACATAAACATAAATGTAAATAGGTATCGATCTCGTGCAATTGCACTAGATTTGTTTGATTTTATGTTATAGCTAAACAAAATAAGAGAATACACGTTTTACCTGTTTAACACTTTTTTGTGGATCGATTCAATTAAATGATTCACCTTTGATACCTTTCAATGTCGACACTATTTTTCCTTTTAATGGCTGAACACCAGTTATACATGCGAAACCAATCTCTAGCAAATGTGTTGAATTATGAATACTGATACAATAAGGTTTGATTATTCACATGAAAAAATTGTCTTCTAAAATCGAATTATTATTACGTTATTTCATATTATTATATAATAAGTAATTATTGAACCGAACAAAATCATATTCTGTTTTTTAATATCTCGTAGTTAGTGCCCCTTGAATGGGTTGAACTTTCATTTTATATACAGCTGGTTCCCTGTCCTTTATCTGTTTGGCTCTTGCAACAAGGGCAACTCAGATACCCGTATGTTCCATGGGAGAGAACCTGCCTAGAGTTTTGTAATGGCGGGAAGCATTATAACTGTTGTCTTTAAACAACTGATTCTCACGGAGAGCAAGATGCATCCATTGTTAGACTTGAACACATTTCGTTTTAAACGGATGATTGATTGATATTTAACACCACTTTCTTTTAGCACTTCTGCTACATATTTCAGGGCGACCAGTCTTTATGGTGGAGGAAAACCAGTTTGCCAAGAGATAGCTACCGACCTTCGGCAGGAAAACTGATAAATTAATCTTATTAAAATGCGCCTGCCACATACGTGGTGTGAACCCACAAGCACGATTTTGACAGTCTACTGATTTAGTAGTTGGGCTACTCCAACAACTTGCCCACCGATGCTCTTTTATATAAATGATGACTTTAATTATTTATTTCACTGTTTATTGCGACTATACTACTGAATGATAATTTGCCGATAAGAATACGGGATCAATAAAATGTTCAAAATAACAAAGTTAATTCTAGAAAATTTAAACTAAACAATACATAATTGTTTCATTTCGAATTTTTAGCGTATGGATATGCTTGTGCGGTGAACTTGACTATAAAAGCTTGTTTTACCGCCTTTTTCATTTATCAAGCATATACTTAACCAGTTCGATGGTTATATTATCTACACAATTTACATGTATAAACATGATAGCAATGTTTCTAACATTTTGTCTGATATTTTGTAGATTATTGTTAATGTTCATTTAGGAAATCAGCCGTTGTGGACACTTTATTGACATTCATTTCAAATATTGCATATTATAAACTAGTTGTTGTGCCATCTCAATCCTTTTCATTGGTTTATCTTATCTATTATCCAGAAATGAAAAATGTGTGCACCCCATTTTGTAGATTATTTCGAATAGATTGAACATTTTTTTGTCCTTTCCTTACAATTTATTTAATCCAAAATTCAACTGTCCATGTTGTTAATGGGTAAATCAAGAAAAAAAAAAATGATGATGTCACGATCACATGACACCATTATGTCCATGATCTAAAAGATAAAAACCTTCAACAGGTTCAATCAATCAGAAGACGTATTGCATCCAAAATAAAAATATAACTTATTTTTGTGAGGCTGCTGACCAAATATGAAGTCATTCTCAATCTGGTCTGTAGTATTTAGAAATGTTTGACGAAAATTTTAAATTTATTTAATATATCAACATATATTTTTAAGTATTGGCAAAGGAAGTTCGTGTCTGGAATAAACCAAAGGTGCTCACCCTTTTAAATATATTACTTTCTAGCTGCTGGTAAAACTATGAAGTCATTCTGTTGAGTGGTTTACAGGTATAGTGTGACGAAAATATTTTGGAGAAATATACGAACGGACAGACAGAAGTACATATTGATTACAATATGAGCCCTACTTTCAGTGTTAGAAATAGACGAACGGACAGACAGAAGTACATATTGATTACAATATGAGCCCTACTTTCAGTGTTAGAAATAGACGAACGGACAGACAGAAATACATATTGATTACAATATGAGCCCCACTTTCAGTGTTAGAAATAGACGAACGGACAGACAGAAATACATATTGATTACAATATGAGCCCCACTTTCAGTGTTAGAAATAGACGAACGGACAGACAGAAACACATATAGATTACAATATGAGCCCCACTTTCAGTGTTAGAAATAGACGAACGGACAGACAGAAACACATATTGATTACAATATGAGCCCCACTTTCAGTGTTAGAAATAGACGAACGGACAGACAGAAGCACATATTGATTACAATATGAGCCCCACTTTCAGTGTTAGAAATAGAATGTTAAATTCATTTTACTGAAAATATGTGTTGGGTATACACATGCCTAAGAAACAACAATCTATATGTATGTATTTGTGTTTATTTAAACATATAACAAAATACACAATAGAAGACAATATATGGACGGTTTCTGTTTAAAATCACAAAATTTTGGACCTTCAATAAACATCATCAAAACACTATAACATCTCAATATAAATGCGTAAAATAAACTAAACATACGTAATATATATATTTAACATCACTACCGATATCATGTAAAGTTAACTTCTTGTATTGATATTATGTAAAGTTAAGGAGGTTTGGTATTATGTAAAGTCAACATCATATATCGATATCATGTACAGGGAACATCATATATCGATATCATGTAACGTTAACATCACATATCGATATCATGTAGTTAACATCACAAATCGATATCCTGTAAAGTTGACCTTCAGTATCGATATCATGTAAAGTTAACATCACATATCGATATCATGTAAAGTTAACATCAAAAAATCGATATAGTATCAAGTTAACATTTTTAAATATATATCGTGCACAGTAAAATCACATAAATGTATCGTGTAAATTTAACATCACATATAAATATCACAGATCAGCTAATCAAATTTATAACTTTGGATAAATAGTTAAAAAATAACAAAAATATTGAACAGAAAAGGAAAAAAAAAATATCACAGAGCCACATTACTTGCAACCTTATACGTTACTGTATGATCTATACTAAAATCCGTCAGATACCGTATAAATGTACATTGAAATTTTCATAAATAAATAAATTAATTAATTAGAATTCTTATGTATAACGAGCTCCACAGTATGACGGTAAGTTGGAAATTGATCATTTAAGGTGGTACTTAACACTACAGGGAGATAACTCTGTAAAATCAACAGAACGTTTTAATGACATTGTGTTCTTAAGGGAATATTAAGCTTCTCAATGATCAGAATAAGTGTTTGTCAAACTGCTATATAACCAGTGCAATTTTTCTGATTAAACGGTTGGTTCAAATCTTTTGAAATTTTTATATTTTTGTCAAAAGGTCAAAGTTAATACTTTGTCAAAATTTTAAGAAAATTAAACGAGCTAAATTAATTTTAGTGAAAGTGTTGGCTACCGCCTTAAGGTGGTATGGGAGTCTAAAATAAAAATGATAGAATTTGTTCATACTTTGCCAAAACGTAGTATCTATTGATATATGTTTATAAATATAATAAAAATGATAGGTCACCGTGCATTTTCTCAAGCTACAGGACGTGACAAAATGACACATTTTGTATGGATTATACAGAGAAAAACACCATTTTGTTATTAGAAACTAAAGAAAATGATAGAATTGTTAAATACTTAAGGAAAAGATAGCTTTCAGACAATGCTTTGAGAATATCAAAAGAAAAGATAGGGTCACCGTAAGTTTTTTCCAGCTAAAATACAAAATAGGAAAATTCCATGTAGAATCCTTCAGAAAATGCACTGTTTCAGAGTTACTTCCCCTAAAAATGCCAATTTAAAAAAAATGAAAAACAACCAAAAATAATCAATATTTGCAAAAATATTTAATAAGCATAAGTTATATTCTTATAAATTGGTTCTTTTAAATGAACATTCACATTTAAAATTTTCCTTTTGCATCAAATTTTGCTAACTTGATAGAAAATCTGGACCTTTGGTTCTCTGTTTTTTACAATCCAAGATGGAGGAAGACACCCATACCACCTTAAACACATAAGAGACAATACCTGACAAGATCACTTGTATTTTTATTAGTTTTTCTTTAAAAGTTTTGATCACTTAAATTGTGGAATTCATAAATCAAACTTATATTTCATAAATTTATTAATAAGAGGAAATCACAGATGACACAAGAAGGAAATGAACAACAGGAGTGCACCATGGCTATATCAACACCACCAACACGGAAAGTTGCCTTAAAAAGTTTCTTCGAGAAAAGAGGATTGAACCAAGGACGAGCACCTATCTGCCTTTTTAGAAGAGTATGAAGCACTGCTACCCACGAAAAAGCGTAGGCAGTTAAAAAGCAGAAAAGACAAACAGAAGTAAATATGTTAGACGACGAGGCCACATAGAATAGTTATTTAGAGGAAGATGAGAATATTCAAATCGGAAAGTCCCTTATTAAAAGGCAAAATCAAAAAACTCAAACACATAAAACAAATGGAGAACAACCCACGTGTTCCTTACTTGGTACAAGCATTTCCTTGTGTAGAAAATGGTGGGTTCAACATGTTTTATTGGTTGCTCCCTAACATAAAACTGACAAAGTTTTTAACAGTCATATACAGTGATACAAAATGCATATATATTAACGTAATTATAACTGTAACTATAAAACAAACAGTTTACACATTTTACAATTAACATATTTCACATTTTAAGGACAAACTGAAAGTTCATAGCAAAATCATCGTTAACATTTTGATTTTGATTTTTTTAATCTTTCGAAAGACTGTTTCATAACTGTATCTTTTTCAACAGTTCCCCTGCTTTTCATATTTTCTAGACCCTCAATGTACCGCATCTGCCACTATAATGTTCCCATATTAAAAATCTACGCATTATTGTAAGCAAAGTAATGATATCAAAAATATTGCAAAATCACATGGCGATTTATCCTATAAGAATATCACTTGACAATTTATTCTATTGCAAAATCACATGAGGATTACTCCTCTTGGAATACCACGCAATGATTCATTTGAAACATCCCGTGAGGATTGATCCTATTGGAATATCATGTGACGAAAAAATCCTACTGCAATATCACGTGACGATGAATTTTATTGCAATATCACGTGTGTATCAATGTCTATGTTTTACACTGATCACTCAATGAATATGTTGCATTCGGAACTCCTTGTTACGTTTTTGTATTTCTTCCGTTAAGTCGTCTCTTCCACATCTCATTAAGGCCCCATTCAATGTAGAGACCTGTAAAGACATAGAAGTATGAAACATTATCAAAACAGTTGACAAAGTTACTAACGGGATATTCGTTTTTAAAAAGTGTAATGGGAGATAATTTTGCTTTTCAGTGAAAAAAATGCAAGTATCAAACTGGGCATAAACAAGAATGTAATATGACGGATTGAGCGATGTATGAGTCACTCTTTTGCTTTAGAGGTAGACAAGTACACGTATTTATGCTGCACTTGTTCTATTTGAGCAGTCAAATTGCGTTGACCGTATATTTCTATGTCATATACAGTCACTGACATGATGTCACTTTTCCTCATGAATATTTAAATAGAAATTGCCGAGATTATAATTAATTATTCATACGACCTATTCAACCTGTTCTTGTTTTCAATATGTACAACTCAAACTTATTTCTTTTGCATTTTTTATAAAAAAAAAACATATTTCACTTGTTAATATGTTTGGTCTGCATACTATAAATTATTACATTTATGCTTATTGTTGATATTTTAGTTCATTCTTAAACAAATTCGTTCACCATCGGTTGCGAATTTCAATAGGTAAATGTATATTTCATCGTGTTGTATATTTCTCCGCCTGCATGATATGAGGCCTTTTTATAAAAGTGGGAAGTTTCCCAATATTTAAATCAATGGTGACATTAACACATTAAACAACAATTGAAAATGTTTTTTTTTTTAAATTGCAGTATAAAGACAATAATAGTGCATTGACTTAACAGATCAACGATATAAGGATTCGGCCCGAAACGGGGAAAAATCTCGGCAGAGCTTCGCATTTCCCCGTTTCTAAGCCTCATCCTTATATCGTTGGTATGTCAAGTCAATGCACTATTATTGTCTATGTGTAAGGATTCAAAGTCATGCGTCAATGCGTATTTGCAGTCTCTTTTTTTAATGAAACGTATTTATGAATAAGTTTTGTTAGAATATCGTCTAGAACGTTTTTTTGGAAATCGGAGTTTTGAAATTGATCAGTAACACGGCTGGGTAAAGCTGCACGTTCTTGACTTGTCATGTCAGCTTTTTCACTCTTGTTACATGTATAGCGTGCAAATATATTTGAAATTGTCGTCGTGCATCAAAAATATACTTCAATTAATCTAAGATAACTTAATCCAATTTGCATGCTTAAACAACTATCAAACTAATATATTCAACAAACCTTATCAACTGCCTTTGGCATTTTCTTCAACCAGCTCATCAGCATCTCGTACCGTGCGTCCTCTTCCGTTCCGTCACTGATTTGTATATTTCGTAATATTGCTTGCATCCGTGCACGGCTTACATTCAATATTTGAGCAAGTCGGCGCCATTCCTCTCCCATTTCAACAGCTAGATACCGCATAAGATTTTCATTAATTGGATCAGAATCGTTTACTATGGTAACAGGTGCTTTCACTGGAACAGGCGATGACTCCAAATTGTACTGAGAAAAAAAAAAATGAAACAAATTAAGATATGACTTTAAAAAATGTATACAAATATGATTTGTTTCTGTATTTTTTCTTGCCATTTTTCTCTTTTCTTTTATATTCTTTGCTAATATTTTCTATTCTTTATATCAATTTGTAAATGTTTCTCTAGATGGGTACAATGTTTATGAAAATTAAACGAGCCAAATTAATTTTAGTGAAAGTGTTGGGTACCACCTTAAATAGAATAGGTCAGCTGATTTTGTTAGTGTACATACAGATTATTACTCCAGTAAATAGTTAAAAGTTGATAAATATCCTACCTTCGGAATATTTATTGGGATATCACATAAATGTTGTTTGATCTTTTCTGTAATGGCGGTCTGCCCAATATCGTCTGCGACAGACATTTGTCGTTTGGCTTTCTTTTCCTTCACATCACAATAGCACCGATAAATTTGTATCTTTCCGCGATACACTCGGAAGTTCTTTTGTAAGTATTTGTCGACTTCCGAAAGGTAAACTTCCAGTTCCGAGATAATATTTGAATTGTACACAAATAAAGGTGGTCTGTTTGTAGTGTCACAAATATTCCCCCTGAATGCAATCTCGATGTGATCTCCTTCATTGAGGTTTATAACGGGACTGGGATCGGGACCTTCAATATATCCTTTTGCCGCCATTTCTTTGGAAGTTTTAACTGCTTTGTTTGCTGGAACAACACTGATAAGTGTGTCATAAGGATCATCGCTCCTAGAAATATTACATAATATAGTCATATTCACTTCATTCTTAAACTAGTGAATAAATTTTAAACAGAAATGCAACGTTGATCTTGAATACTTCAGTTTTATTTATGATCAGATAGGCATAAACAACAAAAAAGGAACACAAGTCCAATAGACAGATCAGAACATCAAAACATACAAAATGTAAATCTTCTAAATTTCAGATCAAGAGTCAATATGATCACTTGATATGACATATTTCTTTTAGGTAATAAAAGTTGGTATTTTAAATTGTAGCCAGATAAATCTCGACAACGTTATGAAACTACCAGAGTCTATCATGTTCTGTATTGTATTGTGTAATTGCTTAATTCTCTGTCCTGAATATTCTTGCATTCATTTTTGTACTGTATTCCTGTCATCTTATGGTGTCATTTTAGTGTTATGTCTAACATTGTCATAACAGTGCGAGGTTTGGCTATCCATAAAAACCAGATTCAACCCATCATTTTTCTTAAAATGTCCTATACCAGTCAGAAAAATGGCCATTGTTATATTCTGTTATATTCCGTTTGTTTCTTCGTGTTTTACTTTTTAGTGTTGTGTCGTTGTTCTCCTTTTATATTTGATGTGTTTCCCTCAGTTTAAGTTTGTAACCCGTATTTGTTTTTTTCAATCGATTTATGAATGTCGAACCGCGGCATGACTTTATCTATCAAACATACATACTAAATTAAATTGAAAAAGAAAGAATAACATTTTTTTGCAGATTGACTGTATTATCAATAATAACATACCTTTGTTTAACAAGAACCTGTGCAAATCTCTGTGACAAGAATTCAGATATTATATTGGCCATAAGAGCAACTGTATCGTCTGGTGTGTTCAAACGGGTACGAAGTACCATGAAACTGGAAATATAAAAACAAAATGACGTGTTATTGTTTATCCTCCTACAACTATGCACTAAAAAACAAGGAGACGAGGGTGTTAATAACAACAGGCATGGCCTTCGATAATGAGTCAATACTACAACCGTATAACCTTTGAGTAAAATCCAGAATTGGTATCTTCAACGTACACATACAGATACAGATACAGAATGGCATTTTAACCGAATGTCATATAAGTCAGCGGTTTCTGTAGTTATAAAACAAGGTCTAATCCACTATTTGTACATCAGAAAATTCCCGAGCCAAGTCTTTTGTTATCAATCCGATTGAGGTGTTAGAGCTTTTGATTTTACCATTTCATTTTGATTAGGTGTTTTGATAAAATTGAAAATGGAAATGGGGAATGTGCCAAAAAGACAACAACCCGACCATAGAGCAGACAACAGCAGAAGGTCACCAACAGGTCTTCAATGCAACGAGAAATTCCCGCACCCGGAGGCGTCCTTCAGCTGGCCCCTAAACAAATATATACTAGTTCAGTGATAATGAACGCCATACTAAACTCCAAATTATACACAAGAAACTAAAAGTTAAAATAATACAAGACTAACAAAGGCCAGAGGCTCCTGACTTGGAACAGGCGCAAAAATGCGGCGGGGTTAAACATGTTTGTGAGATCTCAACCCTCCCCCTATACCTCTAGCCAATGCAGAAAAGTAAACGCATAACAATACGAACATTACTATTCAGTTCAAGAGAAGTCCTAGTCTGATGTAAGAAGAAGTAACCAAAGAAAATAAACAAAATGACAATAATACACAAATAACATCAGACTACTAGCAGTTAACTGACATGCCAGCTCCAGACTTCAATTAAACTGATTGAAAAATTATGTCTTCATCATATGAATATCAGGCACAATCCTCCCCGTGAGGGGTTTACTTAGTATCATATCATCATAACATATATGAGAAGAACATAACCCGTGTCATGCCAACAACTGGTTTATAAATAATAAATGTGTTTAGTTCCGATGTAAAGACCCTATAAGTGAATCAATATTAACGCCAAAATATGCAATCTTTAATGACTTGACAACAGTATCGTAACTATATCCCTTCTTAATAAGTCTATTTAAAGGTTTTGTTAGCTTCTGAGGTGAATACTGACGTTTTTGTGCTTTATAAGGAATATTTCTATAAAACATTGGATGTGAAATACCTGAACGTATAAGAAGTCTGCATGTTGAGCTATATTTACGAATGATGTCCTTATACCGCAGGGGTTAAAAAATTTTGTTACAGCTAACTAGCCCAAGACTTATTGGCAGCAGGATTTTACTAGCCCTGTTGGAAGAACTGCTAGTCCACCAAAACTGACCTGCTAGCCCTAGTATGCCTTAAAAATCAAGAGTTTGCTGCATAATACAAAGTGGGTGTCCTTTGTTTTGAAGGAGACATTATACACTGTATTTAATAGTTTTTGTTGATCTGTTATTTATTCTTTTGGTGCTTAACCTAACTTAGTTATTCCCACATTCTAAGCAGATTTTTTATTGGCGTGTTTGGGGCAACTAACGGCAATATTCACAGAGCATTGTCTGTTTTTTCATCAGCAACAGCCAACCTTGCCAGGGGAATCATTGTGTCCCAGTTCTGCCAACTTTTCAGGAAGTGAATGCGTGATTTTTTGGCCAAATTGTAAAGATCAAAGAGAAAAAAACAATAGATCAAAGGAAAATGCCACCAAATAAGCAGGAAATGTGTGAGTCTCGCGCTAAAGACTTGACAGCCCTGCTGTCCTGGACACTATATTATTTTTTTTGCACGGCTTTTCCCTGTCGTATTTAGCATTTTTGGGGGATGAATTTTCAGCCTCGTTACTCCCTTCATCTACCGTTTTTCGTTTTGAAACTGACTAAGTTCCTGGGGTTACCATACTAAAATATTAAGAAATATTTTGTTGCATGGTTTCGTGCTCAAGAGTCGTGCAACAAGACAGGTCAATACCAATCAATACATCATACCCCAATATACCGTTAATTGAAAATCTCGGCACGATAAGCAATGTACAATACCCCAAGCCATGGTATGAGAAATCGATATTTAAAGTACGAGAATTGCAATCAACACATGATACCAGGCCACCCAGACATGTCAGAGTTATTTGTTCTATTTTTAAAATATGTACAAAAGGACCTGTACAAACCAGTTCAAATTCTTGGAATCCCGGATGACTTAATTGAATCGAAATAGCTAACATAGAATAGTGATGAAGGGATTTTTCACTTTCTATTTTGGAATCGGCAAGAAGTTTTTGTTACTAGTCCGTCGGGCATATCGGATTATACATTTTAATTGCCCGAGGCGTAAATGATCTAGTCCCGGGCGTCGGGCTAGTGGATTTTTTAACCCCTGTACCGATGATAAAATTTAGTAAATGTTTTGACAAGTTTGTGGTATCGAAAACCCTGGTGTAATAATTTTTCAGTTATACATAAATTCTTGTTAAAATCTAAAACATTGTTACATACACGAGCGAATCGTACAAGTTGAGATATATAAACACCGTAAGATGGTGACAAGGGAACGTCACCATCTAAAAATGGATAATTAACAATAGGAAATGAGAAATCATCTCTTTTATCATAAATTTTAGTATTAAGCTTTCCGTTAATGATATAGATATCAAGATCGAGAAAAGGGCAGTGGTCATTGTTAGTATTAGCTTTATTTAAAGTAAGTTCAACAGGATACATTTTTGTTGCTTTACTTTTTATAGTTGCCTTTCGGAATTGCTCGCCGTGACAAATGGTAAATTGATTCAAAATGCAAAAAGCAATTGCAAATTTTCTCTTATCCCATGGCGCTAGTTATGTACGAAAGACAGCGAACAAACAACATTAGTAGATGACTTTCCACCAGTGTCTATATCGGGTAAATTTTTCTTACCTATCTAATGGTTTGGTCATATCGAACTGCAGTAAATCTAACTTGATCTGATGAATATGTATGTTCTCCAGAACTGACCATTTACCATTTGATGATTGGGTCAAAAGGTAAAGTAGATCATTCTCATCATCTACAAACAGTAAAATTATGTGTAAAACGTCATAGACATTGGATGTTTGGGTCAAAAGGTAAAGTAAATCGTTCTCATCGTCTACAAACGGTAAAATTATGTGTAAAACGTCATAGACATTTGATGATTGGGTCAAAAGGTAAAGTAGATCGTTCTCATCATCTACAAACGGTAAAATTATGTGTAAAACGTCATAGACATTGGATGTTTGGGTCAAAAGGTAAAGTAAATCGTTCTCGTCATCTACAAACGGTAAAATTATGTGTAAAACGTCATAGACATTTGATGATTGGGTCAAAAGGTAAAGTAAATCGTTCTTATCATTGGCAAATGGTAAAATTATGTGTAAAAACAAATGAATACACATAATGGTCTTGATCGGGTCAACAGAATATTTAATAATGAGCAAAAATGAAAAAAATATAATACAAATAAAAGCAAAGAATTGATAAAAAGGCTAATCAAGGAGATATAACACCAGGGTGCTTAAACTTAATGAATAAATAATAATAGCCCTATAGATTAAAGAATAGAGAAAATGGCCTAAAAATGAAGAATACAGAAACTAAGACCCAATCCAGACCTCACATAATGAACCTGAAACAGGAATTTCTTTGCTCATTGGCAAACATACCACATCTCCTTATTTTTATAATATAGAAATTCCATAAAATTACCATCGGTATGCGCATAATCTCCCATGTACCACTTTGTTTGAACAAATTTCTTTTCTTCCAATTCATTCATAGCTTCTTCTTGTTGCTGTTGGTACTTTTTCTTCTTTTCTTCCAGAAGTCGCTTCTTCTCTTGTTCTTCGTCATACGTGACGATTACCGGTCGAGCTTGTTTCATCTTATCTTCTTTCATTTTTCTCATTTGGGCAATCTTTCTTGCCTTTGCTGGATTT
This sequence comes from Mytilus galloprovincialis, assembly GCA_037788925.1. Lineage (NCBI taxonomy): Eukaryota > Metazoa > Mollusca > Bivalvia > Mytilida > Mytilidae > Mytilus > Mytilus galloprovincialis. Next base: position 39,598,811 of record CM075338.1, read on the forward strand.
GGTGGGCATGGAATAGTTACCTAAAAAAATATAAATAAAAATCACGATTTTCTTTAAAATTTTTGTGAATCTCTCTCTTCCATAATATAAAATATGGAAATTAAAATAACTGGAACAGTGTCATTTTATAAGATATTATGTATCTGTAAAAATTCTGGAACCACCACTAAATTTATGCAAGAATTCAACTACATTTATTGCAGGATTTTTTTAAAAATTAGTCTCCATTTACGCTTTGAAACTTTAAATTTGCCGCTAATATTTCGTTAATTCATATTGTTCAATACATGAACTAACACCCATTATGATGATCCGTAAAGTTGGACTACCAGTTTAGAAATCCAATAAGTCATGCCTTTTCAACTGACTGTTATAGTTTTTTTTCTTGTGTAGTTAGTTTACAGATCCCATGATAGATGCCAGATCAATACTTGTCAATAAATATTTATGTAATGGCAGTAAATTATGACTTTAATCTGTAGTATTATCTTAGGGGAATCAAATCTGATGAATGCCTCATTCGCACTATCATTTTCTATGTTTAGTGGACCGTGAAAATGAGGTCAAACTCTTATTTGACATTTAAATTAGAAGATCATATCACTGTGTACTAAGAGTCAATTTGAATTAATGGACTTCAATTTCATAAAAAAACTATCATGACCAAAAACTTCAACCTGAAGCCGAACAGACAGACGGATGAAAGGACGATCAAAAGGACGCACAAACGAACACAAGCACCAAAAAACTTAATTCCCCTAAGTGGGCATAAAAACAAATGTAATGCACTTCGTACTCACAGTTATTGGTTTGACGATGTCGGCTCCTTCCCATGATATTTTGATGATAGGACTTGACGTGAGGATGTGTTTACACTCTGGCTTCTTCTGTTGTAGTTCGTGTATGGTGGTAGAATCAACAGGCTGCACCTAAAAATAGATTTCTAATTTACTTCCTTGTAATTAAACAGCAGATTCTCCTGGTTGTCCTTAAAACAGAAAAACCAATGTTGTGTTATCTCAACTTGTACATCAGTTCTTAAACAATTCAAACAATTCGTTCATATTATAGAGAAAGAAAATTGAGTTTCTGCGTTTCTTTATTTCATTATATATGTTTACATTTTTAAGCGAGGAACAATTTTTACTTTCAAATTTAATTACAGTTCTAAAGTTTAATTTGGAAGACACAAAAACTTAAATCTAACCCTAAAAAAATTGCAACCGAAAGAAGTAATGAACCTTTAAGTAAACCGGAACTGTGACAGTAAGCAGTCTATATTCTAAATAGCAATGACAGACATGTTCCATGAATATGACATTTTAAGATTAAATATATATATATATATAGGAAGATGTGTTACATGTATGAGTGCCAATGAGACGATTCTCCACCCAAGTTATAATTTATAAAAGTAAACTATTAAAGGTCAAGGTACAGTATTCAACACAGAGCCTAGACAACAAAGAAATACATGGTCAAGTAGAACATTATTTCACAGTAATATTTGTCGGCCATATATTTTTTCATATTTACATTTTCAAACTACAGCCTTTTGAAATAATGATTACTATATTTGTAATAATGTTTTTATCTACCACTCGAAGCCACAAACGAAAAGGAAGAATACATCGAGTTTTGTATGTCATTGTATATGACAAACAAGATCAAATGTTAATTTCGGTCTTTTAAATTGTCAAATGTTGTTTAAAAATTGTCAACACATAAACTACATAGATAATGAATAGTATATACAAGTATATGAATAGTCCTATATTGGGTGTGGTTTGGGGGCGGTGGTTAAAGATTTATACATGTATACATAGATGTAGCATCCTTAGTATTTAACAGATATTTAAAAAAAGTTCTCTGTTCGTACTCCTTTAATATGAATTAATTATACGTAAAGTATGTCCAAATAAATACAAAAGATGTGTTTTAAGTTCTCATACCCATAAATAGTTATAAACCGAATATTTGGCAATACAATTAATACCGCATAATGTTATTCAGAACGAACTTCCTTGCAATTGTGCATGATATATTTTTGTGTTTGAGGTGTGTCCATTTGCCGGTATTTAGTTTAAACATTATTATTTATAGTGGATTGGAAAACAGTTTTTCAACTTATATTAATCCCTTTCCACTTTGAGGGTGCAAGTGTAGCATTGTAGAGGCAATAGCCTCTTCTTTTTCGAAATCTACAAGGGTGTCTTTAACGTGCAAGAGATATATAAAGCCTCAGATATAAAATTGATTAATAGATTTGAAATTTATTCATATAATTATTCGTACATAAATGACAGTGCATCATAAGCCTCTAAAGGATGGTTGGTATAATTATACATGTTTATTGAATGTTTATGTTTAAAACTGCAATATATTGTATTTCATGTATATGTACCAAGCTGTACTTTAATAATAAAAATATCTATATATCTATCTATAAAACTCTCCATTAACACGGGTCAGCCATTTATCGTCCCCTTCCGAAGGACTATCGTGGTTTTCTCAAGACCATACTCGCTAATAGGAGAGCCGAATATTCAGTCCCTGAAATTTTTATCCCGGTCCGGGAATCGAACCAGGAACCTTTGTGTTTTTTGGAACATGTTTGTCTTGATTGATCTTAATAACCTTGACAATAGTATCTCTACATAGTATCTCTTGATCTTAATAACCTTGACCTTGACAATAATATCTCTACATAGTATTTCTTGATCTTAATAACCTTGACAATAGTATCTACATAGTATCTGTAAATACTTACCTGTAGTAGAACATGTTCCCTTGATTTGAAGGTATCTTTGGGTACAGTAAGCGTTACCCGTTGATCATATGATGAAGCAATTTTAGCTGATCTTTTTGAAAAAGTTATATAATCTCTCTTCAATCTTGTCATTACAGCAAACTTAGCAAAAGTTTTTAGCTCTGCTTGTGCAAATTTCGCTTCCTTAAAAAAAAAACAAAGAATACATATATCATTTTCAGTTATACTGAAAAAAACTTTTGTTTTCAATTGCCATTGGATTATTTAACAATATGACAAGGGGACACATTTGGAGTATAATTCACTAGCTCTTTAAAAGCACATGTTCTATAGTGCGATCACACCAGACATTGATGTCATTTAACTTTCGAGTCTGCTGTTTTGTACATATACTTCAAAATTAACCGATCAAATTGCTGGCTTTCATGCATGATTTTTGTGCTCAAAGCTACATGTGCAAAGTTTTATGACTTCAACCCCTGGCCTCACGGTCATAAAACTTTCGAGCATGATTTTTTTACTCAGACTTCAAAATTAACCAATCAAATTGCTGGATTTCATGCTTCGAGCATGATTTTTTAGCTCCAAGCTAGGAGCAAAGTTTTATGATTTCAACCCCTGGCCCTTTTTTATGGGGTTCTTGTTTCTCAGTCTTAAGTTTTCTGTGTTGTGTTTTGTAGATTGTTGTTTATCTTGTGGTAGTTTTTTGGCCATGTCGTTATGGTATTATATTATATGATGATGATGGATCATGCTTGTTTATAATGACTTTTTAATTTCCTTTGATAGACTAAGAACACATTCTTGAGGAGAACATGTTAAAATGATATGAATATGCATCCTGTTTAAGTGTTTTTAATAGACTGAGATGCGAGTTCAATTATTTAAGGTGGTACCTAACACTACAGGGAGATAACTCTGTAAAATCAGCTGAACGTTTTAATCACATTGTATTGTAAAAGAAATATTAAGCTTCTCAATGATCAAAATAAGTGTTTTTCAAACTGCTATATATCCAACCATTTTTTTCCGAGAAAGTGATTGGTTCAATTCTTTTGAAATTTTTATATTTTTTTCAAAGGATCATAGTAAATATTTGGTCAAAATTTTATGAAAATTAAACGAGACAAATTAATTTAGTCAAGGTGTTGGGAACCACCTTAACGATGATGTTATTTCACAAAGTAGCGGTCTGCAAGGGGAAAAGTATGTCACATTATTCGATGTCTTTGTCTTTGGTCTCTCTCCTAAATGCCAAACGAGGAAATGGCAATAAACATTACTTGACGTGATCAAAGATCAAGCCCTCGACGTTCTGCACTAGAGTCGGACAAGGTACTAGTACCATGTGGTCCCATAATTAAACTTTGGTTAACGATTTTTTTGTTAATTCAATATATGAATAAAGATTTTTATTAAAAGATTTTTTTTTAATGTCTTATAGAAATAACTAAAATATTGCAAGGTACCAACGTTACAGCTACATTTTTGTAATCAACACTTTAACACTATTGTAATACGTTTTTTACCTTATGATGGTCAAAGGTAACTTCTCTGGTTTCTAGATCACTCCATCGTCCATTAATTTCCGCTTTAATGAATGGTTCCCTCGAGTGTGCGCTTGTTCTGGATAAGGCGAAAGGTACGCATATGTATACAGGGACCTAGAACAAAATTAATTTATATATAGTAAGATGTAATGTGAGGGCCAATGAGACAGCTCTCCATCCAAATAACAATTTATAAAAGTAAACCATTATAGGTATATCTGATATGATGTAGATATAGGAAGATGTGGTGTGAGTGCCAATGAGACAACTCTCCATCCAAATAACAATTTATAAAAGTGAACCATTATAGGTCAGTGTACGGCCTTCAACACGGAGCCTTGGCTCACACCGAACAACAAGCTATTAAGGGCCCCAAAATTACTAGTGTAAAACCATTCAAACGGGAAAACCAACGGTCTTTGAACTTAATTCAAAAGGAGAGGAAAAAAAAATATCAATAAAATATCTATACATCAAACTGTATCGAATACACCATAAACAGCCATTCGTCTCAACTCGGACGATTCCATACCCTCATGATAGAAGGAGAGTAGCGGATTCTACCGAGGATTGCCGAATGCATATACAGCAAATCACAATGGGGAATGTCAAAAGAAATAACTACAGCATACTGTTTCCAACAAACACAATCAAGAAAGTCAGCAATTAACTACCACAATAAAGTTCTGAAAATTGTGAAGGGGGTGTAAAAATAATATGAAAGACCAAATGTCCATGTTCTGGTGAAGGAAACCACAGTTATCTGCCTGTCCCCAAAAAAATAAAAAAAGATGCACAATTACATTTAGTGATAAAGATAGTTCGTATCTATTTTTTAGTTAGATTTATATAAGATCCCTGCTCTTGTTTCCTAATCCTAATTTTTGAAATACTTGTATGTTTCCACGTATTTATTTACTCGTATGGCTATACATTTCGCATTCTTTAATAAAATACGTTTACACTTGAGGGATTGCTACGAAAATTAGATAAAAACCAAGAAACGGACCCGAACTTGTCAATGGTTGTTATCGATTGAGGATTAGGCTCTGGATTAATGATTGAGGTGTGGACAATTTACTGTTTCTTGACCAGAACATATTAATCTAGGATTGACCTTTTTACTTTTCTGTTTATATCGTTGAATAAAAAGAAATTTTTCCTAGTAAAATCTTCTCTTTTACCACCCGATGTGGGACTACAAGGACGGTTCTATATATTCCTTTAAAAGGGATAGCAGAAGGGGAATAGCAGTCTAATTTTCTCTTACTTCTGCAATGTACATGTATATTTCTGGTTTTAATCTTCTTTTTTGAAGTTTTAATGTTAAGGTGGTACCCAACACTTTCACTAAAATTAATTTGGCTCGTTTGATTTTCATAGAATGTTGTCAAAGTATTTACTTTGACCCCTAAACAAAAATATAAAAATTTTAAAAAATTTGAACCAAACGTTTTGTCAGAAAAATTACACTGGTTACATAGCACTTTGACAAAAAACCAATTTTGATCATTGAGAAGCTTAATATTCCTTTTACAACACAACGTAATTAAAACGTTTAGCTGACTTTACAGAGTTATCTCCCTGTAGTGTTAGGTACCACCTTAAACTTTAATGATTAACAAACAATCGAAAATAACGTCTACGCTGCCTTGTGCATTAATTAAGCAAGAAAACGATCATAATTACTCTTAGTAATGACTTTGAAAAAAACTATATCTATCCTGACAAAAATCGGTCAAATTTTCAAAACACAAAACTCTATTATGTATGCGTATACATTAATTTGAAATCGGCTTTAATGGAGAAGTTTAAAACAGTTAACTATTTAGATATAAATTATCAAGATTGTATGTCACGCCACTATTTACTTAAGCTGTTGAACATGTCTTGGTTCAATCGTTAAGTAAATATTATTTGCACCTTTGTTGCATATATAAAACGCATGTGTCATTAAGAAGTGCACGTAAGCTGATTAATTCTATTAATCAAGCAACTGTCAAAAACTAAATGAAATTGTAAGAGAGAAAAATCCAATCGCCACTCCATGCGCCTCGCCTACTTATTGTTTCATAATAAAGAATTGAACAGAACTTTCATTCATGCATTTTTTCAATACGTATTTTTGATAAATTACTAGTTGCTACCTCTACAAACTTTATGTAACTAATAAATAAGTAAAAGTATTGTGTTGGTACATGTATGTTGTGTTGCTGGTTTGCTGGCTTCTACCTAACATTTTTACTCTTAATAACGCAGACCTGTGCGGTATATGATTCCATCGTTTACATTTACGTACAAATGAATATGTTTTTAATAAAACGTAAATAATATTTTCATAACGTCTTTTTGTTTAGGCGGCTTTTACAATAACATCTCGTTTTGGCTTAATAACACAGATGCGAAACATTTATGTTCATGTAATTAATAGAAAAGTAAGTATACTGTGTATGTTGTGTTGTGGTTTTGATGGCTTATATCTTAAATCTTGTTTCAATTTTTTAATAACACAGCTGCGATACGATTTTATTTTACAAATTGGTGTATTCCCGGTGAGCAAACACTTTCATGGTTGTAAAATTTTATTGGAAAATATTGTATAATTTTGGAATGCATCTCGATTCATGTCATCCAATCAAAGACGAATATGCAATGCACATACATGTAATGTGAATATAATTATTTAACCACTTTAACTTACATCAAGTTTGCCGTCTTCAATCGTCGACGAGAACCTCAGTATACTGCTAACCAGTTCTTCCTGTGGGCCATAGGTCAGATTGCAATTTAGCTGACTAACTGGTTCTAACTCGACATGATCTGGAGAGAAGTGACCAGGACTGGCTCGAACAACACAGCCAACGTCGCCATTTTCAAGCACAATTCTGTTGAAAAATAAAAATACGAACTTAAAGCATTATACACGTTATAAAATGGAGAAAAAATATTTGTGTCTCTCATATTGATCCTCTGATGTGCACGTGGGGATCAAAAGATATGTAAAATATGCTGACGTCTAAGATAGAACTTTCTATGTTAAAGAACCCTAGTGTGTTTTTCTTGTACATTAGAAAGAACGAGGCTGATCTGATTTCTTGTACATTTATATGTCAGTGTACTTCTGAATCAACTTCAATTTGCAAATAAATCTGTAGTAGACAGCTTTGTAGATACATTTTCAAGACGACACTTTTGCCATAACTCTTCATAAACACAGATCCAATCATATAGAGGTAAATATCTCGGTTGCAATAAAACAAAATTAACAATCTTTGAAAAGTTGTTACAATTATTCAAAAAGCCTCCCTACACGAAGGGAGCGATATAAAAACAATCTTAATGAAATTAAAACCTTGTTTTCTTCCAGAATAAACAGCTACGTCAATTCATTTTATGTTTAAAGTTGTTATGATTTTGGTTAATAAAGATTTATTAATGAATTTGCAATTCGTTTTTATACGAGGTACTTTTACTTTTATGATCATGATGAGGTTAAAGACGGAAAATCCCGACTTTTTTTATACGGTACTTTAACGTTGCCATGATAGGATAACGAGAAGTCCCGACTGCATATTAAACAATCGATCATTTGTTGACTGTAACGTTGCCATGATGAAGTAAAGGACGACGAGAAGTCAATCGATCCTTTGTCGAGAAGATTGGTTACCTTAACATATATTAATGAAATTTTATCTTTTGGTCCATAAACTTTTTATTAACCTAATAAATGTCAAAGAATTCGGTTTCGTGACTTGACTTTTATTAGCGAATATTAAGCAATAGATTCATTCTACTCCGATAGAAACTAAATCAGATTAATGTTATAACGCATACAAAGGTTATTTGACTCTGATACAGGTCAATTGGTCGTTATCATATTTCATGTGTTTACCAGCAACATTCACTTAAGGTGGTACCAAAAACTTTAACTAAAATTAATTTGGCTCCTTTAATTTTCATAAACTTTTGACAAAGTATTTACTTTGAGCCTTTGGCAAAGTATAAAAATTTCAAAATATTTGAACCAACCGTTTTATCAGAAAATTTACCCTGGTTATATTGACAAAAATTTTGATCATTGAGAAGCTTAATATTCCCTTAACAACACAACGTAATTAAAACGTTTAGCTGATTTTACAGTTATCTTCCTGTAGTGTTAGGGACCACCTTTATTCTTCCCTTTTCACTATTAAGATTGACGACAGTGGAACAAAAAGTTTTCTCTTTTATCCCCTAGCTTCAGCCTTGTTTTATTTCAATTAGAATGATCGTTGTCCTTTTGGCAATCACTCATATAACTTTTGTTTTATATAGACAGCTGCACATGTAACTTTTTTTTCTCGTTCTACATAGCTATATAGCCTTTATGTTAACTTTTAAAGAATATAAGATTATTTTTAAATATTAGAATATAAGTAAGAAGAGATACGTGGTATTTTCCAATGACTGAGTACCCCACAGATACAAAAATTAATCAAAATCATATCTTAAGTGTTAAACAAAAGACACTTGTCGATAATGTATATCAAGCTCCTTATCTGTTCAGGCAATTAACATGTCTGGCTTAGTCATACAATATACATCTTCATCCAAGTACTGTTTGATTAATCTTTACTATGATTAATCTATTGAATTTAACGTCAATACCAGCAATATTGGCTATATCATGGCAGTTAGTTTTTAATTGTGAAAGACGCCGGAGAGAACGAATAACCTTTTGTAGGGAAATATATATTTTATTCCATAAAGATTGTAGCCTCGTGTGGGTTTCAACTCGCAACATCAGTGCTACTTAGATAATTGAATCATCGATGTCCCCTGTAAAACATGAAGAAATATACAAATTGGATTTTTATCGTTTTTAAGTTATAATTCTTGTTTACCTGCACTTTGTTGTTCCTGTGAGTGACGCTGATGGATGACCCAATTATCTATGGTCATTAATGTTGTATTTATAAGAAAAAACTAAATAAAGATATAAAAAGTACTTACTCAAATGTGGGCCACTTTTCCCAAACTGCACTTTTCTCCACAAATCCTGATTCTTTCCTTTTCCATTCTGCTTCTTTGTCCTGTTTAGCTTGTTCTATCATTCGCTCTTCTTCCTCCTGCTTTTGAATAGCTTCTTCCATTTTTCTTGCTTCTTCCACTTTCTTCTTAGCTTCGTGATTTCTTTTTAATTCGATTTCTTCCTCAATTTGCTGTGCTTCGTCTTTTGCTTTTTGTGCGTATACTTGTGCTGCTGTAGCAGTACGTTCTGTTTCTACGGATAGTCGGATAGCTTCGGATAATTCCGCGTTCGCTCGGGCAACTTCGGCATTCAATTTTGCGAGTTTTTCCGTAAGCTCTCTCTGTTCAATGCTTTGGATTTCTTCCTCTGGAATGAAAGAATAAGGTCATAAGTATTGTCAAATTACAACTGTTAAAATGTTCTATCAATTCATAAGTCTTTTCTAAAAAAAAACGTTATAGTTTTCTGACTGCCGGATTCTATTAACAAAATTCGTCCAACTAGCACATTAAAGCTGTAAAAACTCGTTCATTCATCATCAATGCATTTAGTGGCTTACAAAACTCATATTTTAATCAAATAAATAAATTCAAATTTTAAGTAGTTTTACTTTAAAATTTTATATCCGTCTTGATAATGATGTTTTTTTTTCTAAAGTAGAAATAAAATTTTACGATACTATATTACGGTAATAGTGTTCTTTATAGAAACGTCACAACACTGAATAAAATTAAGAAATTCATTAGAAACTATATAAAATAGCAGTTTCAGTAGGGCGTATAATTCATTAGTTGATTTAATTGCTATTTTGAATGTTAAATTACAGTTGAAAGTTTTACTGATGTTTAACACCGAATATATCAATAAAGATGAAAAAGAGTTTAATTCTCCAAAAGTTAAACTGACATGGCGCTATTGATATAAAATTAACATGAAAAAACAAAGATGACAGCTGTAAATGGGGAATCAGGGAAGCTAAACGTCTCGTTTTTGTAACTATATAGCCACCGGGAAACCACACAAATACCCAATTAAAAAATTAGTAACAGAACTTATATATCTTTGGAATAATATTTCCTTAATTCAAATCTTAGCAATATTCATCAAAAATTCAATGCAATACCCCTATGTGTGCCTCCATGGAATTTAATAACCACTTGTTTGCACTAAGTAATCTCGGAAGTGATTGAAAAATGAAAAAAAAGAAGCTTTGTATAAATTAATATTGATTCTAAAAATAACATATTCATCAATTAATTAACAGAATGTTAACAAACCGAAAACCATTTGATTGCATCAAAAACATGAAATATTAATGTATAAATTAAATGTAATTTAATTCAAACGAAACAGATAAAAATGTGACGCAAAAATGGCTGATTTATGATGCAACGTTACTTTTACATATCAAAGCTACATAACTAATTAAAAAACATTAATACAAACTGGAAAATTTGAATCGTTAGCAAAGGTGTACGCAATGTATCCGAGAATAAAGAATGTTTGAAAGTACCTTTAGGAAAAGACCAAGTTTACTTATAAAATAAACGGAACAAAATCCAGTTCTAGGGGTTCGAACTGAGAAGAAATTTCATCTCATTTAAAATCGTCTTGTGTGCAGTTTAAACAAATCCGAGGAAAGGGTCGTTAAATCCGAAATGATGGACAACTAATTGGTATATCCGATATTTCCCGAAGACATCCGAAATATTACGACACAGTGTTAGTACAGATACATTTAGAAGTTAACGTATATTGTACTGAAAGAACCTTCTTGTTCTTTATGTAGTGAAGTTGCTGTTTAAAACTTTTATTGGCGTATATTTAACAAAGCCTTTGTCTCTTATGCGGCCATTTAGTGAACATCAGTACATTAAATTTTGTAACTGCCTCTTATGATATCGAACATGAGCCGTTTTCTTTTTTCTTTCTTTCAAAAGTGCTATTTAAAAATTAATGTTACATGTAACACGTATATCGAAAATATATTTGTTAGGCGTTATCGATATATCGTAGGAGGTTTGACTTTAAAGAAACATGTTTTATATTGTATCAGAAAAATCATATCATTTTAATGCAGAAATGACTTTTTTAATCAATTTTGAGAAGAGAAAAATATTGTTGCATATGATGCATTGATACACTTACGAATGTTGCAGTATATAAAGATCAAAAGAAGGCGTATGCAGATCTTGGTGCAATTCGTCAATAAATCATTTTGTGAATAAATGAACTCATCATAGATACCAGTACTAAATTTTGTATATACGCCAGACGCGCGTTTCGTCTACAAAAGACTCATCAGTGACGCTCGAATCCAAAAAAGTTTAAAAAAAAAGGCAAAATAAAGTACTAAGTTGAAGAGCATTGAGATCCAAAATTCCTAAAAGTGTTGCCAAATACAGCTAAGGTAATCCATGCCTGAGGTAGAAAAGTCTTATTATTTCAAAAAATTCAAAATTTTTAAATTATTATTGCCAAGCAATCATAAGGCATGACTTTAATTATAACCGCATTCGAAAAATGTCATTTAAATGATGTAAAAATGAGAGAGAAAAAAAAAAATTGTATTTTATGAACATATTATATATCTTGTTCTTTAATTTTAATGGAATGACATTAAATGTAACTTAAAATGTGAAAAAAAAAACAAATTTACAATAAACGGATAGTTGAACATTGAAGGAAATATGCACAACACTCACATTGTTCAAGCCTTTTTGTTTTGCTCTTTCGGTAACCAGTTCCAAACAGTAATTCAGTACGAATTCCTGAACTGGTAATCCTGATATGCACAAACCTTAAGATATCCAATCGTTATACTTATTTATCATAGGAATCGAAGATTGATTGATAACTGGTTACTTAACGTCCAGTGCCAAATATATCATGCATGTTCAGGACAAATCGAAGAAAACCCCTTCCGTTCGGAACAAGTCTAAACTTAGGAAACTTTGTGCATACGACCCTCTGAATATGGAAAGTATAGTTTTACAATGTAAGATTCTCAGGTTTTCAAATTATATTAGAAAAGACTGCAGATGAAGCGTTTACATTTAATGATCAAATTCCTTATTTCATATTTGCTTATGATATGATCTTTTAGGTGGTTGGGTATTTCAGAGTTAAAAAAAACAACTTCGGAGTGATGAGAAGATAATTACTCTATTAAACATTCGATTCGAGCTTTCATGAGGGCCCTCATGGGGTTTTTGATTATGTGATTACTTGGCCGTTTTTTTAATGATTATTTGATTATTAAGCCAAATATTTCATGATTATTTGATTACCTAGGACTGTATTTTTAGTTTATGATTATTTGATTACTAAAGATAAGCAAATATTTAATGATTATGTGATTATATTGGCAAAAAAATGGTGATTATGGGATTACTAGGACCCCCCCCATGAGGGGCCTCTTTCATGTGAACGGAAGTCATATGTACTATTATATAGGAAAGTGTTTGACGAAAATACAATACTACGTGTACATGTATGTAAAGTATAAATAGAAACGTATATCCTAGCATTTGCATGGTTATATTGTATATTTCCTTGTCATATATGGCACCGACCATACGTATCTAATGAGGAAGGACACGGATATGTTTTATTAGGTATAAAGTCAACATCGAGTGTTATGTAAAATATTCTCGTCCAATCATTTCAATGAAGGATATCGTTAGGTCTTCTTTTAATAAATTTGAACAATGTTCGATCCGAAAAAAAAACAAAAAAGCAATGCCCCACTAAAGACCAATGGCGTTGGCTAACACTATCATTATTCTTATTGTTTTGACTCGTGTTCAAAAGTTAATGTTTTGAAAATTGCTAATTAATTTTTCTAAAGTAATCAAACTAAAAAATTAATCAAACTTACCTGATCATTAACTATCTAAACTTTTATGTATCCTAGTAGCACTTTTAATGATTAATATTTCTTAAAGTGGAGCGTTAAATGACCATCTCTGATAACGTTTCACTTATTTCAAGATTTACAAATATCTCTTTAAATTGGTAATAAACTTTCTCTCTAAATAGATGCGTGCTTTTAACCCTTAAATGGTAGTGACCGATATATTAAAGAACGTTGTTTACGTTAGCGTGGTTAATAAAGTCAAATTTATAGTTCGATGGCATGTTATAAGCGGTCATGTCTTATTGTGGCGTGGCCTGATAAGAAATGATGTGATTTTATTATTAGTTTTCAACCATTTATAAAGGTTAATTTAACCTGAGAGAGAGATTTCACTAGGTGATTGTTACAAATGATTAAATCAGTACGAACGATTTAATTAAAATTATGGATTCGATCTCTGTGAATGGCATATCGACATGGAAAGAGTTGCTGCCCTTTTGATACGCAAATTGATAAAAATTGTAAAACTGAACGGATATTTTACTTAATTTTTCCGTCATACATTTCAGGAGAAAAAAGTTGTAATTTTTATAACTACTAGAACACACCCGTGATATCGCGGGTCCGTGACTGAATTGAAGTATATAACTATGCGCAAGCCTTATTTTAGTATTAGTATTGTCATCTGATAAAGTCATGCCGATTATAAGATGCACAGTTTTCCGTCTGCTTTGAAATCTTTCTGTTTGAACCCGTCGAACTGGAACTTATCAATTATTGGTAATATTAATTATTTGGAAAACAAAAGGTCCTGGAATGGAGTATTTTTTAATCAACAGCATTGTCCTATATTAGTTATAAATAAAGTTGAATTCTTTGATTCGCTGTTTTACGTCATGCCCGTTAACAAATTGAAAACTGTACCTATAGGCCTTATTTTTAGTCCAGATTTTTAGTATTCGTATTGTTATCTTAGAAAGTCTTACTGATTAAAATACTACAATAGGTAACAATTTGACCTGTGATTATGACCCGTGTATATAGCATATTAATCCTGAATACACCGTTTGTTGGTGCGCCTGTCAGATGCGGAACGTACAGATAAGGTAATAGGTAACAGGTGAATATACTATTGGTATCGGTATCGGACTCGACCCGGAACTTCTTAACTATTGGCAATATTAATTACGTGGAAAACAAAAGGGCCTGGAGTGGTGTAATTTTTAATCTACACCTTTGTACTAAATTAGTTATATATAAAGTTGAATTCTTTGATTCGTCGTTTTAACGTGATGATGGTTGACAAATTGGACCTCGTACTTTTAGTATTATAGATTCTGGGCTTCATTATCGGAATATTTGAGATGAATGTTTCCTCTGTTATTGTTTAGAAACATCTTTTAATTCATTATCATATTGCTTGGCTTTAATCGTCACTTTATATATTTTTTTTGTGGGTTTTTTTTAAAGAGTTTTTTTGGATAGATCTATTATGATAAACGTTCAGTGGTAAATGTTTCAGGGAAATTCAGTGATATATATGACATTGATGCTATAAATAGACGTATAACATATACACTGCCCTTGATATTCGGTATTTTTAAATGAAAATGACAATGTATAACTAGAGTAATTGTTTACCCCCTCTCGGAACCAGTTCAGACATAATCATACCATCTAAAGCCCTTTGACAGGTACTACAAAAATACTGTTAGAGGACATAATTATAATCTGTTTTTGGGGCTTTTATTTTTCATTTCATTGTTTGTTTAGATGATAATTGGTAACGGTCAACAAAGTTATTCCTGATAAACGTTCAGTGGCAAGTATGTCAGGCATATAACCGTACTATTTTTTCAATGATGACAAAAAACAGACTATTAACTCATACATTATCCTAGATACACATTAAGTAGTACATATATTCGATTACAATGTAAGGAAAAAAATAAGGGTTTGCCATTATGATGCAAATTTGACCTAAATGCCAGTCGCAGGAGTAATTGAAAATGCAAATTTGACATGAATGACAGCCGCAGGAGTGATTGAAAAGAAAACCAAAATACAACCATAAATATTATGTTGAAATGCAAACAGAAAATCGAATAAAATATAAACGATTATTTTTGTTCTTCAATTACTAATAAATATAATGTTATGTTTACACACAAAGAAGTCGACTGACTGACGTTCTGGTTCTCACGACCTGTGTATCTAATATAAATAGAATCACTACTAATAGGTAGAAGCATAGATGTAATCAGTTGTATTATATGTAGAACATGCATTCCGGGGTTCGAATTTTAGTTATAATCTCAGAACATTTCAATTATATATCAATTTTCGACAAGTATGGTCAAATACACGCACTTTTCTAACTTTGATTTGTTATCATGTCAATGCTGTGTCTTTGTGACACATGTATCACACGTTCAAAGGATTTTTACGATTTACTTTATATCTGTACAACCTTTACATTTGTATTTATCTAATAGAAATAGATCAAACTATACTGCTCATATGTTAAACTCATCGTTTGTATTATATGTAGAACATGCATTCCGGGGTTCGAATTGTAGTTTAAACCTCAGAACATTTCAATTATATTTCAATTTTCAACTTCAACTTCAACTTCATTATTCATGGCAAATAGCTTTTGAAAAATAATTTTGAATTTTGTAACTCGATCTTTATTGTTATGCACACATAAGGTAGTGTTCGAAGAGGCATCTAAAGAGACTTAATGCTTGATTTAAAACCGTCGTTTCACGAAATCTATGAGGTTGTTAATTTAACAAACATTCAACTCCAAATTCATCATTCATGGCAAACATGATATTGAAGAACAAATTTATATTTGGTTCATCCATCTTTAACGTTTAGTAGATAAAAGGCAGTGTTCGAAAAGTGGTCTATACAGGTTTAATAGTTGACATAAAACGTCGTAACCTGAAATAATGAATAACCCCACCTAGTTTTTTTGGTGGGGTTCGTGTTGTTTATTTTTTAGTTTTCTATGTTGTGTCCTGTGTGCTGTTGTTTGTTTGTCTTTTTCATTTTTAGCCATGGCGTTGGCAGTTTGTTTTAGATTTATGAGTTTGACTGTCCCTTTGGTATCTTTCGACCCTCTCTTATGGAACAAACCCTCAACTTTAAATTCATCATTCATGACAAACATGATATTGAAATGAAAAACAAATTTATATTTGTCATATCCATCTTGAACGTTTAGAAGACAAAAGGTCGTGTTCGAAAAGTCAACTATAAAGGTTTAACGCTTGACCTAAAATGTCGTAACCTAAAATAAACGAAGAAGCTTATGGAACAAACACGCAACTCCAAATTATAAATCATGACAAGCATGATATTGACAAACAGTTTAGTAGAAATAAGGCAGTGTTCGAAAAGGCATCTACAAAATTTTATGTATAATGTTTTAATGCTTGACCTAAAATGTCGTAACCCAAAAGGAATGAAGTAGCTGATCGAACAAACACTCAACTATAAATTTATTAATCATGGCAAACATAATATTGAAAAATAAAACGTTTTGAGTGTTGAATTTGTGATTTAAATCAATATTTACATGCGACTTCTTTAAACAAATACACGATTAAAATAGAGATCTACAATACAGTTGAGCAAAATATTTACATAGCATTTAAAGGGGTTGCGAGTGGTTTAACTATTAAACTGACGGATTTATTTAAACGTTGAGATTCCTATAAAAGAAGTGACTATGATAAAAAACGTTCACTTGTATTTACTGTTCTGTTGAAAAGCGCTTCGTTAGCATACTGTATAAAAGGAAACTTCTTTGCCCATCAAGCTTGTAAAACTTAGAAAGCGCGTTTTGTTCTGGTTAGCAAAACAAAACTGTTTTCGATGTTGAACATTTACACTTACTTGTTCAAAAAACAAAAGTTTGAAAATAAAAATACGAGACTAAAGTACGATGTTTTTGCGTAGGATAGTAATTGCAGGTGTATTTTTTTCATTACGGAAAATACCATCTGTTTCAATCGTATACCTATATTTATTCAATCGTGTTATCTTGATCGTAAATCCTCTATGCAACCTTTAAAGGAATTTTCGAAGGCCGGTAAATATTTATTGTTTTGAAAGATATCGAAAATAGATTGAATAATCTAACTTCTTGCTTATCGATTTATAAATGCTCGTACAAAATAGACTGGGCGAGACGTCGAACAAGTTATCTGGTTAAGTAAAATTAGTACCGTTAACTTCCGGTTTTTGAAAAACTTAGCACGTGCGAAGTATTTGAAGACAAATAATATAGGTTTGATTCCATAATGGAAGAACAGCGAAAGATTGAAAGGCGATATTCAAACTCATAAGCAGAAAATAAACTGACACCATTGTGGCAAAGAAAACTATAATACTGGAGTAATAATTTAATTTAGGATGTAACGCGTCTTCTGATTGGCTGACGTTATTTTGTTATCAGCCCATAGACATAATTTAGTCATGAGACCGTGACGTCATCAACGTTTTTTCATGGTTTTCTACGGTTTAAAATGGAATTTAGAATTAAATTATAAGAAATGACTGTAATATTTTTTCTGTCTATTCGAAATAACATAACAAATGTGGTGCACACTGTTAAATAACCCGCTACGCGTGTTATTCAGTGTGCACCAAATTTTTTATGTTATTTCTTTATAGACAGAAAAAATATTACAGTCATTCCTTAAATAAATTGCTATATTTAGTTCATTTATTGTAGGGAAGTTTTAAACAAAGTGAACATTGTAGCGTATTACATGTGATGAGACCCGATTGGAGAATAAAACCTCGTTGTTAGTAACCCAAATTTAATCCATAGAAGTGCATGTACTAACATAATGTTTACTCTTGTTAATAATTTGAACAAATCAGTACCTGGCACAAGTACATTAACCCTTTGTACCTGTTTGTATTTCTAATTATCAGATATACTGTCAATTTGTTTTGGACACACACACCATAAAATTGAATAACTAAAGCAGTTTACTTACACATTCGTTTTAAATTATACGTAATTAAAACCCGATAAAATTTGGCACGTTCCAGTAGACTTTTGACTCCAAATTTAGATTTTAATGACCGGATTTACTATGATAAATATTGTTGTAAACTTCAGTGTATAGAAAAAAGTGTCAATGTCAAAGATTTTATTGATTCAAGATCGTCATCAAACACATAAAACAAACACAATTAATTATTATGATATTTGTATATTCAAACAGCATTTTAATTATTATAATATTTGTATATTATATAAATTCAAACACATTTTAACAATGTCTTTTTTTTTAATTTCGACTGAGCGAGAAATAAGTTTCGAAAACGATATGCTTACTAGACAGTACACTGAGTTAGGATAAATCTTAAACGGTTCGGAAAAACTGGGGTTTTCATCATGATATATTTGTGTTTTGTTATGTGCAATTGTTATGCATTTACATTTCTACATTGGCTAGAGGCATAGGGGGGGGGGGGGGGGGGGGGGTTGAGATCTCATCAACATGTTTAACCCCGCCGCATTTTTGCGCCTGTACCAAGTCAGGAGCCTCTGGCCTTTGTTAGTCTTGTATTATTTTAATTTTAGTTTCTTGTGTGTAATTTTGAGTTTAGTATAGCGTTCATTATAACTGAACTAGTATATATTTGTTTAGGAACAAGCTGAAGGACGCCTCCGGGAATTTCTCGCTACATTGAAGACCTGTTGGTGACCTTCTGCTGTTGTTTTTCTATGGTCGGGTTGTTGTCTCTTTAACACATTCCCCATTTCCATTCTCAATTTTAATGTTTGGAATGTTATTTTTTAGCAAATTATTTTGCGTTTTTACTATTTTTGTGCCTATTTATTATCGTTTGGGTTCATTATTCTCTATCCAGGCCATCGTTTAACCTATTTGTTTCTTCAAAAACTGTGAAACAGTATGTTGATATCTGATGTAGAACAATTCTAGTCTCGAAACGTTCTATGGTAAAACAATCAATATGATTTTTTTTTTTGCGATTTATCATGTTGCCCAATACTATTTTGATAATTTTTAACCTATAGTTTCTATATCATAAACATTATACGGTTAATGTTTTTAACTAATAGGTTTCGGATTAGGTTCAATGATGGGTAAGTTAAGTATAGCTCTGATGAATTCGAACTTCTTTTAAGTAAAAGAAGCTTAAGGGAGTTCGCTTCTCAATTTCAAAGTAATTAACTTTTCAAAACACTAGTTTATATAGATAGGGAATTAATAAAGGAATCCAAAGAGCAAAAAAAATATATTGGTCACCTTGCTTGTTTTCGAGATAATTATTATTAGCCATTGGAATTTTGGCGGTGAATATTTTCTCTTGACTATTCATAGCTTTATCATTGACAAGTTGAGGTTCTCAAAAACTGTTGAAAAGTAATTAAAATTTTATAAGACTTTTACAGATGGCTTAGCATTATACATGTGAAAGATTGACAAAAAGAAAAATGGGGGTCTCCGGGCAAATTTTTTCAAGGCATTCAAATGGAGAAAACCAGAGGATTCCGAAAATCTGACAAAAAATCTAAAACATGACAAGCCAGCTTCCTTAAAACGATGTTTAGTATATGAGGGTTAAGATAGGTTAAAAAAAAATAGAAAATGGGGGACAAAACGTTCAGGATAAAGGATAAAAAAATAAAGAATAGGGGGAAATATGTAGAAAACAACAACCTGGAGAATAGAGAGTAATGGAGACTGTACTTAATTATAACGAATTGTTTGGGAGTAGCGGGCAAAATGGGATGAAAATGTAGAGAATACAGATAAAAAGGCATAATAAATAAGAAATAGAGAAAATGGTATAAGAATAAAAGATATAAATAACCCCAACCATACCCTCATATATTGATTGACCATAAAGACTTACCCGGTGAAAGTTCCATCTGTCTCTTTGTAATGCTAAAATGGATGTTCTCCTTCACATGCTTCATTTTAGAACACAGTTCCTCCAGCTGTTTTTGGCTGTCCTGGGACTGTTGTTTAAACTCGTCAATTGTACCGGAAATGACGTTGACAAAGGAGATAAGGTCTTCAACTGGGAAGTCCTCATTTACATTATCAAACTTGTCTGTTTCGAAAACTTCACTGTACTCTAAAATCTTATCATTGAAAGATTTTATATTGTATTCCTCTGGAGCCTTTTCAGCCCATTTTTCTTCCGATTCTGATTTCTTGTCATCATCTTCTTTCTGTTGTATCGTTTCACTTTTATTATTTTCCAAATCAGAAGAACTCTCCTCCTTAGCCCGATCCGTATTATCATCCATTTCTACTTCCACTTCCGGTTCAGAATTATTGTTCCCATTTTGCTCATGTACTGGTACCGGTTCTTCCACCTTTTTAGTCTCTGGAGGCGGTTGAGTTTTAGCCCGTCCGTGGCCAACATGTGTAGGTTTCGTTTTGTCCATGTTTTTAGGCTTCTGAGATGTGATGCTGTAATTTCTTTGAGATCTCTGTGATGTTTCAGAGACAGTACGCTTCACAGGAGATGGCGTCGTTGACGGTCCTTTCGATCCTGGATGCGCATGTCGCTGATTGTTGGAAACAATTCGCCTTCTTTCCCCAGGCATGATTAAATATTAGCTATCGTACAGACCTGAAATGCACAATTAAGAATTATTAATTTGTGGTAAAAGATCACTATCTAGATTTGAAGCTGCACTGCAAAGTAAACCATTGTCAAAGTAATATAGAGACCATTTGTTTTCAAAAATACGTGGGCTTTTGTCCTTTGTTATTATTATATAAGTTTCATTGTCGCTGCAGAGTTTTGATAGGTAAAACTTTACCACAACAGCACGTTTATTTTTTCAGTTCATTGAGCATATTTTTGTCTCATACCAATATATGTTACATCTTAAAATTTATTAAATTCAAATATTTAATAAATAAAATAACCATTTAAAATACAAAAGGATAATAATCTTTTATTCAAAATATGTTAAGCCTATTAGGTGCACAGTGCAGAAATGTGAGAACTTTTTATTTTGTATCTTTTTGACAATCTGATTAAAGTACAAATCACGTTTCGCTAACAAGGAACTTCTTTTTATTCTGGTAATAATAACATCAGACTTTGAGAGGTCAACAGTTCCTTTTGGTACACATCTTTATTCTCAATAAAACCATATACATTGCATTTCTAGGACCTATAATCTTTTTGAAACCAAAAAAAGTAAAAGCATGCTTAAAACAATAAAGTTTGAGGGGGAAATTAATTTAATGAAACGTAACAACACAAATATTGCATAGTTATGGATTATATAAACTTTGTAGTTTTTAAATGTTAAGAGACCAAACGACGTTATTTCCAATGTATAAAGTTATAATATCACAACTACTTCTATGTCAAATTTTAGTTTGATTACAGAAGCAAGTCATCTCTTCGAGAACCTCCTGCTTCCTGACTGTGACAAAGTCAGAGGATCCCGGAAGATGTCAAAAACAGAAAGTAAAACATCGCTGTCATTTCCTTGTTAGCGAAGCAGGGACCAGTACATTTTACCTTTCTAGTCGAACTATTTTTTTAGTTATTGATTATAAATACTTTAAATGTTTGTTGTTAGATTTGTTTGTTTTTCTACATTTGAAAATGCCTGTACCAAGTCAGGAATATGACAGTTCTTGTCCATTCGTTTTTGATGCGTTTTGTTATTTGATTTTGCCATGTGATTATGGACTTTCCGAATTGATTTTCCTCTAAGTTCAGTATTTTTGTGATTTTACTTTTTGTTACTATAAAAAGGAAAACAAATTGGTGATTTATTGTTTGTACTTTTTGATGTAATATTTAAAATTTCAATGAAGATAAAAGACATCTTTTATACGTTTTACCATCGATATTTTGAGCTTGTCATCATCAAAATATATAAATAAACTTGTAGATAAACATTATGCTTGTATTTCACTTACCAGGTGAATAAATATATCATCTTTTTCTATGGAGATGTTTTAAGTTACGCGTAATATTCGATTTAAATGGTTAAAAGTCATAGCTGAATTATTGAGAAATGGTATTGCAACAATGAAGTTATGCTTTCATACGGAGTTAAGCTTAAATTGAATACTTTATTATAGCCTATTTAGAACGAACATAAATAAGAGCATTAAGAACTATGGTAATGTGCTTTTCTACTTGATGGCATGTTTAAACTTAACTTGAAAGCTGCTTGAATATGAATATAAAAAAGAAGATGTGGTACGATTGCCAATGAGACACCACTCTCCACAAGAGATCAAATGACACAGACATTAACAACTACAGGTCACCGTACGGCCTTCAACAATAAGCAAAGCCCATACTGCATAGTCAGCTATCAAAGGCCCCGAAATGACAACGTAACACAATTTCAAACGAGAAAACTAACGGTCTTATCTATGTAAAAAAAAAAAATGAACGAAAAACAAATGTGTTACACATAGAAAACCACTGAATTACAGGCTCCTGATTTGGAATAGGCACATACATATACAGAATGTGGCGGGGTTAAACATTTTCAGGGTTTAAAAATTCCACTAGCCCGACACCCGGGACTACAGCCTTTAGGCCTCGGACAACCAAAACTTGTAACCCAATATGCCCGACGGACTTATATGTCTAGTAACAACAAAATATTGGCGCTTCTAAAATAGAAAGTGAAAAATCCTCTCATCACTATTATATCATAGCTAATCAGATTCGACTACGTCATCTGGGATTCCCAGAATTTGAACTGATTTTGTATAAGGATCCCGTACTTTCAATATCGATTTTTCAGTACAGGGGATATTGTACATTGTTTATGCAACCACATAAGTATAATGTAACCAGATTAGACCTGCTTATAAATAATTTATTGCAATATAAATGTGAATCCCTTTGGACAGCAGAAACCTGGCTATTGTCAGATATAAATATGTAACATGTGCACATGTTATGGCAGCCATTTTTTTTTTTGTTTACATACTGTGAAGAAGCCTCTAGAACCATGACCTAAACATTAACAGCCTTCAGAAATCTTAAATTTGATGCAATAATATTTCATCAATCACGATTATCTTCGTTGATATTCAAATGAATTTGATTTTTAAAGAAATAAAATTTATAACAAAAACAATTTTAGTTTAGAGACTGGTCATTTGATTTATTTTAATAAATAGGATTTTTAAAACTGAAAACAAATAGGAGCATTACATATAACCAGCTGATATTTCTTTTACACAAAAGTGATAATGTATCTGATAAAAATTACTCCAATTCTTTTATGCAAGACATGACTTTATATAACCATGTTTAGAAGTGGTCAAGACTTATACCATCTCGGAATTTGGTCAACTCATTATTACAGTATATTTAATGAATATTCAATTATCGATTAATTGAATATATCTGCTAATGGGATATGGTTTTGATGTAAGTTTTGGGTATCCAATTTGAAAAAAATCTACTGTACAACGGATAAAAATGGTTAAGTTTATAGAATTCATTGTATATTGCAGTAACCTTTGAAATTTTCCGGCATATTTCAGTCCAGTAGGTCAGTTTTGTTCGGCTATTAGTTCTTCCAACAGGGCTAGTAAAATCCTGATCTTCAAAACAACCCATGATATATTAACAGACTTATAAAAAACGGCAGTTACCTTATAAGTAGCTCACTGGCTTGCTATACAATACCCCTCCCCCTTCCCCGTTGAAGCCTATGTTAGGTTATTCGGTAATTTAATCCTCTGTTCGAATAAAATTGGTTCAACTATTTGTTACGGTTATTGATTCAAACAGGGGATGGAACCTTTGTGTCGAATCTGTCAAAATACAGACAGATCCTTATGATGACTTCTAAATAATAATGATCAATGTAGTAGAATGGAGGAGCAAACATAGTAGTTCTTCAATTTTCTGTCTTTTTTAAGCTAACATTGATAGTATTTAGATGCCCTATTTTCAAACCCATTTTCAAAATTGGTATGTCCCCAACAGTACTGTCACGAAGAACATTAACTAGTTCATGTAATGAAATTTTCATATAAAGTTCTACATATTTTTGTTTAAGGTGGTACCCAACACTTTCACTAAAATTAATTTGGCTCGTTTAATTTTCATAAAATTTTGTCCAAGTATTTACTTTGATCCTTTAACAAAAATATAAAAATTTCAAAAATTTTGAACCAACCGTTTTGTCAGAAAAATTACACTGGTTATATAGCAGTTTGACAAACACCAATTTTGATCATTGAGAAGCTTAATGTTTCCTTTACAACACAACGTAATTAAAACGTTAAGCTGACTTTACAGAGTTATCTCCCTGTAGTGTTAGGTACCACCTTAAAGCAAAAACAGAAGCAAAAATCAAACAGATCGCAAAGATCATTCAATTCTTTTATCGATTCGTATCTCCGAAGCGATCATATCTCAGTTTGGCCTTTCTGTACCATGAATTGATGTCATTTAATATAAATGTAACCGCAGTACATTTGTATAATTGAGAAATAATCGTCAATCGTAAAAGTGTATTCTACTTCTCTTAATTATACAGCAATTCGATACTCGCGGAAGTCTATATATTCAGCATGTTTAAAATTTCATTTATACAAGTACACACCCGTGATATCGCGGGTCCGTGACTGAATTAAAGTATATAACTATGCCGAAGCCTTATTTTAGTAATTATTATTGTCATCTGATAAAGTCATGTCGATTGTAAGATACAAAGTTTTCTCTGCTTTCAAATCTTTCTGTTTGAACTCGTCGACCTGGAACTTATCAATTATTGGTAATATTAATTATTTGGAAAACAAAAGGTCCTGGCTATCCAGGAATGGAGTATTTTTTAATCAACAGCATTGTCC
Organism: Mytilus galloprovincialis; assembly: GCA_037788925.1. Lineage (NCBI taxonomy): Eukaryota > Metazoa > Mollusca > Bivalvia > Mytilida > Mytilidae > Mytilus > Mytilus galloprovincialis. Next base: position 39,623,871 of record CM075338.1, read on the forward strand.
TATATTAGTTATCTTAGAAAGTCTTGCTGATTGATGAATAAAACTACAATAGGGAACACTTTGACAATGATTGAATTTAGTAATGTCAGCCCTTTGATTATGACCCGTGTATATAGCAAAATCCTAAATACACCGTTTGGTGGTGCACCTGTCAAATGCGGAACGTACAGATAAGGTAATAGCTAACAGGTGAATATACTATTGGTATCGGTATCGGATTCGACCCGGAACTTGTTAATTATTGGCATTATTAATTATGTGGAAAACAAAAGGGTCTGGAGTGGTGTAATTTTTAATCTACACCATTGTCCAATATTAGTTATATATAGAGTTGAATTCTTTGATTTGTCGTTTTTACCCGATGACGGCTGACAAATTGAACCTCGTAATTTTAGCATTATAGATATACTACGGATAATATGAAATCGATCTTTTATCCTCTCTTTTATGATGTGGGGGAGAGGGCTCGGATTTTGTAATTGACACAAAATTAAAATGGAAGTATCTGTGTAATTACAGTCTCAGTGTAAAACAATTTTTGTTCTAGATATTTTTTTATCTGCTTAAACACCTCCTTCCCGTTTAGCCCGACTGAGATCGACAGATATATACATATACCAAAACATTTTATCCTCTCTTTTATATGATGTGGGGGAGAGGGCTCGGATTTTGTACTCGACATAAAATTAAAATAGAAATATCTGTGTAATAACAGTCTCAGTGTAAAACAATTTTTGTTCTAGATATTATTTTATTTTCTTAAACACCTCCTTTCCGTTTAGCCCGACTGAGATCGACGGATATATACATATACCAAAACAATAACAACAAAAGAAAAACCCATGTGATCTATTTTTCTACGTTTAATGTTATTTCAAGTAGTCATTTGCTAAATCTATAGACAGTATTACAATCGAAAATCAAAATTTACAATACTGTTGAAATGCTTTCAAGTACTACTCGGTCGCTATACACGACAGACCAACTTGTACATAATAAAATATTAAAATCTATTAAAAATGTTCATTTTATAGATCTAATAAAGAGATTTAAAATGTCAGTAGGGTTTAAAAGCATTACAAATCATATTCAAAAATAGAATTTCTTTGCTTCTCTTCTGTAGACACTTAAATACATCATAGGCAATTCAAAACAGTGAAAGTTTTCCAGCCCAGTTTGACACATTTAATATTATACAATGACGCACTATTTCAAAAGATAATTATGAATGTTCAGCCCCTTATCTGTATCCTTTTAATATAACTTGAGTAAAGATCAAACGAGAGATTTTCATTTAATATTGAGATATATTTGATACTCTTCATTTCAACAAATTAAATTAATAAATTATCTGTGAACTTTAACATTGATCACACAGGTAGAATACTCTTGAAGAAAGAGAGACCTCATACGAGAGTATGGATGGGGTCCATCAATTTTTAATTTCTTTGATTTTTAAATGCATGCAAGACCCGGATGAAAGAAGACACTATGTTGGAAAGCAAGATCAGAATGTACTCGCTACTACAGGAAGCTATAGCTAGGGCAGAATAATGTTCCGTTTTCGTACACAACATTGTATAGTCAATGCTATAATTGTCAATATGAAACTTTCACATACCAATAATACAACATAATGATTTGGTACGTGTCATATTAAGAGGTAACCCACATCGTTTTTTAACTGCTGAAACTTTCATATACCCATAATGCAACACAATGATTTGGAATAAAAGTACGTGTCATATTAAACAGGCAACCCACAACTACATCGTTTTCATGCTAAACTGTTACATTGGTAAATGGTATTTAATTGCCTTCGTGACAACATCACTTTGTTATTGTATGTTAAATGAAAGATACCAGATTAATAAAGTTAATGGTTTCACGGATCATTTTCCAAATGGGACTTTGAAGTTTGAATGTCGCTATCTGTGTTTTAATTGTCATTTGAAATATTGATGTAATGTTCCGGTTTGGATAAAACCATTTAGCAGTTTTACAAACATCAATTTTTAAAATTAATTCCAAAGTGTCGATAAGGCATTACGGCTTTTAACAGCTTGTGGAAGTATTGAACAATCATTGAAGAACTTCAAAACAAAACAATTATGTAAAAAACCATTAATCAATTACAGCAGTTAAAATACTTGGATGCTAATGGGATTATTTTTCTAACAAAATTTGATTTCTGTGTGAGTTTATTTGCTGCAGGTATACTTTGAGTGCTATCTGACATTCTCTAAAATCATGTAAAATTAAACACATGCAGTGTCTGCGGCTAAATACCAAGACCCCCAGTAAGGTACATCTGCCAGTGTGCGCATGTATCAAAATCATTCAAAATTCGTCCTTTACAAGGGACGAAAACATTTTTTGTCGTAATAATAATAAGGTTAGTCCCCCTTCTAACACGAAAAGCTTTATTCATTGTGGAGTTTGTTCAGTGTTGCATTTGAATTATTGTACTGCCAGTCTATAATTCAAGAAATGTTGATATAATTTAATTTTGGATGTAACGCGTCTTCTGATTGGCTGAGGTTATTTTGTTATGAGCCCATAGACATAATTTAGTCATGTAACCGTGACGTCATCAACGTTTTTTCATGGTTTTCTACGGTTTAAAATGAAATTTAGAATTAAATTATCAGAAATGACTGTAATATTTTTTCTGTCTATTCGAAATAACATAAAAAATGTGGTGCACACTGTTAAATAACCCGCTACGCGCGTTATTTAGTGTGCACCAAATTTTTAATGTTATTTCTTCATAGTCAGAAAAAATATTACAGTCATTCCTTAAATATGTTGATATAACGGCCTCACAGCTGAGTTTTCCAATGCACAAATATGACTTAACATCTAAAACAATCCACTAAAACAGATCAGTTTTGAATAATGGAGGAAACCAGAGTGCCCGGAGAGAACCATAGATCTTCGACAGGAAAACTGTCAATCATGGTGAATTAAGATTGAAATTGAAAGCTCCTGAGACGTGCGGGATCGAATTCACAACCTAAGTGTTGACATGCTTGAAAATTTCGTCTCAAGTTTTTTTTTTAGGAATAAACACACTCATACACTCATAAAATCATCATTTCAAAGATATTAGTATTCCAATCTAATTAAAAACCGATCTCTCATCGCTCCCGTTTTCTGATATGTCGCGTGGGAGATCTAACGAAACCGGCTTTGAGGTCACATGTGAGTGAACTAACAGTTATGAATTTATAATGATATGCAAATTAGTTGACGACCTATTAATAAGCCAATCAAAAAAGTTTATGAATTATTTTGACTGACGATTTCGTCGTAAATAAAATGAGTTACATCCCTTAACCTTACGTTAAACTTTCAAGATCGTGGAAGACTCAATTTCATTGGTCGAAAAAGACACACCTACGAGGTCACTCACATGTGACCTCAAAGCGGGTTTCGTTAGATCTCCCACGCGACATATCAGAAACAGGAGCAATGAGAGATCGGTTTTTAATTATCAGAAACAGGAACAATGAGAGATCGGTTTTTAATTAGATTGTTAGTATTCAACCGTCATATTACATTGAGCGACATTTATAAACTATCAAATCTACAATTTATACAACAAAATCACCTGAATTATTAATGACATATCCTGTTCTGTTGGAATGAACAGTTAACTTGAATCGCAAAATTTATTACTAAATTGAAAGCTTATGGGACATCAATATTGCAATTATGAAACAGTAATATATAATATGAAACAGGACATGAAACATTCATATTAATCAGATTTGAACACTGAATATTTCACCACAAAAATAAAATATTTTCGAAAATCAATCAAATATTAATTAATTAGATATAATTTCATTTATCCATAAAACCCATAAATAAATAACAATATATTAAATTTAACAGGAGAAGTAAGTAATAAATTGGAATTTAAATTGAAGTCACTTGTTCTTTTCCCATACCCTTAATTATTCCCTAGTTTGCTCGTCCCGCTATATTCAACACAATATTTTGATTTTTTTTTATACTGTTATCAAAAAGTATGAAAATATTTGTATCCGGATAACGATTTAGGACGTACGTTGTACATATGACTAAGGCTCAACAAAATGAAAAATGCTTGTTTTTCAATTTTAATTTTACAAAGATTTTTTTTAAAAAGAATCTCTTTTACATTTACTGAAACTAACAAAAACTTCCCACCGTCCAAGTGGGATCTAAGCGAAGAAAAAACAGCTTTGACCGAAAGTAATATTCTGGTGTAAAGTCTTACCTTATTGATAGTCTCTTGTGAAAAAATATTACTGGACAGACTCTTTTACAAGTTTATATACATTTTAATATAAGTAAATACATAAATAATGGTCAGAAATATATGTGAAAAATCAAATATCAGGGGTAATAACCTATTAACTCCGCGGACAACGTTTAACGTCATCGTATTATAGTAAAATCCATAGGCAAATATGTGGTGTGTTTATTTGTTTTGATTTAATGGACTTATCCTTTTAAATTTGATCTCTACCCATAGAAAGTGACCCATAGATTATTACGCATGGCTTAAGAGTGATTTAATACATGAATTAGATATAAGTAAATGATTTTTATTATAATAAGTATATTTTGACTTGATAATCTTAATGTTTAGCATAAAAGTATGAACGAAAATACCGAACACCAACTTGAAGGTAAATTAGCAAAAAGAGGGAGTCAATTAAACTAGTCAAAATCAAACTATCGACTGTATCAAGCAACGGAAGGACTACATATGGAACGCAATAGCTGTCTTATGTGTATTTTTTATTATACGAAGGTGCTGTTCTATTATACGATGGTGGTTTTCTATTATACGAAGGTGGTTTTCTATTATACGAAGGTTCTTTTCTTTTATATGAAGGTGCTTTTCTATTATACGATGGTGGTTTTCTATTATACGAAGGTGGTTTTCTATTATACGATGGTGGTTTTCTATTATACGAAGGTGGTTTTCTATTATACGATGGTGGTTTTCTATTATACGAAGGTGGTTTTCTATTATACGATGGTGGTTTCCTATTACGATGTTTGTTTTCTATTATAATAAAATAAAGACACACAAGACAGCTATGGCGTTCCATAACTAAAACCCAACTGTCATATTCATGACATTTATTAGGCATACAAGCTTGTAAAAAAATCATTATAAAAAGTGTTTGGAAAATATTTTGGAAACAGATATCATAAGGTCATTTAAGTAATTTAAATGCAAACAAAGCAATAACCATATTAAGGTAACAGACACAAATAACCAAAATAGACAAACAAAAGACAAAGACAACCAGATTGAACAACACCAAATATTCCTAAATAATTTGATTTAGAAATAAAATGGACCAGTATGATAATCGGTACCTTTATCATTAATGACACCCTTCGTGTTGACCATGTTCTTGTTGAAAAGGTACAATAACTCGTAACGTGCATTACACTGTTCGGCATACGAAACGAAACATATCTTGAATCCAATTTTAATCCATAAATGCAACGCAACATTAATTCGTAGGACGCGATGAAAAATACCATTGAAATATCATTATCTTGATGGTTCCTTTTACATTCGTTTTTAAAGTAAAATAAACGAGTTACTTTTCTCCGTGATGGAACTCAATTGAACATAGACACCACCTGTTATAGCTTATTACAGATATATCGTTAGTAGAACGGACGGGAAAAAAATGCCCAAGTCGAACTTTAAATGGTACACTTTCAATGGCAAAGTTAAACCAGTTGTAGCTCTATGTTTTTCAATGATTGCATACATTTCATAATTTATTGATTGATTGTTGTCTTATTTATGCCCAGTGACAGTTATTTCATGCATGTTCAGCTAGAACAAGGACAATGTACCTGTCATACAACACACGGGTCCTTTAATGGGGGTCAACTGGGATGACAGTGATCGACAGGGGGGGGGGGGGGATTTGGTTTGCCACTGCATGGGAAACAACGAAGCTTTGTACTTTTAAAAATCTAACGGTCAAGCGGACCCCTTAGAATACGGTATTTATACCAGTCAACTCTTTTGGTGAAGAAATAAATAAGAAAAGTGTCTGTCTTACCGTTTGAGGAGAGGCCAGTTCGTTGAACTCGTTCATGTTACTTTCTTTAAAAAGGGAGGTAGATGTCTCCTTCTCCTTATAAAAACCATACACCCATTTTTTACAAAGGTGGTGGTATCCAACTTTATAGAAGTCCACTTTTGTATATATTTCAATTAAAAAAATATCGATAATGAATAACCCCCCTTTTTTAACCCTTATACACCTTTAATGAAACTCATCGTATTAACAAATAAATTTCACGTTACCATTAAAGTTTTGTTTGTCTTGCTATTGTTTTCACTGAGCTAATGCATATAGAATTAGAAAAATAACATTACTCAACACTTAAATATCATAAAACATATTTACGAAACTCGATATATACAAGAACAAAAATTCAGACAACGCTAAAATCACATTCATTTCTAATTATATTTTAAGTTTTATGTTGATCTTGCAATCTTGCACTTACCGTGTATAAAGAGTGCAACACCCAGAATCCTTTAGTGTGAAAAATGAAAGTTATATGATATATAATTCCTATTGTTTACACCTTTAAATTGGTCAGAGTCGCCATCAGAATAAACACATAACAACATAACAGATTTGTTTGATTAATCTAATACTGTATGTGGCTATGTAAATTTATTTTATCAATAAAAATGAAATCGTGAAAATTGAATCATGGCATCTTGTCTTGTCAATAGCAACCCCAAAGAGGTTCACCACAGGAGATAAACAAAATACAATAGAAAAAGTCCGAATTGTCAACAATTGAATTTGAAGATACAAAATAAAGCGGGAAAATAGGAGAGGAAGAGACAAAATAAAGCGGGAAAATAGGAGAGGAAGAGACAAAATAAAGCGGGAAAATAGGAGAGGAAGAGACAAAATAAAGCGGGAAAATAGGAGAGGAAGAGACAAAATGATCGATAGAAGAAACAAGAGGATAATTTTGGAAGAAAAAAAATTATGTTACATATTTATGTGAAAAGAGATTTATTATTTATAAAATGCAACCCCTGCCGAACCCATTATAAATAAGTAATAAATTGGTATTGTTCACTTTAATTGTGTGTTACTGTATTTCTACTTGTTGAAATTAAAAGAACCTTACAATTTCACTGTATAAATGACAATAAAAGTTTAATTCAATGCATACAATATGTCGAATTGAGTTTGCTTGTTTATGCAAATTAATATTTACTAAGTCTCGTTTTATCAATAATTAACCGACTTAAAATTGAACTACATGTTCAATGTAGACTGGTTCTCTCCCATGTAACATACGGGTATCTGAGACACCTTATAACTGTCAGAGCCAAACAGATAAAGGACAGGTAACCAGTCCTATGTTTTTAAATAAGGCAGAATCTCTCCTTTGCAACATACGGATCTTCGATATATGGTACATCTGTCAAAGCCAAACAAATAACCAGGGAACCAGTCTAATGTTTAACGTAGAAACTTTCCACGAATAAATCTTGCAATGGTCGATCTAATTCTATATATTGATGTGTGTTTGATTGTTCTACATTGGCTTGAGTTATAGGGCAGGTTTGTAATCTCACAAAACATGTTTTACCCCGCCGCATATTTGCACCTCTCCCAATTTAGGAGCCCTTGGGGTTTTGTTAGTCTTGTGCGGGTTTTTTTTTAAATTTTAGTTCATTTATATGTTTGGGAGTTTAGTGTAACGTCCATTTTCACTGAACTAGAGAACATTTTATTAAGGGGCCAGCTAAAGCCTCACTCTGGGTGCTGTGTTGAAGACCCATGGTTGACTGTAGGCTGTGTTCTGCCCATTGATCGGGTTGTTGTCTCTTTGACACATTCTCCATCTCCATTCTCAATTTTATCTTATTTAGGCTGAACAATTCTTTGATCGAAAAGAAAGGCAATGAAATTCATTTGGTAAAACTATGAATCAAGAGTTGAAATTTAATCAGAATATCGTAGAGTAGAAAGTATTTTCACATTAAAACACCAACTGAAAACCAAAAAAATCTGTATAGGTTAAACAAAATTATTGAAAAAAAAATGCTACTACATTTTTACTACATTGATAGAAAAGAAAGGATATCGGGCATCCATCCACAATACACCAGCAGAGTTTGCACAGCTAAAAACACAACCAGCAAAAGAACAGCGATTGTATTGCTTTTTTTTTCTTTTTTTTTTTCTTTTTTTTTTTATCTCAAAGTCATAGGAGGCAGTGGCGGATCCAGGGGATGGCGGGTGGGAGTCCGGGGAGTTGGAACCACCCTTTTTCTAGACGATCAATTCCTTTGAATTGGATAATATTAATTGGATCCCCGAGTTTTATTACACTGCATTATTAAATCTCACTCGCAACATTGACATCACATTTTTTTTTTCTCACACAATTCATGATTTATTATTATATAAATTGATTTTTATTTAAAACACACGAAGCATTTTGCGTCTTGAAAACAAAATATTATTCAATCTATGTAAGACATGTGTCAATTTAGCCATTAACCGATATTTAAATTTTGCACTGTAATAATAGAAGTATATATCATATAACTTGAATACTTTAGATATTGATATTTTATTTATGTACTGTAAACGGTATGAATTGATTTTGAAAAGATTTAAAAGGAAAGTTTGAAACATGAGGTAAAAGATCTTTCAACTTCGCAATAAATTAAATGATAACTGTATTAAAAAAAGGGTTAAAGTTTGATTTCGCACTGTAAACACGGCCAACTTGTATATATAGTATAAGGATATAATTATATGTAAAGGGAATTATTTCCGTGTACAGTGTACGACAGAAACCCGTGTACTAATTGGTCAGCAGTGTCCCTGGATGTATAAATACGCAGTTACGTGCAGACTTGAATGAGAATACTACGATTTATCAAACTCCGTACAGTGATCGTTTCCGTTCCGGAACTATTTTCTTTTATTTCATCAAAGTGTAGAGTAGTATGCAGATCGCAGCTGGTACTGCCGGGGAGTTTGACGAATAACGTACCCTTTAGAACCCTTGCAACAACAACGTGGGATTCGTACATTGCCTGTTGCAACATAAAAACGGTGTTGTCCAAAACATTTTGAATTTAGAACAGTTTAGAAGCTTGTAACCAGGGTTTCCGCTGGCGGTCGCAATTTTCGCAATTTGCGAAAAAATAATAATTGTGGCGATAAAAATTAGTAATTTGCGAAAAAATAATAATTGTGGCGATAAAAATTAGTAATTTGCGAAAGAATTTGGAGAAAGAAATATATATCACGATTTATTTTCCCTCATCTTGTTTATTTACTTTTTTCGAGTTTACGAGACAATACTCGGAATTCACCTTGACCTCATTAAGATTTGGACAGAAATCAATAATCAGCTGATTGCATTTTATAGCTATCGACAACAACTTGAAAGGAATAATTAATAAAGGTGTTGATTGAATTGTTTGACAAAAAGACATGGTTAAATGGCTTCCTCTAAATGTCACATACAGAATATATTTACCACTTTGCGACGCACCTGTATGAAGCAAGTTACAAGTTGTAACTCACTGTTAGTAACTGAATGTTGAAACCAACAAACAAGGACGAAAAACTAAACCAAGACATGGATAAAACAGAGCTATTAACGAGGAAAATTCCTTAATTCAAACTAATTTCGATATTTTGTAACACCATATTCATGTATTTTCTTACCAATGCCAAATATAAGGTAAAAACCCAAGTAAACCTTTTCCTGCCATTTCAATAAAATCTCGAACAGGCCCGGAGTTCCATAACCTATCAAAGTTTTTAGCTTATTTTGTCCCTTAACTGAAAATAATGCTCTTCGGAATTAAAATATCAATTCAACATAAAAGTCTAGACATTCACGTACCCTACATATATGTAAAAACAAATCAAAATGTACAGGACGGTTTATGTTGTAATTACATAGAAAGTGATCAGTATTCAATTGAAAACATATCGGAATAAATAAATATGTCAATTTTATCCAAGCGAGAAAAAAGACATTAAGTACCCTGTATGATCTACATACATTATCCATATTTATAGCACATCAGTTCGCATACTAATATAAAATCTGCATATATCTGAAAGACAAACAGCAGATAAAACTCCCAGGTGACTTTCCAATATAGATTCTCTGCTTGTCACTTTTACGCTTGAAAAATAAATCTTATTTATATTGGTCTATTTAAAACTATGCCACGACATAGGCAACTGTGACACGTTTAACTCCTCTGAGAGCAGTAATAGAAAATCTGAAAATAACCCTATGTCATGGTAGCTTTTATATTATTTGATAACATCTGCATGTTACAATTTAATTGCCAAAAAAAAAAAAAAAACAGTATGGAATTCGGCGTATCTACATTTGATAACAAGATTAAAGAAAATCAGATACTTAAAATAGTACAATTTACATTTCGAATCCTTTTATAACTAACTATGCCGTATGGGGTTTACTCCTTGTTGAAAGCCGTATACGGTGACCTATACAACGTAGTTGTCATTTGATCTCTTGTGGAGAGCTGTCTCATTGGAAATCATGCATCATCTTCTTATTTTTATAACAGAAGGAGTATGGGAAACATCATCCAGAATATTAGATATTACAAGCCGTATAAAAATCTCCACGAAATTCATGGTGTAATTAGATATCGGCATCTCGTGTATACGGTTTGGAATCATAACTTTTTAGGCATACAGTTTTAAAATGTGAATATGATACAACTCTAAAAGAGATAACTTTTAGAGTTGTATCATTTTCTTATCCCAGACATAGATTACCTTAGTCGTATTTGGCACAATTTTTTTTAGAATTTTGGATCCTCAATGCTCTTCAACGTTGTACTTGTTTGGCTTTATAAATATTTTGATATGAGCGTCACTGATGAGTCTTATGTAGACGAAACGCGCGTCTGGCGTAATAAATTATAATCATGGTATACCTTTGATAACTATTAACAATACACTAGTATCTGGAAGATGGCTAATTTTCTTTAATTCATTAGGCCTTAACATTTTCTAATGTTTTAAATAAACTCAATGCCACTACTGATGGACGTTTCGTCCCCGAGGGTATCACCAGCCCAGTAGTCAGACCTTCGGTGTTGACATGAATATCAATTATAGGGTTACTTAAAAAAATAACTGTTTGCAAAAGTCGGAATTAATTTATTCGAAATATTAAGGATGTTCTTATCCCAGGTATAGATTATCTAGCCGTATATTGCACAACTTTGTGGTGGAATTTTGAGTCCTCAATGCTCTTCAACTTTATACATTTGTACTTATTTGATTTTATAACTATTTTGACCTGAGTATCACTGATGAGTGGTATATGTAGACGAAACGCACGTCTTGCGTATCAAATTATTTCTTTGATGTCTATTATCATCAAAATATTCTCATTCTCATTATTTTCGCCAATACGTTTTGCGTATCAAATTTTGTTTATGTCTATTATCATCAAAATATTCTCGTTCTCATTATTTTCGCCAATACGTCTTGCGTATCAAATTTTGTTTATGTCTATTATCATCAAAATATTCTCATTCTCATTATTTTCGCCAATGAGTATTCACTACTATTTAATTCTTTGTTAAGTTGGTCCATTGTGTTGTGTCTGCTGCTCATATCCTTAAACTAAGAACCTACAGAAAATTTAAAGTAAAGTAAGAACTAGAAAAGTACCTTTTATTGAATTAAGATAAAAATGTTACAAAAAATATGCTAAAATAAGAATAAGTAATAGTATTCTGGCTGTTGAATGCGGTAGATACAACAAACCAGCTTTAGAAAATAGAATATGTCCTTTATGCCATAAAAAGGTGGAAGATGAATTCCATTTTATCATAACATGTTCAGAAATTAATAAAACTAGGATCAAAATGTTTAATGAAATTACTAGTATTAGTATTGTCCCCAGTTTTAATTCAGTGAGTGAGGAAAACAAGTTTGATTTTATATTTTCCTGCGAAGAATGTGATATTTTACTTTCATTGTTAACTATATAAGTGAAATGTATAATGAGAGAAACAATTATAATGTCAATACATGAACTGTGTAATTGATGGCTCAACTTATAATGTTATTTATAAGCATAATATTTGAATTGACAATTTTAAAGAGGAGGCATGCTGTCGAAAATAATATTATAAGTAATATTAATAATCTATATTTTTTTTCTTTCAATGCTACATGTTTGTAGTGTTTAATGTCTATCGTTTTGTAATTAATATGCCTGTCTGTCTGTCTGTCTGTTTGTATGTTTTTGTTTTGTTTTTTAGTAACAATCTGTTTGTATGTTTTTGTTTTGTATTTTAGTAACAATCCTATTGTTTTGATTTTAGACTGATAAAAGTCTTATTCTTATCCAGGCCTTCATTCACAGTTGACAAATCGTCAGAGGGGAACAGCAGGGTCATTCTCAGAGCTTAACTATCCACATATAGGCCGTTTGTGTGTTACTTTAACGCCATTAAAGATCAATCTAGTTCACCGTTGAATTGACATAAAGAAGATAAAAGACATAAATTTCAACATGTAAATACAGGTCAAAGAGGAAACAAACTGTTTGTGATATCTGATATAAGGGTCATGATGGGGGATTCCTCATTTCTTTTCTCTTCATAAATGTTGCCCATTATTATATATTCTTTATATTTTAAGAACCCATTCATTGGCGGATCCAGGAGGGGGGGGGGGATGGAACCCCTTTTTTTGGCCGATCAATGCATTTGAATGTGAGCATATAGCTGGAAACCCCCCCTATTTACTCTGGGTTGGGAACCCCCCTTTTTAAAATGTCTGGATCCGCCCCTGCCATTATCCAAAGGGACTCGGTTAGCAGATAAAAGTTCTATTTATCAGTGTTCTTTCTGACATTGCAACTAAACATGCAATGATTGTTTTGAAGTAATTTGCGTTCGATATTTATGGAGGATTCTAAATCTTCAGTGCATGTATACGGATACGGAAAGGAAACTGCACATTGCTAGAAAACAAAGAAATGGCAACGTTGAAATATTTATAATGTATACACATAGATAGGAATTATATAAAAAAAAAAAAAGATTTCAAAAACATTGATAAACAAAAAATATCTGCTAGCCGATTCCCTATGCATTATCATTCTCTATTTTTCTAACGGTTGTTCTCTTTTCTCTATTTTTACCCTTTATTCATTCACCACTTTGTTCCTATTATTCTCTATCATGCAAACCCCACCAAGACCATCTTATTTATACAAGTTGGAAATCGGTGTTTGATTAAAAGATGAAAGAAATCTTACACAGGTGAAAAGGGTAAACAAAGCTAGCAGTTATTCTACAAAGCTAAAATATGCACTTGTCACGGCAAATTGACACTTTAAATTTATAGTTTATAGGTATTTACATTTATAGTGTTAATAAAGAACAAAGGGGGTCGTTAATGTTTTTATAAGTACTTAATGCAAAAAATATAAAATAATATATAGTGTTGTGTAAATAAATTTTACATTATTTGCATTTTATGTGTATATTTTTGGTTTATTTTTGTCAGTTTTATTATTATATATTGACTAGAATCTTTTAAGGTTGTATATGTGGGTATATTTTTCGTAGGTATGTGAAGTACTTTTTCTAAGTAACAGTCTATTACTTAAAGTCCTTATTCCGAAATAAATTGAATATAAAATTGTAATAAAAGCCTATAAGTACTTCACCACAATATGACAACTTTTCTTGTCTACCAATAAAAATAAATTAAAATTTTACAAGACAAATCTACCTTTAAAAGTATATTAAAATTTTACAATACTTTATAAATCTGATTTAAAGTAGTCTGTGCAAAATTTGGTTCAATGCAAAAGATAATTCGATATTTTCATCTAAAGATGTCCGCTGCTCCTTGTTGTTTGATTTTTTTCCACTGGTTTTATTCATGTAGTGTCATTTTATATTTTGCCCGTTGGCTATGTGATAGGTTTATTTTTTTCGCTGCAAGGGATAAAAAGTTGTGTTCTATTACCGATTACGAAATTGTGGTCCGTAAGTGTCACCTCGCAGGAAATTCTAAATAATTGAATATTTGGAGTAAATTTTTTGGGAGGGGGCAGGGGAGTCCCATGACAATGGTTTGTAGTTTAGACGATTTAATCAAGTATTGGTCTCAGTTCAAGAATGAGCAAAATTCATATTGTAGAGTATAGTCACATATAACAGCCTTGACATGGTACATGTTTAGATCAAACATTTTATAACACATTATTAGCTAATATCTTTTGATTGATTTCATGAGTATGCATTAATCACCATCATTATACATGTCGGATCACGTGGTCTAATATGTTACATTGCCATTTAAGACGGAAACAGATTATATAGTGGTTTAATGAAATATTAATGCGCCGGGGATAGTAACGTGAAGTAAACATTTATTTCAAATCGTAATTTAAATTCAAATTATTTTTCCTGATCGTCTGCTCCGTTAATAGTGTGATGTAATCCCGTTATGTCTATGAAACTTAAATTTTATAATTACTTATTTGCATAAAAGAGCAAGATATTTATAACTATAATCTACACGTAACAACACTGGTATTGCATTTTTGTTTATCAAATCCATATTATGTTGGTTTCTTAGACACAGATGTGCATTTGGTAGGTATAAATGTATATGATACAGTCATAATAACATTTTCCAATTACTTGTTTGGCATAAAAGAGTTAGATATGTACAAATATTACATTGTATCTTCAAGTACCAACACTTGTACTGCATTTTTGTATTTGAATAAACATTATACTTGTCTCTTAGACACAGATGTTCATTTGGTAGGTATAATGTATATGATAATGTCTCAAGTTTGGATATAAATAAATTGAGCCTAAAAAGAGGGATATCATAACAGTCTTAAAATCATTTGGCTCACAGAAACCTAGATTTACATGATTCATCTGTTTTAATTTTTCATTGTCGATTGATTGATTGATTGTTGTTTGCTTAACGTCCAGTGGCAAATATTTCATGCATATTCAGGACGAGAATAAGTTCACAATAAATACTATAGGTAGGTCTTGAAATAATAGAGGCCATCTGGGATGATGGTCGGGGAAATTTGGACTGCCACTGGAAAATGAGGGCATATTGGATAGGGACAGAAATTTAGCCTTGCAACAGGCCACCTACGGACCCCTCAAAGAGTTGTTGCAAGGGTTCTTAACGTGCAAAGAGCGTGACACTCTCCTTACACGAGGCATCAGATTTAACGTCCCCAATCTGACCGGACGTGACTGCGAACTTGATACATCCCGCACAGCCAAACGGACGCCTCACCTCGGCAAGCGTTTTAATGCCGGTCGGAAAAAGACCAAGTGACCATATTTCTATTCCCCAGTCACCCTTGGGGGGTTTTCATTGTCGATAACAAAGCAAGAGAGACAGCACTGAACGTACCCAAGGCCGGATCCTGTTAATTTTAAAGAGAGTGTTCCCAACCCAGGATTAAGAATTGGTTCCAACCAATTGTCCTCATTCAAATGCGTTGATCGTTAACACGGGAGTTCCCAACCTCTGACACATCTCCCTGGACCAGCCACTACTTCTCTCCTTTCTCTGCCGACTACCCAACGATTCTTTTCCTTTTTCAGTTTTTTTAGCATAGAAATAATCGACCCTTCTAACTACCTGCTTTTTTTATTTTTATTATTTTATTATTTTATAGTTCTATATTCTAGTTAGGGGCTAGTTTGAAAATCATACAAACGTAAACGACATACACAACTGAAAAAAAAGTTCGATCTTATCCATCGGCTTTGCTTTCATCCGTGTCTCATAGAGGCTTCCTAAATATATACACCATCGAAAGTGCGTTATGTAAATGCAGGATTGATAGATTGTCTGATATCTGTCATTCATAGAAAAGAATTAACAGTTTACGGTTCTGATTCAAATGGTTTAAAGTATATTTCAACTTTTTATAGTAGAAAATCAAAGTGATTTGTTATTGTTTTTCATCAACAAAACTTAAAAAATAGAAAAGAAAAGAAATAAGATGAAAAATATCAGTAAATACTAAAAATGTAAACAACACCCACCCCTAACCTCTCTAACTAATGTAAATGCGATAATGGTGTATACTTTTAACTCGAAATTGTTGTACAGTTTTAACAAAAACAATAGAACTCGACTGTCAATTAATTAAAAATTGACAATTTTTTGGGATTTAAATGTATCCCTTTTAAACTTGCTTCATGAATATAAAACAATAAACCATGCTTAATTTTCTAATTGAAAAATGAAATGGAAATTAATAAATGTAAACAACATACCATTTATGAAATAAATACCAAACAGTAAAAAAAAGCATAAATTTAATCCTGTTATAGAAAAAAATTATTCATATAAAATAACAATATGAAACTCGACATACCTTGTATCCTGTTTACATGCAGCAGTTACAATAAACTTTTAACTATTGATATATACAGTGAAGGCAATACACGAATTAAATACCACAAACGATCACAGATTTCAATAACTGACGCATTGAGGCGTGACACGAGTGAAAAATGAAAGTATTTTCATACAACTTAGTTTACAATCAATCAAAGGTTTGATTTAAACGTTCTAGTGCGAATAGATATGTGGCAATGATAAGTTTATTTATAAATATTCTTTAACAAATTTTGTTACCTTTTATTATTTTTCATTGAACGTAATGTTGTAATGCATGTATTCATACGATTTTATTAAAAATAAATAAACTGCAATATACATAAAGGTGGTAGTATTTGCATTCCAGAATACTTAGGTTAATGTATCTAAACAGTGTAATTGGACAAAAAATACAGTATCAACTGAACATACTTTCCCAAACTGAGGGATGAATCAGATGTAGAAAAATATGAATTAATTTTACATACAGATGAAAATGAATTTTTAAAATTTTTTTTAATTTTGTATTCACTGCACCATAAAAGACCTAAAAATACTAGTGGCCTTAGGTTTTTAAAAATAGCAAAAAAAGTAAACGGTCATGATACATATTCAAATTCATGCTGAATAGTAAAATGAAAGTACTTTAGTTAATTGTGAATGTAGAATTTTTTGCAGTGTTAGAAAGTGGTGAAAATTCTAAAAAGGCTATCATTATCCCTTATGGGCCAGGAAATACTACCGTGCCACCTTAAACAATGCATTGTAGATAATTTATAACTTCTGTATATAGATGAGGGTGTTGGTGGGGTTTACAGGGTAGATAATTTATAAACTTCTGTATATAGATGAGGGTGTTGGTGGGGTTTACAGGGTAGATAATTTATAAACTTCTGTATATAGATGAGGGTGTTGGTGGGGTTTACAGGGTAGATAATTTATAAACTTCTGTATGTAGATGAGGGTGTTGGTGGGGTTTACAGGGTAGATAATTTATAAACTTCTGTATGTAGATGAGGGTGTTGGTGGGATTTACAGGGTAGATAATTTATAAACTTCTGTATATAGATGAGGGTGTTGGTGGGGTTTACAGGGTAGATAATTTATAAACTTCTGTATATAGATGAGGGTGTTGGTGGGATTTACTGCATAGAGAATAATAGGCAAACAAATAAATATTATAGAAAAATTGGGCAAAAAAATAAAGAATCGAGAATAAATGGGTTTTAAAATATAAAGAATATATGCAAACATTAAGAATGCCGGAAAATTATATTTAATACAGAAAAGAACAATGTCTGAAAAGCAGTTGACAAAAAAATAAAGATTATAGAAATGGAGGACCCCATCCACGTCTCTTAAATGATGATTTTTGCACAAGAAGGAGTCTGTCATATCCTTTTTTAAGGTCGTCTCTTTGGTTTATGTTTGTGCGACTTTGAACGTACAGTCACATCCAATCTGCAAAAAAATGTGTTTTTTACATACAAAATTATACTGTTTTGAGACTTGGAGGTTATACATGCATGTTCAGTAAAAGGAAATAAGGACTACTCATAAATTGTTCATGTAGTGACAGTTTTACCAGGTTTTATAGCAAAAACACATTATGTGTGGACTTTTTTAAAATTCTAAACGTGAATATACTCCTTGCAGATATGTTCGAATAGGTACGCGCTAAACTCATCAACACCAGGATTTTTTGAAAATAAGTTCCGATCTGGTACACCTTACACAGTTCACTACATATTAGGGGCATTCATGGGGTAATGGCTCTCACCTGATAAACCCCAAAAAATGTTCAAGAAATGATTTACTTCTTAATTCTAAATTGAATTGTCTTGCTTATACTTTCATTTATTTTTGCTTTATTAACGTCCAGTGGCAAATATTTTATATATAATATGAATGGTATATTCCCGATGAAAACCAACGGCAAATTTTTAACAACTTCTTCTTCGGTAGTTTGATAGTAAAACAAGTAACATATTAGTGGCTTTTTGATTTACACACATTTGTTCTATTCAGTGAATGGAAATTTAAACGAACTTCACAAAGTATGTCAAGCCTCGTTAATTCTTTTTTATGCACTTATCAAATATCAGTTTAATTGATTTGTTCTTTAATAAATAAAGGAAAAGTAGTGATATGGTGTGTAACTTCAAGGCATTAGACCTTTATTCAAATTAGCAACAACTTAAAACAAAGGAACAACACAGATCCTTTATTGCTTTCGACATATTAAAGTCGAAGTACTCAAGTTGTTAAACGATACCAACTATGCATCTGAACCAGAACAAGACACCCCTTAAAAAACAAGATCTAAAACAAATATGAATTTGTGTTTTTTCTTTAAAAAAATTGTGTGTAAAGGCTGCAACATCGAAAACACCAACCATTGACCGAATATCGAACGACATGTGTATCTTCTATGCTCTGACGTGACAGCCTATCGTATTTTTTAAAAGTTTTATTTTAAGGTTAAACGTAACAGCTCGACAGTTCATCTTTTATCAAATTGTTTGCAGCCATTGATTCGGCTCGACAGTTCATCTTATATCGAACAGACAACGGCACGATACAGTAAATCTTAACAGAATATTAAGATAGTAGTATAAATAGTTGAGAGACAACCGTAGTCACACCTGCTTCACTTATCAGTCACCAAATATTTCTTATCAAAAGTGTTTAGAATTTCTCATTATCATATTAAATACCTAATTACACCTTATATAAGAAAGCAAGATTTTGATTGGTTGATAGCCAGTGTATTTTTCGCATATTCTAATATGTTTTCCTCATTTCAAACGAATTTGCCTGTTTTTCACCACTGCCGGTGAATTTGCCTCAAATACCATGGTATTTGTCATTTTGGATATTCCTTTTTTACCCTCGCGAGCAGCTTCCCGCCAAAAGATTTCGGATATGACGTTACATAATGAAAGCGAGCTAACGCGTATTAGAACATGTATAATTCCCGCGGTTCTATGATAATATCCACTTATACCCTAAATTATGCATAAACATGTTTATGAATTGCAGCTTGATAGTATTTATCTGCACATGTACAGAGAGTTTCAATCCAAATCTATTCGGTGTAATTAAACAGATATATCATGTTATGGAGGGGTATTTGCGAAAAATACCAGTCTTGGGACAGAATTTCAATCGTTTTCACAGTCCCTTGACTGGTATTTTTCGCAAATACCCCTCCATAACATGATATATCTGTTCAAAAGTCAACGCCAATCTCCATTTAGAATGCTATCTTAATCTCTTGTGAATAATAATATTTACAACCTTTTCTGCTATAAAGCGATTAATATTTTGATCATGTGTAATAAATAATGATCCTTAGAAGTTACTTTGATCAAAAGATATTCGGTCAAATTGAATGATCGAATTTTACTTATCTTGGTTAAATGTTTTGTGTTAAATACTTATGAACTGTATTGGTATTGGGTATGGTATTTACTGCGGAACCATTGATACTGTGATACTGTTTGAAAAAGTCGACTTTTGACTTCGGTATTTAGTTTTTCGACAGGCTACATACTGTCTGGTATAGGATATTCTGGAACTCGGTCAAGTAAGAGAAACTCAAAGAAGTTAATTAAGCCTAACAATCTGCACAATTTTTGTTATAAAAAGAAGTGTTCTGTGATTTTGTCGTATATAAAAAAAACAGTAGTATCTTCACAATTTGAAACGATTGGAATCTTGATTTGGCGTGTCGTAAAATTATTTACTGCGGAGTCAAAAGTCAGTAGTATGAAAATGAACTATTTATCAGAGACAGCAAAATATAGCCTATCAAATTATTCAAAAGACAACAAAAACCGTATTTCAATTAGTTCAGACAACCAATGACTAGTTTCGGACAAGAACTATTAGTTACATAATTATTAAGACGTCTATCAACACCGGACAGCGTACACGCCGCCAAAAACAACATTCCTACCCATTGCCATAAAAAAAAAAACTAAATTTGAACTTGTGGTCTGTAAATAGAACCATTTCAAAATTGAAATGTCACTTTTTAAAGCAATTTCTCGTGGGGCAACTGATTTTGTAGGAGTTCAACTCTACGTACAACAGTAAATGATACATGTATCTCTTCGTTAAAGTATTCACCACAGCATAGCATTCTCTGACTTTCAATATTTTGATTAGTTTAATAAGAAAATTGTGATTTAGAAATGTACATACCTTTTGAAGCGGTGACAATTACTCCACTCAAGCACAACCGGAAAATCCTCTCGCGGTTTTCATTGCAGAACCAAATGTTCTGCGTGTGTAGATTACCAGCCGTGTGTATAGGTCGATAGTTCTTTCTTGTGTCTGTTTGTTTTGTACACACAACGTTGTCAATATATATATATATATATTGTTTTATTAAAGTGCAGCCTGCAATAACATTATAATACAATTATGAAACATATTTTTGTCAGCCAGCCTTCATAGGCTTATGATGCACAGTACTATTAAAATTCCCATAGTTATCTGTTATAATTATCAAATATCAATTTAAATGTACAATAAATAAGTAGTTATTTTTTTCTCTTTAATGTTTGTGTTCTAATATCAGAAATGTTAGTGATACATTTGACACTATTTTAACACCGGCACTAAGTAAAAATTTAAATTTATCCATGTCAGTCATGTTATCAAAATTACAGTTATATATAATCTCCATAAACATGCGATTTCTCTGTAACGAATAGGTAGGACAATGTAATAAAAAGTGTTTTTCGTCTTCTACGCTTCCAGTTCTGCAAACTTTACAAAGTCGTCTATCAGCTGGGACTCCCCGGTAACGCCCTTTCTCGATTTCAAGGAGGAAAACACCACATCTGTCTTGCAATTGCTGATCTTTCATGGCGTGAAATGCCTGGTTTTAGGTACGGCTGAACACTGTATGTGGTGTTCAAGTCTCTATACGTGCGGAGTTTTGGCATAGCTTCTACGGCCTTTTCCCATGTGATCTGGTACTTTTGCATTAGCATGTCTTTTGCAAAATTACAAATAAACTTGGCACTAAGTCCAACCGTACATTTCGAGTTAAATAAAGTATCAAGTCCACTTTCATTCATAATTGATTTTATATTGTTGTATCACGTATCCTTATGATTTCGTGAAAAACTACAGTCCAAAGCATATATCCGTGATGGTAATCTTTCCGAGTGAATATTTACAATACGACACCAAAGCTTTATCGTCTGACAATGATTTCGGATAGAGACTGGAATCCATGCCATTTCACCTGTCATTCCCGGTATCGGTGTAAATTTTCTGACTCCTAAGAAAGATCGTATAGCCCTATTTTGCAGTTTGTCTAGTCCTTCATACACCTTAAACCCCCATACTCCAGCACAGTAGGTCATAATTAGGACGACTGTACTTTCAAAAAGTTTAGTATACGTATCATAATCAAATCCATCTGTACTGTAATATTTCGAAACAAGGGAACCCAAAGCACGACTGCTACCAGTAATCAACTCGTTTACACTGATGTTGTAGTTTAATGTTTCTGACACTGTAAGACCTAGGTAGCGGTACTGTGAAGTATAGTCAACTATTTTGTCGCCAATTTTAAACACAAATTCGCTTCGTGCAACTGTAGCTTTCCTTACGTGTAGTACTTTAGTTTTGTCAATATTCACATATAAGCGCCATCGTCTCGACCAGTTGTTTAACGTGTCTAGTTGTGTTTGTAGGCTCGCGGCAGAGCTAGAAATGAAAACTATGTCATCGGCATATAGCAACGTAATGGAATTTGATGGGACTGTCATACAAGTGAGAGGTTTTGCTAGCTTTAAAACCAGGTTCGTTCCACAATTTTCTACATAAGAAAATGTTTGTACCAAGTAACGAATATGGTACTTATTATCCATTTGTTTGATGTATTTGGGCTTTTGATTTTGACATTTGATTAGGGACTTTCTTTTTGTAATTTCCATATAAGTTCTTTATGTTTGCAGTTTTACTTTTCTCTCCCGCTTCCTCCACAAAAATGACAGTTCGTCATTTACTCTATTTTCACACACATAGTTTAAACTCGGTAAATAATTATATTACGATTCATTTATTTCAAACACTGAATAATTGTTAATAAAAACTACGAATTAATATTGATTTTAGGTACAATAAAACTGCTTCATTGTGAAATTCATCATTGTTGATAGTTATGTAACGCCATTGTTAATGTGTCAAATTTTACATATCTATGGTAGATCGCACTTAATTACTTCAGTGCACCAATTTAAACATCACTTGCTATTAATATTATCATAAAAGGAATCAACTTCACATCAAAAATGAAAAACTAAAGTTTGTGAAGAGACTTTTGTGACGTTTCTAATTTTATTGTAAGTTCTTATAAATAAACTGAAAGTGAAACAGCTAAAGTTGGCAATAATTCGGATTTATGATGTTTATTTACCGACATAGCTAAATATCGAAAAAAACATATCTATGGCAGTTATTATACTGAAGATACATAAAGCTGAATGGAAATATGAAAATGCAAACTTAATTATATACGTGTGAAATTAAAACCAATACTAATCGACCGTCACGAGATAGCCACTAGTGCTTAAAAAGAGAGGCGAAAAATACCAGAGGGACAGTCGAACTCATAAATCGAAAATAAACTGACAACATAATGGCTAAAAAATAAAAATACAAACAGACAAGTAGTAGTACAACATAGAAAGTTAGAGACTAAGCAGCACGAACCCCACCAAAAACTGTGGGTGATCTCAGGTGCTCCGGAAGGGCAAGCAGATCCTTTAAATTGTGTTAAACACTAATCAATCAATCACATTCACTAATCTAGGATTTCTTAAATTCAGTGACGGAGTTTTACAAGATTATTCTTGGTTACGATTTTAAAAGAGCGTTTTGAGTACGGATATATAAATATAAAAGTGTACACGTTGACATGTTGTTAATAATTCACTGATAAATATATCAGCGGCAGTGAAAGGATCTTCGGGTTATACATGTTATACCAAAATTTAATTTAATAAATTTGAATGTTTTATTTCTGTCAGATGCATTGTGTTAAAATATTTGTTCACCTCTCAAACAATTATTTATTTTAAGACATCAATATTTACTGACATTTCAAAATATTTTAATTTCATATGATTAAAATTCTAATGTAGTCAGTTTTTATTAAAACTAATAAGAACATACATTTAAAACGTGACAACTTGCAAGTAAATAAACCATTAAATATTTTGTTCGTCATTTTATTTAATCAAAACAAATATAAACAAATTTAAACAACATTTAAATTTAATAGAAAATGTAAACAAACATAAATTATACCTAATATGAATATAACTAAAATCAAACAGAGCGTATCACGCATAACTACACGGCTACTTTTGCATTGATACTATTTTTGAGGTACAAAAAGTTAACATAAACTATTAAAATAGTACACTGTGTGTACCACTTCAATACTATTATTACTCAGAAATGAATTTTTACTGCATGTTACAGGAAACATTTGTATAGTTTCAATGAGGAGTAGGTACAACGCTTGTTCTTTCAAAATAAATAATTGTACTTTTCAGTACAATTTTTATTTCTACTACATGTAACACAATAAAGGCATACAATTTCATTATCAAATTTGACGTACAATTGAAGTAGTTAACACTCATTGTACTAGAAAATGTACAGTTTCAGTCTTTTGAAGTTATAATACTATAAATGAACAAAGGCAAAAGTGCCTAATGATGTACTTAATATGTGATCTTTAAGAAGCATCGTAACTTGTCAGACCAGCGTACACATTCCTGTTTATTTATTAACCTGTATCGTTTTTGTCTGAAAACGTGACGCGTTAAAAGTCGACACAAAGCGACGAGTAAATGCTCAGAACTCTTTTGAAAATAGACAAACTTACAATTTTCAGTTTTAATTGAATAAAGCAATAAAAAATGATTATAAATGGATTCAACTTATTTGTCAGGTGAAATCAGCAAAACAGCAATGTGTCATTTTATTTTACGCAAAGAGTCCATTACAGCATATCAAGTCTTTTGTTGGTTAACTTATTGGTCACCATGCAGTTTTGATGAATATATATATATAGTATAATACGCATATTCGGAACTATAATCTAAAACGATGGATGAAATACTGAAGTACAATTGTAGGTATTATAAGATTTATTCCGCAAACATTATTAAAAATTAAGGCTGTATGAAATACAACAATTATGCAATGAAAATTAAAACACTATAGTATAACATACTACATCTTACCGTATAAGTAACTGCTCACGAGGTACAAAAAAATTAAGAACTGAGAGTAAAATTCCGAAGATAAAAAATCTTTTAAAATGACAAGTGCGGGATATATAAAAGTTTTGTAATTTTTTGACTATACTCGTGCAGTTCCGAATGCACAACATTCAGGTTGTACAAGCTTTAAGAAAAACCAGGATTATTTCTTTACATTTCCAAATGTATTTAGTTTAGACCACGCATATAATCCATTGATAAAAGGGAAATAAGTGAGAAAAAATTTAAAAGAAATAAATGTCATTGATTTGCAAACTATCCCACATTTTGTTTTTCAATTTACACGTAAATAGAGAATAAGTACTAATCTTTATTGTCCTTGTGTGTGTGATGATACTTTTTAAAAGGTATTTTTTCTACAGCGCTATAATAGTACCGTTTTCTTAGCATATCATTAATGCCATCTGCAGTCGATTGGTTCAGTGCACAATGTTAATATCGAAGAAAAAAAAACACATCGCACAATAAAGAAAATGTGAGTAAAACGTAAATGTATTTTCTATATATACACTAAACAATTAAAAGGAAATGCTTTCAAAGGTTAAAAACTAAATGTTCACATTACATGCATATCTTAAAATCTTTATTTCTTTATTCGCAGCCAATGTAGCATAACAAATAAACAATAGATATAGTAAGATGTGGTATGAGTGCCAATAAGACAACTCTATATCCAAGTCACAATTTGTAAAAGTAGGTCAAGGTACAGTCTTCAACAAGGAGCCTTGGCTCACTCCGAACCTCAAGCTATAGCGGTCCTCATTAAATTCCTAGTGTAAAATCATTAAAACGGGAAAACCATCGATCTAACCTATATAAAAAATGAGAAACGAGAAACACTTATGAGCCACGACAACTACTGAACATCAAGTTCATAAATCTAATTGATCAAAGCAGAAAAAAACATTCGTTTTTTTTAGCTCACCTGATCTGAAAGGTCAAGTTAGCTTTTCTCATCACTTGGTGTCCGTCGACGTCGTCGTCTATTAACTTTTACAAAAATCTTCTCATCTTAAACTCTGACACTAAAGCATTTAGAGCAAAATTGATATAGTAAAAATGTTTATCAGGATAAGAGCCTCTAGTTTTTGTACTTACGAACTTGATCTCATCATTTTTATTTACCAAACTACAACTCATGATATGTGATTTGTTGATGAGAAATCATTAATCCATTGATTAATTGATCTCGATCTTGGTTCAGGGAGATAACTCTTTAAATCAGTATTGCGCTTGAAAAAGTCAAGTGTCATCAATGTATTTTAAGCCTTTACCTGAAACAGATTGAACCTAGAAGTTTAAAATATATTTATGAAAATGGTTGACACAAACGTACTGATGATTTTAAGGGTTATTTCCCTTGTCCCAGATCTTCAACGGTTTCGGTACTTATACATCTTCGGATTTCAAATTTTTGGCTTTGAACGTTCCCGTGAAGGTAAATCCAGAAAAGCGATTCGGACTTTATAAATTGTTAAACGTGTTGTTTTCAATTACTTCCTCCAGTTGCAAAAATGTCACGATTATTGAGGACTAGTATCTTAAATGAATAATATATATTGACATTGTAGATTTTTCAATATTTACCAATAAGGCTGAATTAAGAGTTACAACGAAGATTCTTATATATAGAAAATATGTGTATTGCCTCAATAACACCAAGGATTTTGTAAATTAAAAAAAGGCAGGTTTAAAAGATAAATTACTATACTGCATAAAAATGTCAGTTATGATTGATAGTTGATTTCGTGGTTCACCTGTACTCACAAAATCCACGAAAATTGGTATACAACGAAAAATAATGAACCCACAGTATTCAAATCAGTCAGGGTACTCGGTGTTGGTATAAGGAGTCGCAGTACTGTATCAGTAGCCAGTCAACATAGACTCCAATCTTAATTGACTTGATTTTCCTATCTGGACATTCCGGCTTCCTCCATAAATAAAACTTTCCGCCACGAAATAGCATGTTGAAAGTGGAGTTTTAAAAACAACATTAAAATAAATCAAATCATTTATTTTTCATGTCTACTTTTGACATCAAGTTGAACTTACCTATACATTTTGTTATCGTTTACTATCAATAATTCCTAACTTGTATCTGTTCAAATAAGGTTCTTATCACATATTTCTACTTATGCATTAAACCGAATAAGTTACAGAAAGAACTTCCTGTTATGTTTTTCTCTCTACACAATGGAGTCGCAGAGTTTTTTTCTGATGAAATGCATATTTGTAACTGTATTTTATGTCTTATATGCTGTTGTGGCCATGGCGTTTAAAGGAGATCATATTCTATTCAATGGTATGGATTTCACTTACTGATTTTATTTTTATTTTTCGGTAAAATCGGAAATTTATACCATGTTTTTTTACCCATTTTCAATAGAGATACACGTGTAGCTCTAACCTTGTTTTCTAAATTAAGTGAAATTATTTTTTTCTGATCATGTGAAATTCGTCATTATGTTTTCAAATTGTTGTTGAGATTTTTTTGTCTAACATTAAAGTCCCTCAAAATATATAAACAATTGTGACCTATTCCTTGACAGCGTAAGATATATTTTCGGAAGCACGTGACCATATAAACCAATGAGACACACGAAAAAAGAAATGATTGTGACCTATTCCTTGGTTTGACATTGTAAACAAATATTTCTTTTCCATTGCAAATACTTTAAAAAAGCACAACTGATTGGATTCTTGGGAAACACGTCACTAAACAAACCAAAGTGATACAAAAATAAAATGAAATCATATATAATGATATAAACGATCATGGTTTATTCTTTGTTATTAGATTGTAAACTGAAGTTCGTTTTCCGATGCAAATACTTTGAAAATAGCGTAAATGGCGTGATGACGTTATTTGCTACCAATATAAATTGCAATTCTGTTAAAATTGTAAAAAAGTTTGTTTTTTTAAATTTAAAATACGTGGAATATTTGAAATATAGGTGATACTTTAGTTTAGTAAAAGATGCACCTCGTGACGTATGTTTCTAGTATATACTTTTATGTGTTTAATAGTTGTAGATTATTTGTCTCAAATTGCTTTTATTCTTTTTGAGTTATCATTACCAATATCTTTTGTTTGTTAAAGGTGAAATGATAATAGAAATATTGTCAGGTCGACAAAACTGTGACATTTCAATCAATGGACAAGAGTTCGAAGAATTTAGAAGGCCACATGGTTGCAACTATGACTCCCATCTTTATGACGCTAGTGCCAATCGTAAGAAATATTTTGCATAATAACATTGTGATTACTATTATCTAGATCGTTATTTGTTATTCATACAATAAAAACACATATGATTTTATTTCGAAACCTTATCACATTTGTAGGTAAACGGATTCTACTTTGGCAATAACAGACCAACAGTTATGTGGAATACTGCTGTCACTTTTTAAACATGTTAAATATTACAATTACAATTTTCCTAGGACTTTTAAATTAAGTGCTAGTACGTTTAGCTATGAAGTCAAACAAGATATCGGATAAATATATGTCTACATAAATGATATTCGTTTGATTGATACTTGAGTTTATCATAAAAAGGCTACATCTTGGTTAGAGCAAACTCAAATATTTTAACAAAAGACAAGTTTCTAAAAATCAGTCTTTTAATTTACTAAAACATTAAAATGTTTAATTTAGTTTGAATTTGTTTAATTGTATACTTGCAATCACAAGGAAACTATTCTGATTGATTTTCATTTTTATAAATACTCATGTGTTTCATCAAAGGTACACGGATTATAATTTAAAACGACAGACGCGCGTTTCGTCTTTATAAGTCTCATCAGACGCTCAGATCAAAATAGTTAAAAAGCCAAACAAGTACAAAATTAAAGAGCATTTAGGACCCGAAATTTCAAAAAGTTGTGCCAAATACGGCTAAGGTTATCTATGCCTGGGATAAGAGCATCCTTAGTTTTTCTTTCGAAAAATTCAAAGTTTTGTAATAGGAAATTTATCAAGATGACCATACATAATTCACATTCATGTCAACACCGAATTACTGACTACTTGGCTGGTGATAGAAATACAATTGAGAATGGAAATGGAAAATGTGTCAAAGCGACAACAACCCGATTAAAGACTAGTATTGTTTGCTATGAACGCCACGAGTTGTTATACTACACAATACATGTATTTCCGTAAATGCCTCTTCATTATCATCACTTGTACATTCGTTATTACTAATACAAAATCATCAACATGGAAATCGTCTTTGTATATGCCACAAATCAACGAGTTGCTTACTGAACGTTTTCTTTTTTTCAAGGTGAAATAATTGAACAAACTCTATCCGATCGACTTAACTGTGGCATGTTAAAGAATCTAGCTGGAAAATCTGACGTGCATATTTCCTATTTGCTCCCCCCTGATGATTTAGATAAAAATGACGTTATAAACCTTTTGGAAAACAAGTTTTACAATCATAATTACGTATATGATATGAAATCAAACATAACACCTTTTGAATTTAGTTTCCCTACAGCATGTCCAATAAACGTCAACAATTGTGGTAAGTTTAAAGCTACGGATGATAACTGCACGAAGATATCGGACAACAATTTAACTAGCATTAAGATAACAGGATCAGATGTTTTAAAGGACAAACAATTACCACTACCCTGTTCGCTATGGAAAAACATACGTCGTCAATCTAAATGGTACTTGGAAAGACCTACAAACGTTTCTATTATTGTTAAAGTAAACAACATTTCAGTATATAAATGCATTTTTAAAAACGATCAGTTCTACGAATGTGCAATAACATCAAAATTGTCATTATTCGAATACACATCGATGAGGTGCATGCAAGAAGACGGAACAATACAAAATGTATTCGAATTCAATAATAATAACAAGATCGAATGCAAGAAAACGTCACACGTGGTTTTGTACATGTTTATTTCTTATTGTGTATTCACCGTTATCATAGGTGTATGCACTTGCCGAAAATCAAGATTATCTTACGCAATTGTACATAAATTAAAATCATTCAGCAAAAAAGGATATAAGCGGCAAGTTTATACATTCGACGCTTTTATTTCATATAGCCATTCTGACATTGCTTGGGTTCTTAAGTTTTACCAAAAAATGCAAAGCTTAGGAAATAACATGTCCTTTGACGAAAAAGATTTCATTGTTGGATCCTTTGTATCAGATAATATATATCATGCTTTCAATGAAAGTCGGAAAGTTATTTTTATCGTAACAGAACACTTTCTTCAAAGCAAGTGGGGCGAGTTCGAACTAGAAGTCGCTCGTACATATGCGTTAGAAAATGGAAGACATAACATGATTATTGTTGTGTTAAAGGATGATGTTAGTTTTAATAGAATGCCAAACGTTTTGAAGGATATATGGTACAAAACAACCTGTATCAAATGGTTTACTAGTAAAGACAAACAAGACGATGTTAACAACGAACACGAAAACAAATGTTTCAGGAAAGTCCACAAGGCAATATCTGTAGACTATTGAATATCATATGTAGCACACAAGATATAAAATATATATGGTTGATATAAAAAAATAATAAAGATCTAGTGATTCGAACTTTTTATAAACAAAAATCATGAATAACAAATCGTAACGAAAGAAAACGATATAAGACAGTAGGTTTCATGCAAGTTTATGTGTACAACTGAAATTGTATTTAAATGTCTTTCCGATGTATCGCAAGTATGGTCTAGCTTGCTTTACTACTTTATATTAAAATTTATTCGTAAGTGAATTAATTATGACCAATCATATATCTATGTATCAGTTACCATCTTTTGTATAACAATAACACTGTTCATTTTACTGTTCCATTCAAATGGGTTTTCTTGAACAAAATGTTCCAAATACATATGAAAGGAGGATTTTATCAAACGACACAAAAAGATATCAAGTACTCGTAAGACTCTGTACTTGCAATGAACACAAGGTTTAATGAATTAAAATAGCATATTTTATCTGTTCGCTTGCATATTGATAACTATCATCACCTTATCACGATATCATTGGAATAAGAAGTATTGTAAAGAACGAAAAAGAAAAGCATCACCTTAATTTTAAAATTCACGCTTTTATATATTTGGTACTAAAACACAAAATCATATCATTTCATATTTGTCAAAGGAGAGAGTTCACGAAGGGTTAAAGTTGGCCCTACATTTTTAATGTTTTTGTAATCGGGCCAAACAATTACGAATTTTAATTAGAAGTACTTGTGATAATACTGGTAAGACTCAAATGTAATTTCTTTGCGCCTTCATTATTGTCAATTTAATGGAATACGTTGCAACTGTCTAACAATTGAGAGGGTTAGCTAACTACAAAACCGAATTTAATGCACCGTTTTCTTATATGGAAATAACTATCCAATTTCTGAATACGACAGTTGTTTTCCATTCATTAGATGTGTTTGAGCTTTTTATTTTGCAATTTCATAATCGACGTTTCATTATGAATTTTCTTCGGGAGTTTTTTGTTGTTCTACTTTTATAATCGTATACAATAAAGATTGTTGAGAATCCCTTCCATAGTTCAAGGAAATCTTGTGTGGAGACTAAGACTATAGGTGTATATGGTTTTAGACATAACTATACTTCAGGTTTGGTAGCGGTAGATATTTATTGTTTTGTTCAAACTAACACTTCAAATACTTTGTAAGTATTTCGATATGAAAATGGTAAAAATGTGGTTTAAAATGTTATTTAAGCGTCAAATGATAGCTTGTAGTACGCTGATTCCGAAAATATATGGTTTCTAAACAATATTTTTTTAAATAAGGGAGATAATGTGTTACGTCCCGTTTGAAAAAAAGGTTACTTTCGGTTTATTCAACTATATAATTGACACCGATTTCAAAAATATATGGTTCTTTATACTTTTACATTAAAAGAGTACCAAAAACTAGCTGCGTCCAGTTTACACAAGGTCACCTCCGGTTCCCTTTTCAAGGTCAAATGGCTTGCAATTGAGTGCAAAAAGTCCTATGGCTCTATCATGTATACATATTAGGTAAAACAGATAGAACGTCAATTTAACCGATGACCTTGAGCTCAATTTCAAGGTCATCAACCAAAGACCTCAAATCAAAAGATCCTAGGTCTTAATTATATTTGGTTCGTGAGTTATACCACCATATGCATATTTTTAAATTAAGAAAGGAGAAAACTCTAATTTGACGTAACCTAACCCATTAAACCAATATGCATGTGTTACGACACATCGAAACTATCAATTTTGTACAAATATGTTGTCGATATCTTGTATCGTTTTTGAAAAGTAGTGAAAAAAAGCCAAAATCCAAATATAAAAATAACATTGATATTTGACCTGGACACTATTTTCTTTTATATTGACCAAGGACCTAAAATCAAAACACCCTAGGTCTCTATCACTTATTGTTTACCAATTAACAGTGTTTGGGGAGATAACTCTTACATTAAAAAGGTTTCGGCTTAACAGGGTAAGTTTCAAAGTCGAAATAACTGTTTGATATCATTCGCAAAAAATCTAAGCGACATCTTGCGAAACAAAAAAAGCACCGTCCGAAAAAAGTGGGGGAAGAAAAAATAATTAATAATAATAATCAGAAGAAAAACAATAGGTATTTCAACAGAAAAGTGGAAAAAACCTAAATATAAGTATACTCTTCTTTTTGTTGTCCTATCCTTATCAACGGCATGTACTGTTAGGTACAATTTATTGCTTCTTTTTCAACCTATTATTTAATCAAAGATTTAATCTGTCAAACGTAAACACACAACTTCCTATTAAATTTAAAAATTTATTGAAGATCAATAAACTCATGCATTTTTATGAACTTCTGTATATAGATGAGGGTGTTGGTGGGGTTTACAGGGTAGATAATTTATAAACTTCTGTATATAGATGAGGGTGTTGGTGGGGTTTACAGGGTAGATAATTTATAAACTTCTGTATATAGATGAGGGTGTTGGTGGGGTTTACAGGGTAGATAATTTATAAACTTCTGTATATAGATGAGGGTGTTGGTGGGGTTTACAGGGTCGATAATTTATAAACTTCTGTATATAGATGAGGGTGTTGGTGGGGTTTACAGGGTAGATCATTTATAAACTTCTGTATATAGATGAGGGTGTTGGTGGGGTTTACATGGTAGATAATAATAGGCAAACAAATAAATATAGAAAAATTGGGCAAAAAAACTAATGAGTAGAGAATAATTGGGTGCTGAATCTAAAGCATAACTTCAAACATTAAAGAATTGGGGAAAATAAAATGAATACAGAAATTTTTTTTCTAGAATGCAGTTGACAAAGAATACAGAAAAGAAGGACCCCATCCATATTCCCTGAATGATTTTTGCACAAGAAGGAGTCTGTCTACCTTTTTTTAAGGGTTATCTCTTTTGTTTTATGTTCGTGCGCCTTTTAATATACAGTAACATCCGATCTGAGATGTGTTTTATAATTCCGAAATGCTGGAGACGAAAATGGATGTTTTGAGAACTTGAGGTTTAATATGCCGTAAATTAAGTTAGGACTACATTGGTTAATCGCAAATTGTTCAAGTATTGATAGTGTTACGAGATTTTAAGAAACATCCTAATATATGGAGTTTTGTTTTTATTCCGAATGTGAATATGCTCCTTGCAAATGTGTACGAATATTTACTCTCCAAAACTCATCAGCATCAGGTTTTTGGAAACTAAAGTTTCTATCTGGTACACCTTATATATTTGATTTACTGTAAAGGGTATTCATTTGGTTATGGTTCTCATCTGATAAACAGAAGAAAAAAAAAAGAAATGATTCACTTCTTTATAAATATAATAATGAATTCTCTTGAATGTTCCTTCATTTATTTTTGCTTGCTTAACGTCCAGTGGCAAACATTTTAGACACGAGCCTAGGCTTAGTGTTGAAGACCATACCTTGACTTATAATGATTTAGTTTTATAAATTGTGGCTTGGACGGAGAGTTGTCTCATTGGCACTCATACCACATCTTCCTATATCTATATAATTTGAATGGTATTCTCGATGAAAACCAAAGTCCACATGTGAATTAATTTTTTACAACTTCTCCATTGCTAGTTTCATAGTAAAACAAGTAACATATTAGTGGTCATTTGATTTACACACACTTGTTCTTTTCAATGAATGGATATTTAAACATACTTCACAAAGTATTTCAAGCCTAGTTAATTTCACTAAATGCACTTATCAAATATCAGTTTAATTAATTTGCTCTTAAAACAACAAAAAGAAAAGTAGTGATATGGTGTGTAACTTCATGACATTAAACCTTTATTCCAATTAGCAACAACTTAAAACAAAGGAAAAACACAGATCCTTTATTGCTTTCGACATATTAAAGTCGAAGTAATCAAGTTGTTAAACGATACCAACTATGAACCCCTAAAAACAAGATCTAAAATGAATATGAATTTGTGTTTTTCTTTAAAACAAATGTGTGTAAAGGCTACAACATCGAAAACACCAACCATTGACCGAATATCGAACGACATGTGTATCTTCTATGCTCTCACATGACAGCCTATCGTATTTTAAGTTTTATTTTAAGGTTAAACGGAACAGCTCGACAGTTCCATCTTTTATCAAATTTGTTTGCAGACATTGATTCGGCTCGACAGTTCATCTTATATCAAATTGTTTACAGACATTGATTCGGCTCGATAGTTCATTTTATATCAAATTGTTTGCAGACATTGATTCGGCTCGACAGTTCATCTTATATCAAATTGTTTGCAGACATTGATTCGGCTCGACAGTTCATCTTATATCGAACATCTTAATACGCGATTCTAATATGACGTCCTTAATACGCTTTGTAAACAAAGCCGTGTTCTAATGAGCACAACATATATTTACCCTGCTCGTATTTTTTAAACTTATCAAATATGAAATGTAATGTACAGACTCCTCGGGGAGGAAACGGGAACAGCTAAATATTTTTTAACGCTCAGTGTAAAATATCGACACATATAATGCCTACCCATGTTAAAATGAGCATAGAGCATGACATGAAGGAATTATTTCTTGAACAGACAACGGCACGATACAGTAAATCTTAACAGAATATTAAGATAGTAGTATAAATAGGTAAGAGACAACCGTAGTCACACCTGCTTCACTTATCAGTCACCAAATATATCTTATCAAAAGTGTTTAGAATTTCTCATTATCATATTAAATACCAAAGTCAACGCCAATCTCCATTTAGAATACTATCTTAATCTCTTGTGAATAATAATATTTACAACCTTTTCTTCTATAAAGCGATTAGTATTTTGATCATGTGTAATAAATAATGATCCGTAGAAGTTACTTTGATCAAAAGATATTCGGTCAAATTGAATGATCGAATTTTACTTATCTTGGTTAAATGTTTTGTGTTAAATACTTTATGAACTGTATTGGTATTGGGTATGGTATTTACTGCGGAACCATTGATACTGTGATACTGTTTGAAAAAGTCGAATTTTGACTTTGGTATTTAGTTTTTCGACAGGCTACATACTGTCTGGTATAGGATATTCTGGAACTCGGTCAAGTAAGAGAAACTCAAAGAAGTTAATTAAGCCTAACAATCTGCACAATTTTTGTTATAAAAAGAAGTGTTCTGTGATTTTGTCGTGTATAAAAAAAAACAGTAGTATCTTCACAATTTGAAACGATTGGAATCTTGATTTGGCGTGTCGTAAAATTATTTACTGCGGAGTCAAAAGTCAGTAGTATGAAAATGAACTATTTATCAGAGACAGCAAAATATAGCCTATCAAATTATTCAAAAGACAACAAAAATCGTATTTCAATTAGTTCAGACAACCAATGACTAGTTTCGGACAAGAACTATTAGTTACATAATTATTAAGACGTCTATCAACACCGGACAGCGTACACGCCGCCAAAAACAACATTCATACCCATTGCCATAAAAAAAAAACTAAATTTGAACTTGTGGTCTGTAAATAGAACCATTTCAAAATTGAAATGTCACTTTTCTAAGCAATTTCTCGTGGGGCAACTGATTTTGTAGGAGTTCAACTCTACGTACAACAGTAAATGATACATGTATCTCTTCGTTAAAGTATTCACCACAGCATTCTCTGACTTTCAATATTTTGATTAGTTTAATAAGAAAATTGTGATTTAGAAATGTACATACCTTTTGAAGCGGTGACAATTACTCCACTCAAGCACAACCGGAAAATCCTCTCACGGTTTTCATTGCAGAACCAAATGTTCTGCGTGTGTAGATTACCAGCCGTGTGTATAGGTCGATAGTTCTTTCTTATGTCTGTTTGTTTTGTACACACAACGTTGTCAATATATATATATATATATATATATATATATATATATATATATATATATATATATATATATATATATATTGTTTTATTAAAGTGCAGCCTGCACTAACATTATAATACAATTATGAAACATATTTTTGTCAGCCAGCCTTCATAGGCTTATGATGCACAGTACTGTTAAAATTCCCATAGTTATCTGTTATAATTATCAAATATCAATTTAAATGTACAATAAATAAGTAGTTATTTTTTTCTCATTAATGTTTGTGTTCTAATATCAGAAATGTTAGTGATAAATTTGACACTATTTTAACACCGGCACTAAGTAAAAATTTAAATTTATCCATGTCAGTCATGTTATCAAAATTACAGTTATATACATCTCCATAAACATGCGATTTCTCTGTAACGAATAGGTAGGACAATGTAATAAAAAGTGTTTTTCGTCTTCTACGCTTCCAGTTCTGCAAACTTTACAAAGTCGTCTATCAGCTGGAATTCCCCGGTAACGCCCTTTCTCGATTTCAAGGAGGAAAACACCACATCTGTCTTGCAATTGCTGATCTTTCATGGCGTGAAATGCCTGGTTTTAGGTACGGCTGAACACTGTATGTGGTGTTCAAGTCTCTATACGTGCGGAGTTTTGGCATAGCTTCTACGGCCTTTTCCCATGTGATCTGGTACTTTTGCATTAGCATGTCTTTTGCAAAATTACAAATAAACTTGGCACTAAGTCCAACCGTACATTTCGAGTTAAATAAAGTATCAAGTCCACTTTCATTCATAATTGATTTTATATTGTTGTATCACGTATCCTTATGATTTCGTGAAAAACTACAGTCCAAAGCATATATCCGTGATGGTAATCTTTCCGAGTGAATATTTACAATACGACACCAAAGCTTTATCATCTGACAATGATTTCGGATAGAGACTGGAATCCATGCCATTTCACCTGTCATTCCCAGTATCGGTGTAAACTTTCTGACTCCTAAGAAAGATCGTATAGCCCTATTTTGCAGTTTGTCTAGTCCTTCATACACCTTAAACCCCCATACTTCAGCACAGTAGGTCATAATTAGGGCGACTGTACTTTCAAAAAGTTTAGTATACGTATCATAATCAAATCCATCTGTACTGTAATATTTCGAAACAAGGGAACCCAAAGCACGACTGCTACCAGTAATCAACTCGTTTACACTGATGTTGTAGTTTAATGTTTCTGACACTGTAAGACCTAGGTAGCGGTACTGTGAAGTATAGTCAACTATTTTG
Source organism: Mytilus galloprovincialis (assembly GCA_037788925.1). Taxonomy (NCBI): domain Eukaryota; kingdom Metazoa; phylum Mollusca; class Bivalvia; order Mytilida; family Mytilidae; genus Mytilus; species Mytilus galloprovincialis. The sequence continues at coordinate 39,661,293 of CM075338.1, forward strand.
TCGCCAATTTTAAACACAAATTCGCTTCGTGCAACTGTAGCTTTCCTTACGTGTAGTACTTTAGTTTTGTCAATATTCACATTTAAGCGCCATCGTCTCGACCAGTTGTTCAACGTGTATAGTTGTGTTTGTAGGCTCGCGGCAGAGCTAGAAATGAAAACTATGTCATCGGCATATAGCAACGTAATGGAATTTGATGGGACTGTCATACAAGTGAGAGGTTTTGCTAGCTTTAAAACCAGGTTCGTTCCACAATTTTCTACATAAGAAAATGTTTGTACCAAGTAACGAATATGGTACTTATTATCCATTTGTTTGATGTATTTGGGCTTTTGATTTTGACATTTGATTAGGGACTTTCTTTTTATAATTTCCATAGAAGTTCTTTATGTTTGCTGTTTTACTTTTCTCTCCCGCTTCCTCCACAAAAATGACAGTTCGTCATTTACTCTATTTTCACACACATAGTTTAAACTCGGTAAATAATTATATTACGATTCATTTATTCCAAACACTGAATAATTGTTAATAAAAACTACGAATTAATATTGATTTTAGGTACAATAAAACTGCTTCATTGTGAAATTCATCATTGTTGATAGTTATGTAACGCCATTGTTAATGTGTCAAATTTTACATATCTATGGTAGATCGCACTTAATTACTTCAGTGCACCAATTTAAACATCACTTGCCATTTATTTTATCATAAAAGGAATCAACTTCACATCAAAAATGAAAAACTAAAGTTTGTGAAGAGACTTTCGTGACGTTTCTAATTTTATTGTAAGTTCTTATAAGGTTATAGTACGTGTATATCTATAAATAAATTGAAAGTGAAACAGCTAAAGTTGGCAATAATTCGGATTTATGATTTTTATTTACCGACATAGCTAAATATCGAAAAAACATATCTGTGGCAGTTATTATACTCAAGATACATAAAGCTGAATGGAAATATGAAAATGCAAACTTAATTATATACGTGTGAAATTAAAACCAATACTAATCGACCGTCACGAGATAGCCACTAGTGCTTAAAAAGAGAGGCGAAAAATACCAGAGGGACAGTCGAACTCATAAATCGAAAATAAACTGACAACATAATGGCTAAAAAATAAAAATACAAACAGACAAGTAGTAGTACAACATAGAAAGTTAGAGACTAAGCAGCACGAGCCCCACCAAAAACTGTGGGTGATCTCAGGTGCTCCGGAAGGGCAAGCAGATCCTTTAAATTGTGTTAAACACTAATCAATCAATCACATTCACTAATCTAGGATTTCTTAAATTCAGTGACGGAGTTTTACAAGATATTCTTGGTTACGATTTTAAAAGAGCGTTTTGAGTACGGATATATAAAAATAAAAGTGTACACGTTGAAATGTTGTTAATAATTCACTGATAAATACATCAGCGGCAGTGAAAGGATCTTCGGGTTATACATGTTATACCAAAATTTAATTTAATAAATTTGAATGTTTTATTTCTGTCAGATGCATTGTGTTAAAATATTTGTTCACCTCTCAAACAATTATTTATTTTAAGACATCAATATTTACTGACATTTCAAAATATTTTAATTTCATATGATTAAAATTCTAATGTAGTCAGTTTTTAATTAAACTAAAAGAATATACATTTAAAACGTGACAACTTGCAAGTAAATAAACCATTAAATATTTTGTTCGTCATTTTATTTAATCAAAACAAATATAAACAAATTTAAACAACATTTAAATTTAATAGAAAATGTAAACAAACATAAATTATACCTAATATGAATATAACTAAAATCAAACAGAGCGTATCACGCATAACTACACGGCTACTTTTGCATTGATACTATTTTTGAGGTACAAGAAGTTAACATAAACTATTAAAATAGTACACTGTCTGTACCACTTCAATACTAGTATTACTCAGAAATGAATTTTTACTGCTTGTTACAGGAAACATTTGTATAGTTTCAATGAGTAGGTACAACGCTTGTTCTTTCAAAATAAATAATTGTACTTTTCAGTACAATTTTTATTTCTACTAACACAATAAAGGCATACAATTTCATTATCAAATTTGACGTACAATTGAAGTAGTTAACACTCATTGTACTAGAAAATGTACAGTTTCAGTCTTTTGAAGTTATAATACTATAAATGAACAAAGGCAAAAGTGCCTAATGATGTACCTAATATGTGATCTTTAAGAAGCATCGTAACTTGTCAGACCAGCGTACACATTCCTGTTTATTTATTAACCTGTATCGTTTTTGTCTGAAAACGTGACGCGTTAAAAGTCGGCACAAAGCGACGAGTAAATGCCCCGAACTCTTTTAAAAATAGACAACCTTACAATTTTCAGTTTTAATTGAATAAAGCAATGAAAAATGATTATAAATGGATTCAACTTACTTGTCAGGTGAGATCAGCAAAACAGCAATGTGTCATTTTATTTTACGCAAAGAGTCCATTACAGCATATCAAGTCTTTTGTTGGTTAACTTATTGGTCACCATGCAGTTTTGATGAATATATATATAGTATAAGGGAGCTACCATTTGATTTTTAGGGGAATAGACTGAAAAATAAAAAGGCAGGACAGAGATTACAAATAAAAAAAAAGGCAGGACACCATTTTTCATCCTAGCCCCCCCCCCCCCCCCCCCCCAATAAAAATCAAATGGTGGCCCCCTAATACGCATATTCGGAACTATAATAAACGGTGGATGAACTACTGAGGTACAATTGTAGATATTATAAGATTTATTCCGCAAACATTATTAAAAAGTAAGTCTGTATGAAATACAACAATGATACAATGAAAATTAAAACACTATAGTATAACATACCACATCTTACCGTATAAGTAACTGCTCACAAGGTACAAAAAAATTGAGAACTGAGAGTAAAATTCCGAAGATAAAAAATCTTTTAAAATGACAAGTGCGGGATATATAAAAGTTTTGTAATTTTTTGGCTATACTCGTGCAGTTCCGAATGAACAACCTTCAAGTTGTACAAGCTTTAAGAAAACCCAGGATTATTTCATTACGTTTCCAAATGTATTTAGTTAGACCACGCATATAATCCATTGATAAAAGGGAAATAAGTGAGAAAAAATTTAAAAGAAATAAATGTCATTGATTTGCAAACTATCCCACATTTTGTTTTTCAATTTACACGTAAATAGAGAATAAGTACTAATCTATATTGTCCTTGTGTGTGTGATGATACTTTTTAATAGGTATTTTTCTACAGCGCTATAATAGTACCGTTTTCTTAGCATATCATTAATGCCATCTGCAGTCGATTGGTTCAGTGCACAATGTTAATATCGAAAAAAAAACACATCGCACAATAAAGAAAATGTGAGTAAAACGTAAATGTATTTTTCTATATATACACTAAACAATTAAAAGGAAATGCTTTCAAAGGTTAAAAACTAAATGTTCACATTACATGCAGATCTTAAAATCTTTATTTCTTTACTCGCAGCCAATGTAGCATAACAAATAAACAATAGATATAGTAAGATGTAGTATGAGTGCCAATAAGACAACTCTATATCCAAGTCACAATTTATAAAAGTAAAACATCATAGGTAAAGGTACAGTCTTTAACAAGGAGCCTTGGCTCACTCCGAACAGCAAGCTATAACGGTCCTCATTAAATTCCTAGTGTAAAATCATTAAAACGGGAAAACCATCGATCTAATCTATATAAAAAATGAGAAACGAGAAACACTTATGAGCCACGACAACTACTGAACATCAAGTTCATAAATCTAATTGATCAAAGCAGAAATAAACATTCGTTATTTTAGCTCACCTGACCTGAAAGGTCAAGTTAGCTTTTCTCATCACTTGGTGTCCGTCGGCGTCGTCGTCTATTAACTTTTACAAAAATCTTCTCCTCTTAAACTACTGGGCCCAATTTAACCAAACTTTGCCACAATCATGACTAGGGTATGTAGTTTAAAAAATGTGTCCAATGACCAAGACTACCAACCAAGATGGCCGCCATGGCTAAAAATAGAACATAGGGGTAAAATGCAGTTTTTGGCCTTTATCTCTGACACTAAAGCATTTAGAGCAAAATTGATATAGTAAAAATGTTTATCAGGATAAGAGCCTCTAGTTTTTGTACTTACGAACTTGATCTCATCATTTTTATTTACCAAACTACAACTCATGATATGTGATTTGTTGATGAGAAATCATTGATCAGATGATTAATTGATCTCGACCTTGGTTGGTTAAATTAGTATTGCGCTTGAAAAAGTCAAGTGTCATCAATGTATTTTAAGCCTTTACCTGAAACAGATTGAACCTAGAAGTTTAAAATATATTTATGAAAATGGTTGACACAAACGTACTGATGATTTTAAGGGTTATTTCCCTTGTCCCAGATCTTCAACGGTTTCGGTACTGATACATCTTCGGATTTCAAATTTTTGGCTTTGAGCGTTCCCGTGAAGGTAAATCCAGAAAAGCAATTCGGACTTTATAAATTATCAAATGTGTTGTTTTCAATTACTTCCTCCAGTTGCAAAAATGTCACGATTATTGAGGACTAGTATCTTAAATGAATAATATATATTGACATTGTAGATTTTTCAATATTCACCAATAAGGCTGAATTAAGAGTTACAACGAAGATTCTTATATATAGAAAATATGTGTATTGCGTCAATAACACCAAGGATTTTGTAAATTAAAAAAAGGCAGGTTTAAAAGATAAATTACTATACTGCATAAAAATGTCAGTTATGATTGATAGTTGATTTTGTGGTTCACCTGTACTCACAAAATCCACGAAAATTGGTATACAACGAAAAATAATGAACCCACAGTATTCAAATCAGTCAGGGGACTCGGTGGTGGTATAAGGAGTCGCAGTACTGTATCAGTAGCCAGTCAACATAGACTCCAATCTTAATTGACTTGATTTTCCTATCTGGACACGAAATAGCATGTTGAAAGTGGAGTTTTAAAAACAATATTAAAATAAATCAAATCATTTATTTTTCATGTCTACTTTTGACATCAAGTTGAACTTACCTATACATTTTGTTATCGTTTACAATCAATAATTCCTAACTTGTATCTGTTCAAATAAGGTTCTTATCACATATTTCTACTTATGCATTAAACCGAATAAGTTACAGAAAGAACTTCCTGTTATGTTTTTCTCTCTACACAATGGAGTCGCAGAGTTTTTTTCTGATGAAATGCATATTTGTAACTGTATTTTATGTCTTATATGCTGTTGTGGCCATGGCGTTTAAAGGAGATCATATTCTATTCAATGGTATGGATTTCACTTACTGATTTTTATTTTTATTTTTTGGTAAAATCGGAAATTTATACCATGTTTTTTTACCCATTTTCCAATAGAGATACACGTGTAGCTCTAACCTTGTTTTCTAAATTAAGTGAAATTATTTTTTTCTGATCATGTGAAATTCGTCATTATGTTTTCAAATTGTTGTTGAGATTTTTTTGTCTAACATTAAAGTCCCTGAAAATATATAAACAATTGTGACCTATTCCTTGACAGCGTAAGATATATTTTCGGAAGCACGTGACCATATAAACCAATGACACACACGAAAAAAGAAATGGTTGTGACCTATTCCTTGGTTTGACATTGTAAACAAATATTTCTTTTCCATTGCAAATACTTTAAATAAGCACAACTGATTGGATTCTTGGGAAACACGTCACTAAACAAACCAAAGTGATCCAAAATAAAATGAAATCATATATAATGATATAAACGATCATGGTTTATTCTTTGTTATTACATTGTAAACTGAAGTTCGTTTTCCGATGCAAATACTTTGAAAATAGCGTAAATGGCGTGACGACTTTACTTGCAACCAACTGAAATTACAAATCTGTTAAAATTGTAACGGGGAGCTTTTTTTTTAATTTAAAATTCGTGGATTATTTGAAATAAAGGTGACACTTTAGTTAAGTACAAGATGCACCTCTTGACGTATGTTTCTAGTATATACATTTGGATGTTTAATAATTGTAGATTATTTGTCTCAAATTGCTTTTATTCTTTTTGAGTTATCATTACCAATATCTTTTGTTTGTTAAAGGTGAAATGATAATAGAAATATTGTCAGGTCGACAAAACTGTGACATTTCAATGAATGGACAAGAGTTCGAAGAATTTAGAAGGCCACATGGTTGCAACTATGACTCCCATCTTCATGACGCTAGTGCCAATCGTAAGAAATATTTTGCATAATAACATTGTGATTACTATTATCTAGATCGTTATTCATACAATAAAAACACATATGATTTTATTTCGAAACCTTATCACATTTGTAGGTAAACGGATTCTACTTTGGCAATAACAGACCAACAGTTATGTGGAATACTGCTGTCACTTTTTAAACATGTTAAATATTACAATAAATTATTACAATTTTCCTAGGACTTTTAAATTAGTTGCTAGTACGTTTAGCTATAAAGTCAAACAAGATATCGGATAAATATATGTCTACATAAATGATATTCGTTTGATTGATACTTGAGTTTATCATAAAAAGGCTACATCTTGGTTAGAGCAAACTCAAATATTTTAACAAAAGACAAGTTTCTAAAAATCAGTCGTTTAATTTACTAAAACATTAAAATGTTTAATTTAGTTTGAATTTGTTTAATTGTATACTTGCAATCACAAGGAAACTATTCTGATTGATTTTCATTTTTATAAATACTCATGTGTTTCATCAAAGGTACAAGGATTATAATTTAAAACGACAGACGCGCGTTTCGTCTTCATAAGTCTCATCAGACGCTCAGATCAAAATAGTTAAAAAGCCAAACAAGTACAAAATTTAAGAGCATTTAGGACCCGAAATTTCAAAAAGTTGTGCCAAATACGGCTAAGGTTATCTATGCCTGGGATAAGAGCATCCTTAGTTTTTCTTTCGAAAAATTCAAAGTTTTGTAATAGGAAATTTATCAAGATGACCATACATAATTCACATTCATGTCAACACCGAATTACTGACTACTTGGCTGGTGATAGAAATACAATTGAGAATGGAAATGGAAAATGTGTCAAAGCGACAACAACCCGATTAAAGACTAGTATTGTTTGCTATGAACGCCACGAGTTGTTATACTACACAATACATGTATTTCCGTAAATGCCTCTTCATTATCATCACTTTAACATTCGTTATTACTAATACAAAATCATCAACATGGAAATCGTCTTTGTATATGCCACAAATCAACGAGTTGCTTACTGAACGTTTTCTTTTTTTCAAGGTGAAATAATTGAACAAACTCTATCCGATCGACTTAACTGTGGCATGTTAAAGAATCTAGCTGGAAAATCTGACGTGCAAATTTCCTATTTGCTCCCCCCTGATGATTTAGATAAAAATGACGTTATAAACCTTTTGGGAAACAAGTTTTACAATCATAATTACGTATATGATATGAAATCAAACATAACACCTTTTGAATTTAGTTTCCCTACAGCATGTCCAATAAACGTCAACAATTGTGGTAAGTTTAAAGCTACGGATGATAACTGCACGAAGATATCGGACAACAATTTAACTAGCATTAAGATAACAGGATCAGATGTTTTAAAGGACAAACAATTACCACTACCCTGTTCGCTATGGAAAAACATACGTCGTCAATCTAAATGGTACTTGGAAAGACCTACAAACGTTTCTATTATTGTTAAAGTAAACAACATTTCAGTATATAAATGCATTTTTAAAAACGATCAGTTCTACGAATGTGTAATAACATCAAAATTGTCATTATTCGAATACACATCGATGAGGTGCATGCAAGAAGACGGAACAATACAAAATGTATTCGAATTCAATAATAATAACAAGATCGAATGCAAGAAAACGTCACACGTGGTTTTGTACATGTTTATTTCTTATTGTGTATTCACCGTTATCATAGGTGTATGCACTTGCCGAAAATCAAGATTATCTTACGCAATTGTACATAAATTAAAATCATTCAGCAAAAAAGGATATAAGCGGCAAGTTTATACATTCGACGCTTTTATTTCATATAGCCATTCTGACATTGCTTGGGTTCTTAAGTTTTACCAAAAAATGCAAAGCTTAGGAAATAACATGTCCTTTGACGAAAAAGATTTCATTGTTGGATCCTTTATATCAGATAATATATATCATGCTTTCAATGAAAGTCGGAAAGTTATTTTTATCGTAACAGAACACTTTCTTCAAAGCAAGTGGGGCGAGTTCGAACTAGAAGTCGCTCGTACATATGCGTTAGAAAATGGAAGACATAACATGATTATTGTTGTGTTAAAGGATGATGTTAGTTTTAATAGAATGCCAAACGTTTTGAAGGATATATGGTACAAAACAACCTGTATCAAATGGTTTACTAGTAAAGACAAACAAGACGATGTTAACAACGAACACGAAAACAAATGTTTCAGGAAAGTCCACAAGGCAATATCTGTAGACTGTTGAATATCATATGTAGCACACAAGATATAAAATATATATGGTTGATATAAAAAAATAATAAAGATCTAGTGATTCGAACTTTTTATAAACAAAAATCATGAATAACAAATCGTAACGAAAGAAAACGATATAAGACAGTAGGTTTCATGCAAGTTTATGTGTACAACTGAAGTTGTATTTAAATGTCTTTCCGATGTATCGCAAGTATGGTCTAGCTTGCTTTACCACTTTATATTAAAATTTATTCGTAAGTGAATTAATTATGACCAATCATATATCTATGTATCAGTTACCATCTTTTGTATAACAATAACACTGTTCAATTTACTGTTCCATTCAAATGGGTTTTCTTGAACAAATGTTCCAAATACATATGAAAGGAGGATTTTATAAAACGACACAAAAAGATCTCAAGTACTCGTAAGACTCTGTACTTGCAATTAAAACAAGGTTTAATGAATTAAAATTGCATATTTTATCTGTTCGCTTGTATATTGATAACTATCATCACCTTGCCACGATATCATTAGAATAAGAAGTATTGTAAAGAACGAAAAAGAAAAGCATCACCTTAATTTTAAAATTCACGCTTTTATATATTTGGTACTAAAACACAAAATCATATCATTTCATATTTGTCAAAGGAGAGAGTTCACGAAGGGTTAAAGTTGGCCCTACATTTTTAATGTTTTTGTAATCGGGCCAAACAATTACGAATTTTAATTAGAAGTACTTGTGATAATACTGGTAAGACTCAAATGTAATTTCTTTGCGCCTTCATTATTGTCAATTTAATTGAATACGTTGCAACTGTCTTTATGGAGAGGGTTAGCTAACTACAAAACCGAATTTAATGCACCGTTTTCTTATATGGAAATAACTATCCAATTTCTGAATACGACAGTTGTTTTCCATTCATAAGATGTGTTTCAGCTTTTTATTTTGCAATTTCATAATCGACGTGTCATTATGAATTTTCTTCGGGAGTTTTTTGTTGTTCTACTTTTATAATCGTATACAATAAAGATTGTTGAGAATTCCTTCCATAGTTCAAGGAAATCTTGTGTGGAGACTAAGACTATAGGTGTATATTATTTTAGACATAACTATACTTCAGGTTTGGTAGCGGTAGATATTTATTGTTTTGTTCAAACTAACACTTCAAATACTTTGTAAGTATTTTGATATGAAAATGGTAAAAATAATGTGGTTTAAAATGTTATTTAAGCGTCAAATGATAGCTTGTAGTACGCTGATTCCGAAAATATATGGTTTCTATACAATATTTTTTAAATAAGGGAGATAATGTGTTACGTCCCGTTTGAAAAAAAAGGTTACTTTCGGTTTATTCAAGTATATAATTGACACCGATTTCAAAAATATATGGTTCTCTATACTTTTACATTAAAAGAGTACCAAAAACTAGCTGCGTCCAGTTTACACAAGGTCACCTCCGGTTCCCTTTTCAAGGTCAAATGGCTTGCAACTGAGTGCAAAAAGTCCTATGGCTTTATCATGTATACATATTAGGTAAAACAGATAGAACGTCAATTTAACCTATGACCTTGAGCTCAATTTCAAGGTCATCAACCAAAGACCTCAAATCAAAAGATCCTAGGTCTTAATTATATTTGGTTCGTGAGTTATACCACCATATGCATATTTTTAAATTAAGAAAGCAGAAAACTCTAATTTGACGTAACCTAACCCATTAAACCAATATGCATGTGTTACGACACATCGAAACTATCAATTTTGTACAAATATGTTGTCGATATCTTGTATCGTTTTTGAAAAGTGGTGAAAAAAAGCCAAAATCCAAATTTAAAAATAACATTGACATTTGACCTGGACACTATTTTCTTTTATATTGACCAAGGACCTAAAATCAAAACACCCTAGGTCTCTATCACTTATTGTTTACCAATTACAATTACATTTTACTTTTTTTAAATAAAAAAGGGGAAATAACTGTCATATTGAGATTCCGGACCGCTTTGGTCAAAAACAGTGTTTGGGGAGATAACTCTTACACTAAAAAGGTTTCGGCTTAACTGGGTCAGTTTCAAAGTCGGAATAACTGTTTGATATCATTCGCAAAAAATCTAAGCGAAATCTTGCGAAACAAAAAAAAGCACCGTCCGAAAAAAGTGGGGGAAGGAAAAATAATTAATAATAATAATCAGAAGAAAAACAATAGGTATTTCCACAGAAAAGTGGAAAAACCTAAATATAAGTATACTCTTCTTTTTGTTGTCCTATCCTTATCAACGGCATGTACTGTAAGGTACAATTCATAGCTTCTTTTTCAACCTATTATTTAATCAAAGATTTAATCTGTCAAACGTAAACACACAACTTCCTATTAGATTTAAAAATTTATTGAAGATCAATAAACTCATGCATTTTTATGTTTTGTATTTTTTAACAAAATGGAGACACATGAATTTACAACATATCACACCTACTTCTAAACAAAACTTAGCAAACAATATCAACAGCATGTAACAAGTTTCTTAAGAAAAACGGGGTACACATATTCAATCCAGGAAGTCTACTCTACCATTGGTAACAACGATGTTTTAACATTAATAATCAAAAAGGGCGGGTACGGTCAAATCTATTAAAAACGCCAACAAAACAATAACCAACTTAGATATATATTGATAAGTCACAGAACTTGTAAAAACGTCAACATATTTGTTTCAGTTCATACCTTTAATCAATATGTCAAAGGGGTTTAGATATGTATAATTAGTTATGTTACCAGAATTATAATATAGTACGCCAGACGCGCATTTCGTCTACATAAGACTCATCAGTGACGCTCATATCAAAATATAATATAGATGTAGTTTATCCTTGCTCAATCTTGATGCTTTGTTATAAGCATTAAATAAATGTTTTTTTTTTCTCTAGAATTTTTTGTTTCCTTTTTTTTATAGGTGAATTATTACCAGATCGACTCGACTCGACTGTAACATATCAAACAGTCAAGAAAACATCGAAAAGACGGAAGTTCTAAACGAGTTAAATTCATCCATTGCTTATGGTAATTATAGCTACAAGACGACAAACTGGAATAACGCGATGAACAATTATCCTGCCTTGTACAATAAAATCATCCATTTTAGTAGCCGGGACCATTTCGTTCCGAGAACTATATATAACGATTTCCACTCTTACGAAATAAACAGAGAATATAGTCGAAAAACCTATATATGCAATGGTTCTAATGTTATTGCCTCTGAATCATTTAAAATGCCATCCCTTATTATCTCTTTTCGCCCTGATCTCAATTTATGCGCACTTAACTCAAGCTCTTGTCATAAACATACACCAATAAGTCAAGAACAAACAAGGGTTATGGGAAATACAATTTCTTCCGTACGTAAAATAGAATCAGCCCGTCAAGTAACCTACCCTTTTTTGCAATTAAATAACATGAGTCGGAATGCGTTTTGGTACTTGGAAATGCCTGCAAATATTTCTCTTTTGGTTGAAGTTAACAACAGTTCATTGACATGCATTTGCAAAAAGGATAATTTTTACAAATTTGTAATAGAATCAAGGGTACTTATAAAGTGAGAAACGGAATCGAAACGAAACGAAACGAAATATAACGAAACGAAACGAAATACAACGAAACGCAACGAAATACAACGAAACGAAACGAAATATAACGAAATGAAAAAATGAAGAAACGAAATACAATCTGACCCTTATGTTATGCAATTGTGTGGTGCTGTTGATGTAGTTATCATTGTTACAACCACGCTAAAACAGTATGTAAGATGAAAAGAACAACTCCTTTGATCTCTTAATTGAGGATTGTAAATTAATTTATTGTTTATTGAAAGACTGCATACTTTTCTACAACCCCGTGTGGACGTGCTTCCCGTTCTGACGTACAATATAACACTTTGATGTTCCAAAAATACTTTTTAAAGGCATTGTCTTTCATCCTGTCGGCTCCCTTTATCATGCCTGAGTTTATATATGGGTAAGTTGTGAGCGTGAGAAAAAAAATCAAAGGTCTTTGAAGTTTTCTAAAACGCATTCAGCACCAGATGTTGCACGGGCTCCAGCCGGGTATATATAAAAGGAATATTTTTTATTCAACCGTTATTACGCAAAATGGAGCCCAATGAGAAGGAAAAGAAAATGTAAGTACCCTTATACATGTACATTTTAAAATTTATTTCGACAGTGTTAGTAGTTAAGGAAACAGAACTTAAAAACATTTTGATGTTGAGTCATTGCAATTTTTAGTAGCTAACCAGCTGATATCTGATATCTTTATAGACCATAATGGCAAAATATTTCAATAGCCCAGGTCATAATAAATTGTGAATAAAAAAAAACGATTTATTTTAAGAGTATTTTAGGGGTTTGAGGGTTAATGTATATAAATGGTCTTTAACGTCCAGTGGCAAGTTAAATAAATATTCAGGACGAGAACATTTATAATATAATAAGATATGAATGTTTTACCCTGTTTTGTGCAAGAATTTCGAAAACGATTCCACTCTGGTTTTTGTCTATGTATTTCCATTTGTATCCATCTGATGAGTTAAGCCCTTTTCAATTGATTTTTATAGTTCGTTCCTATATTTTACTGTTACATCACTGTCCCACGTTAGGGGAGGGTTGGGATCCCGCTAACATGTTTACCCCGCCACAGTATGCATGTATGTGTATATGTATGTGCCTGTCCCAAGTCAGGAGCCTATAATTCAGTGGTTGCCGTTTGTTGCTGTGTTACATATTTGGTTTTTTTTCGTTAATTTTTTGTACATTAATTAGGCCGTTAGTTTTCTCGTTTGAATGGTTTTACATTTGTCATTTCGGGGCATTTTATAGCTGACTATGCGGTACGGGCTTTGCTCATTGTTGAAGACCGTCCAATATAGGAACGAACTATAAAAAGCCGTTGAAAAAAATCTTTTGGCCTTTATATCAGAAACGGAGAACTATTGGGTACTACGGGAGTTTTTAACGACCTTGACTGGCTATAAAGCCCTTGCACGGTCGGTACTATTGGGGAAAAACAAGTTCCTGTCCTAATAATTTTTTTCGAATATAAGTACTTACATAGCATTATTAAACTCGGTAAATCCGAGAAACTTGAGAAAGGGGAGATCATTTTTTCTTGTGAGGGGCGTCACCATTTAAATATTTGTGTTCGTGACTCTTTCTGCACGGCAAATTCAATCCCTTTTACACCACCCGTATTGAAATCATGGACCTGCCCAATTACAGGGTCGTTGAAAAGACTTCTTTATACATGACATTTGTATAACTGAATTTGAAAATATCTTTTCTATATAATAGTTTTATTTTGAAGTATTTGTATTATGATTGAGGAAAATTTCTTTTGAACTAAAAGGGCTGGGGAGGGGCAATATATTTGATGCTTTTGAAGAGGGTTTCGTTTCTTCATTTTTACATTTCGTTTCGTTTCGTTATATTTCGTTTCGTTTCGTTGTATTTCGTTGCGTTTCGTTGTATTTCGTTTCGTTTCGTTTCGTTTCGATTCCGTTTCTCACTTTATAAGTACCTTAGAATCAAAAGGGTCCTTAATGGACTACTTGTCGATGAACTGCCTTCAAGATGATGGAATTGTTCAAAAGTTGAACAAGTTCACATACAAGGGAGATGTCATGTGCAACAACGATTCACAGTCGAACAAATATATTTTAATTACATTCTGCATATTCAACATTATGTTTGTTGTATGCATTTGTCGAAAATTTATATTGCTTTATGCATTTCGAAATACATTCAACTTACTTAACAGAAAGGAGAAAAAGGAACATGTGTATACAATATTTTGATAACTGCATAAAATAAAAGATTACGCAATATTTAGTCAATAAATGACTTCAACAACATTCCGAAAATATCGATACTATCAGGGCGATAATAGTGGGACCATAAAATACCGATATCGATACGAAGGGGCCAATTGAGTTCAGATATCGATATGATGCGTACAATGAAACAGCAAAAACATATACGATAGGGACAATAGAATAATATTGAAAGGTTCGAAAATTGAAAATCAATTGACAAAACACAGTCAAAAATTAAACCAATCATTCCCAGAAGAAACTTAAAAAAAATGTTGATTTGATAGAACCAAAAAAAATATTAAAAAAATACCGGAGATGAACGAAGTTGCTCCGGATGGGTCAGCACTTTCTCCCCTAGCGACAAACCCGTCCTATGTAATAATTCAAAATCATTTCATATATCAGAATATGTTGTATGATTGCCATTTGGGCAACTATCACCATAGTTTAAATGAACTGGATGTATGCAACTATGGCAACAGTCTTCAACTTCCATGTGGTCGGCTACAAAAGGTCGCGACATGAAAAGTATGAAACGATTCAAACGAGAAAACTAACGTCCGAATTTATAACAAAACAATATACGAGAAACAACAATGACAGACAGGAACCAACGACAACAAATGACAAGAGACTCCAAACTGAGGATAGGCATATCAAGAATATTGCAGGGTTAAACATGTTTGTAATTGCTCAACACTACCCTTTATCTGTCTCAGGTTAATGGTATGGTAGTCATCCCGCTAACACGTTTAACCCCGCCATATTCTGTGTAAATGTGCCTGTCCAAAGCCAGGATTCTAAAGTCAGTGGTTGTCGTTTGTTGTTGTGTTACATATTTGTTTTTCTTTTGTTTGTTTCTACATAAATAAGGCTGTTTTCCTGTTTAGATTGATTTGCTTTTGTCATAACGGGACCTTTTATAGCTGACTATGCGGTATGGGCTTTGTCCATTGTCGAAGGCCGTACGGTAACCTATAGTTGAGAAATTTCTGTGTCATTTTGGTCTTTTGTGAAGAGTTGGCAAATACACCACATACACCACATGTTTTTATTAGTCTCCTACCGACAAAGTCGAAGGGGACTTTATTTATATAAATTAATCAGATGGATTCAAATACAATGCCTGGTTTCTGTTAGAAAATATTATATTGTTCCAGTGCAACCTTTCAAACTATGAAACTCCGTGACTATTGTTAAGTATCTTCAACAAATGCAGTTAAATAGTTATGTCGAACTGTTGTCTTTCGTCATAAACAAAGATATTTGGAGAAGACTTTTAGACTATTTAATCAAATGAAATATTTTTAACCTTTATCCACAATTCTTTTTTGTCAAATTTTTTATAGTTGCTCAATTTTTCTTTTATGAATTATGAATAAAACCTAATTTGTTCCCGCTTTAACACACATCTAAAGTGAAATACACAAAAAGGAAAGAAAGAAAATAACAATGTAAAGTATTGGTACGTCTTAAGCGCTTCATTTGCATTCATCAAGAACACTTCAAATATTTTTTTGTAATCGCGTTATTTTTCTACTCACGAAAATATATTGCTTGCGCATACTTTACATTGTAATTTTCAAAGTGTACTAAGACGGTAAATATGGATACAGACGGATAAATTGACACTTATCTCTGTTTAAAGACATGGCCGTTACAATACGGTAAATATGGATACAGACGGATAAATTGACACTTATCTCTGTTTAAAGACATGGCCGTTACAATACCGTTACAATTATGCATCTCATGAAGGTAAACTCCTGTCTTTCTATTACACAACAAGGAAGTGTATAGGTTATCAATTTATCAGCTTTAAATGAACAAGTATCAACACATGATATGCAAGTGAAGTATGTAAACATTTTATACCTTTGTCTATTGTTATAGGTTGTTAAACAAAAAATCAAGGTTAATCCGTGCAACCGAAAAAAGGTGTTTTGATGTTAAATAATGCTCAATTTTTTTTAAAAACTTTTTACTGTAATCAAACTTATCGGGTTGAGCTCTTCCTCGTCTACTATGCGACTGCATATTCAAACAAATAATATATGCTTCAACTTATATCTGCAAGAACACCTAATTTTGAACGAATTCTTTCCCGTCAAAACATTGCTAGTTATTAAATTGCATTAATGAATTATTCATTAAACTTGTTGTGTGTTCCAACAAGTCAGAGGAGTAAATAAATAAGACGTTCAAATGACCCTGCGGATGCAAACATTGTAATAGTGGAATGAATGCTTTTACAAAGACTTAGTGATTGTGAACATGATTATTTACTGTGTATTTACCGTCTTTCTAGTTGGGTGCTGAACATCAAAACTGTTTTAGGCAGTTTAGTAGAAGAGTATATAAGCGGCAATTTTATAGATTCGACTCTTTTATTTCATATAGTTATTCATTGGGTTTTGAATTTTGGACATTTGCAAAGCTTATAAGTTAGACCACAGAATATTTTTAATAACACCCTACTAGTCGTTTGGCTTTCCATAAGGATGTAGTAGAGGGTAACTTTCATGGAACATATTTGCCTTTTTTTTAATTGCAAGTGGCCACAGTGCTTCCATTCATGAGGTTGACTAATTAGTGTTTCATAAAATGAGTGAAGAATCAAGAACAAACATTTTTTTTAAATTTTTTTCGTTCATCATGAAATAGTACTTTTTTTGCATTCGTCTGTATATATACACCAACGTACTACCTTTGTAATAAGGATTTTGTTTCAAAATGATAACATTACATGTATGTCTTATACATGCATGTTATATAATCAGTAATTTCATACAACTGTCATAACAAAGTACATATTTAGAATTTAACTCTCAAATGAACTTGAAAAAAATTCATAATTCATGATACGTGTATAAACATATATTTTTGTACATATAGCAATAGCGTATTGTTCCATGACAAAGTCTAAATGATGCATAGTGCATTGGAAAATAAATCGACTTTGTTTTTAAATGTATCTCTTAGTTTGATAGGTCTAGCACACATGAAATTATAAGAATTTAACATGTTGGACGGACTATTGCATCTTTTTGCAATACATGTATTATATTCGTGTAGTGTTGTGACGGTGTTGATAGTACATGCACACACATTTTAAGAAAAAAAAAGTTATATTAAAGTTATTTGGTTACAATAATGCCCCTATAAAATGACATAATGGGCATTTAATTCTAAATAAAAAGGATTTTAATAGATGTTGCTTTTTTTTAATTTGAAAGGGTTGTAAAAAGAATTTATTGTATGCACATTTTAAGCTTTGTTCAATGCTTGTATACCTCATTCTAATATGACGTGCTTCTTTCACTTTGTGAACAAACCCATACTGTAAATCAAATAATATTTGTTTGCACATGCGTATATCGACTACTGCAGACTAATGAATTTTATCAAATTGGTATGCATTTAATATAATTCATTAACTTTAAACACTTCCAAACTCTTAACTGACGCACATATTGTTACTAATTAATTTATTATGACTGTAATGTGTTGCATTCCGAAATTGACATATTTGACCTAGATACGACAACCGTTCATGTTGGCTGTTTAAACTCCTCCTTCTGAAAAATCACAGTGCCAGCTGTTTGCTTCTTTACAAACAAAAAAGGGAGGTTTATGAAAGAGCCTTCACAAACGATCTACACTTATACACATCGGGCATAGAAATTACCTTAATTGTCCTAATCACTATCGCTCGGGCAAAAATAATCACTAATATAATGCCTACCCATGTTAAAACTACAATAAAGTATAGCTTACATTTCTTAAATAATTAAGTTTTTAAAAAAAAGAATCATTAGATTATAAATTCTTTAGTTTGGTAAGATTTCTTATTAGTGTAATAAGATTTGTCTACGTCTGTCTGGTTTGGTATTATATTTCAACATGTATATATGTTGATCATCGGATTCATTTTATACGACTGAGCTTTTCTGAATTAAATCAGACAAGCGTATGGTTGTCCTTGCTACACTTTCAGTGTTAACATAATTTTCCTTTTAAAAACTGTACACGTCTTATTCATGCATCACCCATCAGACAATCGTATGGTTTTCCCTTGCTTCACTTTCAGTGTTGACATAACTTTCCTTTTAAAAACTGTACACGTCTTATTCATGCATCCCCCATCTCTAGCGAAGGGGTTAAAAATAAAAAGTCCCATAAATACGGATTCAATGAGGTCGAATTAATCAGCTTGAAGTCAATAATTCATCAGCGATGGGTTTAAGCTTAATTTGACAAAGTTGAAGCACTTTTTTACTTTCATAAAACAAAAAAAACAGATCGGTTTTCAATATTGTTATATCGCGTAGCTAATGCCCTGTTAAGGTAGCACAATACAAAGATTTTTCATCCCCAATCAGACACCTGTAAACTGATGTAATTCCACTCATCTTTCTTTAAATTTTATAAATGAGGTACCAAAAGAAAGAAGAAGGATTAATCTTTCAAATTGTGATAATTTAATTATGACATAATTATTACATAATTAATTGTTATGTACTAAGTTGCCATATTGTGATGTTCATACTTGAATGAATTTAGCTTCTTTGTTATTCATAGCATTCCAAAATATTTTATAGATTCTCTTGCACTACACAGTTTGACCTTCGAAACTGTGTCTCAGATTTTTCCTATTGCATTTCATTCTCTCATAAATCTTCAATGAAGTTTGCAACATCAATTCATAAGAGACCACTAAATTCAATTGGGTATAAAATTTGTTCTATTGATGTTTTTGGAAATCTGAGACACAGTTTTGGAGGTCAAGCTGTGTTGTTCAAGAATCTATAAAATATTTTGGGATGCTACGAAGAACAAAGACGCTAAATTCATTCAAGCGTGGACATCACAATATAGCAACTAATTACATAATAATTAATTATGTAATAATTATGCCATAATGAAATTATCACAATTTGAAAGATTAATCTTTCTTCTTTCTTTTGGTACCTCATTTATAAAATATAAAGAAGGATGAAATGAATTACATCATGAATTACATCAGTTTAAAGTTGTCTGATTGGGAGTGAACAAATCTTTGTATTGTGCTACCTTAAAGGCGATTTTCATTTATAATGATATGAAGCGTTGAAAATGTAAATCGAAATTACAATTATTTCTTTGACTCTATAGGTGTTTTTATCTAAAACGGATTAAAATCCGTAAAACAATTAAGGTAAGTGTTAATCCCTTTCTTTGTTTAAAAATACGATACGACAGTTTTTTCCCCCTTCAAAGATTATCATTACTAGTACATGATTATTTCTTCTCAATATAGGCTTCAATCATATATAAAAAGTAACCCTCTGTTCATTAGTTTTTCATAGAGGGACGCATATTATGTTTTTAAATAACCCGTTGATCCAGTTATCAGACATATAGCAATCCGTGTTATTTTAATGACGTGTACTTGATTTCAAAAGTAGTAAATGCAACTAAATTAATCAGATTAAAGAACGAATTTTCTGCACAGATCTTCACGATTTAAAGTAATGTGTTGGCCGATAACACTGTACATCAGTCTTTGGCTTTTTGGTTATTGTTCTACCCCTCTTTCGGATTAACAGATAAGCCTTACTTGCTTTTTTCTTCGTGTTCTTTTCTATGATGTCGGTAGGTAAGTTTGATTAAATAAATATAGTTGTTAGTGATATGATTAGGTAGAAAAAGAAACACATACGGTGTATTAATTAATAACTTGATGAAACCATTATCAAAGGGAAAAAAAGTGAACATGTTTTTAAGTTGTAATACTTATCTGTCAATTTTAAGCTTAAAGTCAATATAAATATATTTTTGTCTGATCTTAAGAATCTGGCTTTTGTAAAAATATTTGAACTCACTCTTGACTCAATATTCATTTTTTTATTGAGCTGATTCTGTGTAAAGAAACCACCAATCGATCAATCATTCAAAACAATGAACAAAGCTGACTTTTTAATTACAAAGTTACTTGTATGCTGCCTGAGACAAACAACAAAAAAACTTAATAAACTAAAGCGAGGTCCTTTTTCAGGTTTAAACATAAATCGTTATCGATAATGTAAGATCTATTCATTAACGCTCACATATGCAAAGAAGTATCATGCGCTAATTCACATCGGTAAATGTACACATTCTTGTCAAGATTAAGCATTGGAACAACGTCAAAAAATCAATCGAATTTCATTGGAAAATAACGTGAAATGCTGATTAATTGATGTGCTATAAGGTATGGCAGACATTTGGCTGACTCTTTTACATTGTAATCAAATTCCTGTTCGTATCTATGGCTAACTATTGTTGAAAGACGTGTCGATGGTTGTGTGTACGTTTGTACAAATTTCTTTTATTAATGTTTCGAATAAAGCCAACAATGGTGTTCCGGATTCAAAAAGTCATAAATCGGGTGAAAGAAAATAGATCCGGTTAGAAACTACAATCGAGAGAAACACATGAACTATAACAGACAAACAAAGTTACAACAGAAACACTGAAGTTTAACAACAACAAAACGTTAACAAACATAGAAACAAACTATATGATAACAACTGCCATATTCCTAAAATGGTATAAGACATTTTAAGCTCAAATTATCGGTTGAAGTTCAATGGCTAACCAAACCTCCCGCTTTATAAAAATGTTTAAAATATTTGGCTAAAATGACAACACTAGGTGACAGAAATACAATACTAACACACGCTAGAACATTCACAGAGAAACGCACACGAACAATTATATTATAATAGTCGACACAACATGCAAAGTGCCGAAAAAACCCAAACACATTCAAATAGTTAAGGGTGAGAGTTCGTTCATTTAGAAAAGCCGCAGATTTGGTATGTACAATTTTTAAATCAATCGTCATGTCTTCAAATGAAATACGCTATGTGCACTGCACGAAATGATGCATTTAATACAAAATTAAATTCATATTTTATTCATATTAAATTCCAAATTATAAAAAAATATATGCATTTACTTTAATGGAAAATTTCTAATTTAACATAAGTTTAAACTTAATTTAATAATGCAAATAAATTCCCAAATTTCAACCTAGTTTAAAGATATTTTTATATCTGAATAAATTTCAAATTTAAACAATTTTAATATCAATTAAATTTGAATAAATGTCAAATTTAAAGAATTTTTAGTATAAATTAAATTTGAATAAATTTTAAATTTAAAGAATTTTAATATATATTAAATTTCAATAAATTACAAATTTAAAGAAATCTTAATTTAAATTAAATTTCAATAAATTTCAAATTTATAGAAATCTAAATTTAAATTAAATTTCAATAAATTTCAAATTTAAAGAATTTTTTAAAATAAATTAAATTTCAATAAATTTCAAATTTAAAGAAAACTTAATTTAATTTAAATTTCAATAAATTTCAAATTTAAAAAAATCTTAATTTAATTTAAATTTCAATAAATTTCAAGTTTAAAGAAATCTTAATTTAATTTACATTTCAATAAATTTCAAATTTAAAGAATTTTTAATTTAAATTATATTTGAATAAATATAGAATTTAATTTCCAGTTCAATTTTGCTGAGGTACCTACAATCATGGAAATAAAAATTGAGAAGAGTTTTCTCTTTGCTTGATTTTTTAAATTGGAGGAGGGATGTAGGTTTTTTTTTTTTTTAAACTTTAATGTAAATATTTGGTTTGGAAATATCTAATTAAAGAAAGAAACGGAATAAAAAAAATAGGAAAATTCAATGTTTAAAACATTGAAGCTATTGAAACAAATGATGGATCCTCCAACTTTTCTTATCAATATTTACAAAGTATGAGACTTGAAAGGTATGGATTGCTCCTCAGTTTAATAACAGTAGAATAAGAGTTTTGGTTTCAAATTGCAATGCGCAAATGTATGGTTTGTCAGTATCATTGAAGCCTGTAGAGATGAAACTACAACTATAATCCAAAGTGTAAAAGTCATTTATTTGCAAAGCCTAATACCAGTTTGTACCTATAAGTTAATAATGCCAATGCCTCATAATTTATACAAGAACTTAAATGTTTAGAATTAAAGACTTACACATAACACAAAATTTAGATATAGTCATTATAGACTTCAGGGCAAGGCTATCTCTATGTGTGATAATTGCAACAATATATATTACAGGAGATAACAAAAACTTTTGGACAAAGCATAATCATACACAACAATTTCCTGTATTATCTATCTTATTGTCATCCTGTCTTGGGCATATTTATCAAGGTTGAATAATAATAAAAAAGAAATTGAATTGTCTCCCTTTGTCTACTTCAATAAAAGAAACAGTCTTTATCAAATTAATTTTATTCAGATACTGACAAAACAAAGTTATTTTGATTATCAATAAAAAATACTGTCAAAATGTTTGTTACATCAATGAACTACAATTTTACAATGTAAACAAATATAAAAATACTTTTTTTTATAAATAAGTTCAGTTCTACATCAAATTCAAAATAGTCAATAAAATAATGGTATGTGGCAAGAAACATGCTTACTAGTTGAGTTTGCTTGTTTAAGAGTCATTACAAAAGGGTTATAACAAACAGCAAACATAAGCAGCTTGGTATCATAAGAATATTAATGAATAATCTCCCCTGCTTGCATATTTGTCGATCTAAATAAAAAAAAAAATATATATATATCAAACAGCAAAAAATTAAACAACAAGCATAACATAATTGCTAATTTCAAACCAATATGCTGCTCAGACATTAATTCAAATTTTATAGGATCTCACCCTAAATGAATACACAAGTCAAAAAAGTCAATTTTCAAAATATATACAATTAAATAAAATAGCACACAACTAAATTTTATCAACTAAATTATGAAATTTCATGCACAAAAGTATCAAATATTAAATGTACTAGGACAATTGAATGAAAATAATAAGTTTTTTTAAGATTAATTGTTCATTAATGTTCAACATGTTAAATAGAGATAACAATTGGTAAACTGTTAAATATACAGAGTTATCTCCCATTGACCAAAATATATAAATAATGTGGTGAAATCTTACATTGAAAATCAAAGACAGCAAATACCAGAGACACTCAAATAAGCTACACTCAAATTATCATTCAGCATTTAATTAATCAGAAAAACCAAAAGAAAGTTAATTAAATTTTTTTTCTTCAA